>JAAIXI010000224.1:5419341-6019341 GCA_013403645.1 Heliconius nattereri | reverse complement strand
ACAATTGTCTCAGTTCATTCATCGACTAGAATAGGACAGCTAAATACTTAATAGCTCATAATTAACATGAGAGCAGGGTAGCTGATGACCAACCTAATTGATTTAAGCTGTTCTGTAATAGTATAATGACATCAAGTGTGAGAGGGATTTGAACAAAATTATACTTTTAAAAATGTTTACTTGGAGATTATATGTTTAAATATTTGACAGAGGAATGCTTTTATTAGATAAGGGAAGGCAGAGGGAACCTAGATGCGAAATAGAGTACAGTGATAAAATGAAAATATTAATATATAATAAGTCATTTGCCTGAGTGGGAATCGAAAATACAACCATCATATTCTTAAATTCTAACAATTTAATTATTTTTTTATTTACAGTTAACAAAAAGAAGGAAGCACCCAACGCCATTCCCCAGAACCGTTTATTCTCAGTTAACATCCATCGACGAAGATTATACTTCTGTCAGTTTGTCCAGCACTACTTTGAGGGTAAAGCCGAACGAGGTCCTGACCTCAACTCCTCAACTATCTGAACCAACATAGCAATTTAAACCTTAAGTCAATATACGTTTAGTATTAATTTACACTGCAGACTGATATGTAGATGTGTCTATAGGTTTTATCGTGTATATAAAATAACGATTTCGTAAAGGCCATAATTATTTTTGAAACGGTCGGTTAAATCGACCAAGTGAATGGAAGTTAGGTGTTTTGCTTAGTTATACGGTTGAAAAGTAAAAATTGGTAATTGCTTAATTTTTTTCCTACAATTTTTGTCGACTTTTTTTAGTTGAGGATGACTGGATGCTTGACTAGAATTGAGACTTTTTTTGTTTATTTTGTCCTAATTTTATAATATTTATATATTTATGTAATTTTATTGCTATTTAATAATTAAAATATATAAAATAATTTTAATTTAGTCATTCAGTAAAACGTCAATTTGCATAATATGTAATTAAACAAAATCCACTGAAATATAATTCACTCGAACACTGCTGATATTAAAAAGTATAATTTATGAAATATTTCATTATCTTTTTAATTATGTTCCGACTTGAACATAAAAGGGGATGTAAAAAGCTAATATTTTCGACGGAGGCCGTGCGAAATTACGTTTTGAAAGGTGTACCAAAGATTACTTTTATATATTTATTTTTTAAGCCAGTCGTGACGCGGAAACACAAAGTGTGACTGTAAACGCGACTGGTTGTTGGGGTTCGATTCCCCAATCGAAATGAAATATTTATTTAAATTTATATTTCCATTGTCGAGTCCGGTGTCCGGTGTCGAGGCAAAGCGCGGCGCTGAGTTCCGCCACTCTACAGGCCTCCAGAATTCTGGAGAAAGTAGGGAACGGAGTATCTGTATCAACACTAGATTTCCCTATGCCTAGCCTGCTGTTTGCGGGATACAGCGAAGAGCTGATTTAATGTTGTTTCGAAAACGATCTCATTTGTATGTAGGTTAATTGTTTTAATGGTTACAATTATTTTAATTTATTAACCTATTCTAATTTCTACAATTAAATATTTTTAATTATTTAATATTTACCTTCTATATAATAACGTTTTTAAATAGCCGCAAACATTGAGTTCAATATAGTTATAAAACTTCGGAAAACACTATCCTATTATTTATGTGTAATTGGAAAATATTCTACAAATATTCTATAAATATGAGACAGGTTACAAGGGTGAAGAAAAAAATGTCTAATACATTTAACATTAATTTCTAATATAACTGTGTTAGTTATATTATAATACTTCACATAACCTTAACGCGGCGTTGAGTTCCACCACCACTAAAGACGCAATGTCTAAAAATTTTGTGGAAAGTGGAGACCAAAAGACAAAAGTGTTCTAACACTAGATTACTTCCCTGTCTATTCCTGTCTAAATTATATCAATGTTTGTAGCATTATTTTCATATAAAATTTGCCCGCGGTGTATATAGAATAAATAATTTATATTATACTACGCATTTAGTTGGCATTCTGTAAATATGTAAATAATTACAATGTAAATATATCGATGGTTTTTATGACGAGCATATGTTTGTTTTATTTCACCTGAAACCAGTTATTTCAATATTTAAGTGTTGTTTGAACAGTGTGTCATCAATCGATCGATAGCAAGAGTTGAATTCTCGTTGCATTGGTAACAAGAAAAAGCGCGGCGTTGAGTTCCGCCATACGCAAAGTCTTTAAAATTAAATGAAACATGTGGTTCATATTATGTAAACATTGGGTTCCCTTAGCTTCCTTTGTGGTGTGCGGGAAGAACGTGAAGCTAAATTAAGTAAACAGGTTTAATTTATTAAATATCAGTATTCTACATTTACACGTTTGAAGAAGTGTTTCAATCTTCACTATCCATTGTACAAAAACTGCGTAACCGTACATAGCATTACACATAGCGATTCAGTGGAACAGTTTGACTATAGATGTGATGATTGTAAGTTCGTTTCCCACTTGAGGGAATATATTTAAATTATCTTTATTTCGCCGCTCTTGTATAGGAAGCGCGGCGTTGAGTTTCGCCAGTTAACACGCAATTTTAATATTGAGTTCTCTCTGTCTTCCCGGTTATGCGGGAAAAAGAGTACAGAATCTTTCAAATTAATAAAATACATCGCAAAATAATAAGCTATCTTCACAACAACACTGAGCACAAGTCAATGTATATCCAAAATACAAAACACTCAAAAACATCGAGTTTCAGCCAAAAAAAACCAACAAAACAAAAGAAACTCCAAAGATTGGACAACATAAACAACGTGAAGTTTTGACAGGTGAGTCCTCCGAACCGAACAAATGCTTGGGGGATGATAAATGAAGAACCCCCCGAGACCCCAAGTTATGGTGACAGATGGCCGGACGTAAATATTTGAGTATCTAATCTATTATTATAAGGGATTATTAATTATATTGTTTTTCATCATCAATATCGAAATATAATAGAAGGAAATATTTATTATTATTGCAACAAACGTACATTTGTACTTATCGTAGGCTTAAATGTAGGACTCGCAAAATTTAAAATTATAAAATCCAGATAAAAAATATCATTACCTCATTATGGCAAAGTGCTTAGTCTTAAACTACTAAACTGATTTTCACAAAACACAGCTAAGAACCACCACTATGAACAAGGCTTCCGATTAAAAAACCTGCAGTCAGTCAGTTCATTCATTCAGGAGCTACAGTTTCACAGACAAACACACGAAGAGACACGTCAAAAAGACAACCACGTCAAATTTATTAATATGATAGATGCTTATTATATACACTTTTCTTTTAGCTTCGGACTGTATCCTGGATGAAGCAGGGTGAGCAGAGAGTGCTTAGAGCTTAGGCACTCCGCTTTTCATTAGCTCGTCCAACGAAATAAACTATAGCTATATAATATCAGTATCCTATAAAGTAAGTATAATATACAAACTAATATTAAACCACTTGCATATTATAATGCATTGACTAAACGATTTATCGATTATACGTGAATTATGCACGTGACTTTAGTCGTTAAGTAGAAAATGGGCTGTGCTGATGTCGGTCGATATCGTCGCTGAAATATTTTATTTACGATAATTTCTGGCTTCGGAGTAGAAAATTACATAAGTTTGTATTACACAATTCAAACGTTGAGCTATAAATAAGAATCTTATATTCTGTCAATAACAATACCAATAATTGCCTTCTTTGATGATAGAAATAATTAATGATAATTATTTCTATCATTATAGAGGCCAGTCGAGGCGCAGCTCGCAGGGGCGCAAGCATTTGATTGTTAACAGGTCGTGGGTTCGATTTTCACTCGAGGAAATGAAATATTTAATATTTCAATTTCTTCGCTCTGATGTCCAGGCATAGCGTGGCGTTGAGTTCCGTGGCAATTCTTCCAGAATTCGACTGAAAAGAAAGTGAGGAAGACTCTCACTTGATCCCCAGGTTCCGTTTGCCCACCTTGCTATATGCGGAAGACATTAATTCTGCATATAATTTACAATCTCATATAAGGTGAACATAATCTATACAATACTGGGATATGACGTTTTATATTCATTACCGAGTATAATAATATGGCGTAGTACTTAAAAATGAGGGCATTAGCGGCGCGACAATGAAAACAGATTACTGCCGCTCCTGATAATAATACGTAACTTATGGTACACACGACTCTTGGAAATAGAAATCTAAATATATTATTTTTAGGTATATCTCGAATGAATGAGAGAAAATCTTCTGTTATGACACTCTTTTTCCCCTTTTTTTAGACATATATAGCGTTTTTAAAACATGCTGTGCCGTGTTAGTGTGCGAGAAATCTTGTAAATACAATTTGACCCTCCGTTCTCCACTTTTCACCGATTTTTTGTCTTGATGCCAGAGCGAAGAAATGAAAATATTAACTCATTCCCTCGAGTTCTCTCGTTACTTCATGTATGTTTTAAATGATATTATTATTAGGAAAGGAAAATAATGCCTATTAGTAAATTAATAATTATATACATATGCCAAGCGGGCGAAGCCGCGAGCGGAATGCTAGTAAAGATATAAAAAAATACAACATCGTCTAACATTTCCACTAGCCGTGTGTATAATCCCAGCACTCGAGATAAACACTGTCGTATCCGAAAATACATCTTCTGGAAAGGAACAAACGCTGTGGAGAAAATAAGCCTGTATTTCCTTTGCGTCCCGATGAATGGAGCATATTATGGAGTCACATTTTGCGCCGCTGTGACATTTCGCTGCATTTTGGTGCTCGCTCTGGAATATTAGTTTGTTGTTGAAAATAATTTTCTTAACAACAAAATTGTTGTTAAGATTTTAGTTAGAAAAATTTGAGATACTACTATTACCCGACAGGTTGCGAGTACGATTCCTATCGGAGGAAATTAGATATTTAATATTTTCATTGTGATGTATAAATTTTTGTATATAGTAATTTTTGTGATGACCGTTGAATACGTTAGGAAATCAATATCACTATTGTTAATTATATACCTAATATTATTATAATGTTTATGGGTTCGAATGCAATTCCGGATATGATTTTACTTAAGTATCTTTTACTAGCGGACGCGCGCAGCTTCGTTTGCTTATAGAGGTGAATTCTAATAAACCATGAAACACGTGTTCAATGAAATTTTTTAAGAGTCTCAATTTCAAATTTTATAAAAATCAGTGGCGTTTTAAAGAATTTTCCATACAAACTATTAACCCCTTATTTACACCCCTAGGGGATGAATTAAAATAAACCACGAAACATGTATTCAATAAAATATTTTTAAGAGTCTAAGTTTAAAATTTTATAAAAATCGGTGGCGATTTAAAGATTTTTCCATACGAACTTTCAGTCCCTTATTTGCATCCTTAGGGGATAAAGTAAAATAAACCACGAAACATCTCTTCAATGAAATATTTTTAAGAGTCTAAGTTTTGATTTTTTATAAAAACCGGTGGTTATTTAAAGATTTTTCCATACAAACTTTCAACCCCTTATTGGCACTCTTAGGGGGTAAATTTTAAAAATCCGTGAAACACGTGTTCAATGAAATCTATTTAAGAGTCTGAATTTACAATTTAATAATAACCGGTGCCGATTTCAATTGTTTTCCATACAAACTATCAACCCCTATTTCACCCCTTTAGGGTTAAAATTTTTCATAATCCCTTCTTAGTGGATGTGATTACGAAAGTGAATACGCAGTGCCTTGAATTCGGCTGAATTTATTTCTTATTAAAATATAAAAAATAAATAAGCATGTATATATAATTTGTACATACTTTGGTTATGTACTTGTATTTCTTATATTTTTGAAGCTAGGAAAAATATTAACATTAGTATTAGAACTGGCTCCAATGGCGTGCAAGGGGCGGTACAAAAATATTTTCAACTGCGCCACATCGCGTCTATATCATTAGAGTGATTTATGATGTACAATAATGACATGACTTTAAAAGCAATATACAAGCGCAGTAATTTCTTTCCCTTATAATTTTTTGGAATCATAAAATTTTATTATACTTATTCGTTTATAACGAAATATTAAAGTTATAATTATAATATTTTTTATAAGCAGACTACGTTCTAGATATGCCATGCCTATGATGAAATAAATAAAATAACCTGTTAAGGTAAAAAGAAAGCCCAAACGGGCAACGATTTGATTCTAAAAATATTTATTTTTCTGCTTCACGATGCATCCCGCATAGCAGGGTAGGCAGAGGGAACCTAGTGTTAAGATACGTTCCCCTCATTTTGCGGTTTGTTCAAGGCACTGCGTGTTGACTGGGACACTCAGCGCGAAGAAATTAAAATATTAATAAGTATTAATTAATTCCCTCGAGTGGAATTCGAACCCAAAATCGTCTTGTTTACACTTAGACGCTTGTGCCACTGCGTGACGACGGCTTCTAAATAATAATTTAGTTAAAAAATAGTAGCGTTAATTGTGCACTAAAAAGTAGATATATGAGGTAAATCTCGAAGGACATGCTGGTATCGTCTGAAGAGATCCACTATTCAGATTCATCATCAGACCAGCTCGAAGATATCACATAATTGTATTGTCCCCAAAACTACAATCGAATTTAGTTAGATTTTATTACGTCATTTTAAGTTAGATTAAGATTAATGTTAATTAAGTACGTAACAGACAAATTAGGACCAAAATTTCAATCAAAATAAAACATTCTGGCTGACTTAGCATTTTAATTCAACCCAAGGTTAAATATATAACCTTTCGATAAGCCAGTTACAGGATAACCCTGCCCTCATCAATCTTCATGAGAAATTCTAATGTTTATTTCATATTGTATTTGTACGTACAGGCCATTTGAAAAACAAAATTGTACAAATGAATCTCTGAGATTTATTCTGAGCGAGCAAATAAACTCGGTATTTCGTCCCTTTTTATTATTTAAAATACGGCTTTATATCTACATGCGAAGACGAGTCTAATGTAGGAAGGATTTTATTTTTTAATTTTTTGTAGCTTCATTTTTTTACTCCGTTTATGACAGGGTAAAAATGGGAATTTATTGTTAAGTGGTGACGGAATTCAACGCCGCGAGGAAATGATAATAATTCACTCAATGAGAACTGATCCGTCGACAGACAAACACTATTAATATATAAGAAAATTAATAATTAAAAAGTATAACTATTTAAATAACCTAATTAATTAAAACATTTACAATTAAATAGTTGACAATATAACTATATAAAATAAACATCACTATAAAGTGCCAGGGTTTGTGTATACGGTCTAAGCGCCGACTTCCGCACCGACAACCATTTGTCAAAACTTTGCTTTAGTTCTTTGTTTTGAAACGGGAATGTTTAATCTAAAAATTATTATGAAATATCTATTTCTCAACGATACAGTTTATTTTTTTATTAATAATCAGCTGCTTTTAGTTACAATTACAGGTCCACAGCATTTCATGTTATCAATATTGTTAGAGTACAAGTGTAAATGTGGGTAGATTTGGGTGAAAAAGACAATAAAAGCAGTGGAATTGTGTCAAATGAGAACAGTTGCTTGAAGCCCTGATTGGAAGGTATCTAGTGTGTAGTGTTGTTATTGAGTGATGCATGCCACTTATTGTAATTACGTGGAACCTCTGTCCGAGTACGTTGGGGACATATAGACAGTATGTGTTTTTATCGTGTTTATTTTAAAAACGTTAACCGCTTCCGTTTTCTAACAATATGTTTATTTAAATATTTCCATAATTCACATCGTCACATAATATCTCAAAATATTTTTAATATGGTTATGGATTTTCTACTGGGCAATGTTTTTTCTTTTTCGTTCTAGACGTGGCATTGAATTCCACACGCAGAATTCCAGAGAATCGTTTTTTTTTAAGGAAGCAGTAAAGCCCTATTCTGGCAATATAGACTGCGGTGTTTAGCTCTGCCTGTTGCATGAATCGAATATTCCAAATTTTTCGTCTATAAATATCATTGTTACCTTTACAAGATAATCGAAATTTATCTAGCTCAACCTAAACTAAGCCAAAAATTTTTATGACTTCTTTACAAAATTTAAACGACCAGCCTCTGGTAGCAGAGCATTGTTTGAAGACCGCTATTTGAGGCTTACCAAAGTAAAATGTCAGAAATATAAGAACGAACTCGTTATATATCATAGTGACAAATATTTGGGCCGTCCAATAAATACGGGATCCCCCACATTGTTTCTAGATGCCCTTCATAAATCATTTTTATGTTAGTAATTAATAAAAAATTCTAACGACAACGCGGCCGTCGCTTATAGCGTTGAGATATCTGCTACGATCTCGACTATTCGCTGACGTTATTATTCGTTCTGTTTAATATATTGCTTGTCCGATATTGAATGTAGAGGGTAATTGTGTTTAATTTTTTTTTTTCTTCTTTTTACCTACTAGTATTCCTTTTTTTGAAGGTTGCACTTACGAGAAATCGAAGGAATAACTAGTTTCTTATAGATTTTTAATGATATTACATGCAAAAATTACCTTTTAATCAGATGAACTCTCTGTGATATCTAATTTAGTTTTATAAAAACATATATCATATCTCCTGTGCTCAATAGAGTTAGTAGAGAATAGATAGAAGACATGGACATCGACCACGATGTCCTTGGCCGGATAAGCGCTGCCTGGGCCAAGTGGCGGGAGGTCTCTGGTGTGGTCTGCGACCGCAGAATACCGCCCAAGCTCAAGGGGCTGATATACAAGAGCATCGTCCGACCGGTTCTTTTATACGGCAGCGAATGTTGGCCAGCACTATCTCGGCACACTCAGGAGCTTCACGTCACGGAAATGAAGATGCTGAGGTGGATGTGCGGCGTAACGCGGTCTGACCGCATACGCAACACATTCATTCGAGGTAGTCTTGGGGTCCGTGACGTAGCGGATAAGCTCCAAGAGCGTCGCTTGAGATGGTTTGGCCACGTTACGCGCCGGCCTAAGAACTATGTCGGACGCAAGTGCCTTGCTATACTAGTTCCTGGGGCGCGACCTCCTGGACGCCCAAGGAAGCGCTGGTTGGATGTCGTGATGCAGGACATGAGAGCCAATGGTCTAACCACCGAGGACGCAAAAGATCGTGCAAAGTGGAGTAGGTTAAGTAGGAAGGCAGACCCTGGTAATAGCCGGGATTAATGCCAGGAAGAAGAAGAAGAAGATAGAAGACAGAGAGTTAAGAGGACATACACACAAATTAACCTAAGTATTATTTATTATTTGCTGAATTATTTAATAATTATTTAATATAATTTAATTAATTCCTGTTTAACTATAACATTTCAATAAGGAAACGGATGATAAATTAAAATAACTTAATTATCAGCTAAAGTAAAAACGATAGATATTATTATTTGAAAAGAACACAAAGAATGGCCAATTTTAGAATTAACACTTGAAGAACATAAACAAACAAGTTGATGTTAGTTCAGTGTATAGTGGATTTAAATTCGGGGGCCCAGTGAGTTGGAAAATTGAGAAGTGGATTAGGCAAATCACTTTTCATTCCATCCCGTACCCGACGAAGTTTGCCCTTTTAAATTTTATTATCTTAACGCGTGTTCGCATTGTATGGGGACGTCAAAAATGACGTGGTACATTAAATTTCATCTGCACTTAACTCATTAATTTTGTGTCAATACACTCTGTTCTCGTCTTTCTGTTTATTTTAGAGTCGTCGTATGTTGAGCATTATAGAAATTATAAGCAATTAATAATGTTAGTGCGTGAGAAATGGACTATGTCAATAATAGATTTTGGCTGTCAACAAACAATATAAAAAATCTAAAGTCAATTACCGGTAAGTTTTAAGTAAGTAAGTAAGTTTTTTTTAAATATTTGACAAGTATATTGATAGAGAAAATTGAATTTAACAATATAATATTAAGCTTAGTTAGTTAAAAAGCGTTCTTAGCCAAAGCCAAAAATATAATAAATAAATGAGTATATGAATTTTATTGTATTCATTGATTGATATTTTCCTTATTAAAGTTAAACAAGTTAAAAAAACACGTTTTCCGTCCGAATTCGAAGTATTGTGTATTGAGTGACGGAACTTAACACCGCACTTTTTAATTGTAAGTAACAAATATAACATAGATAAGATTGCAGCCGTCTTGATCCGTTTGATTACGTTTACTTAGGACCTTAATTTTTTTAAGTTCTCTAAAATACGTAGACCTGGATATTTAATATTAATTTTAGTTTGATACATCCAGGCGAATCTGAGATATTTGGTCTTGACAAGCGGACAGATGATTATCAAGACGTCTATAAAGACCTAATATATAGACATCTTGATAAATATGGACAACAAAGTGATCCTATACGGCGTCGGTTTTTTTTGTAGTACAGTAAATAAATAAAAATATTCAATTTCCCTTTAAGGATTTACTTAGAACATTTTACGTCCAACGTGAACACATCCTAGCGCCGTTTGAAGCTTCTAGTCTCCTTTAGAGCGGATCTAGATTGCCATCAGTTAATATTTTTAAGACTAACAAACTATTTTCCATCACTTCTGCTTTGAAAACTTTAATTTTCAATTCCAGATGGGTGGTTTGAAATCGGTTTTTATTTATCTTTTATAAATGCATTACTTGCTATATCATACTTTAAGTTAGTATTCATTTTAAATACACATTAAAATTAAAATAGGATATAAATTTAAAAAAAGATTGATTGGTTTGATTACTTGAGAGTTTTTGGAAAATGAAAAAATTTACAAGTAAGACTAAAATTTGATATTATTTTGCATAATAAATAACTCTTTCTAGCCTGCTAAAATATATGGTTTTATCAGATTGGGGGAAACAGATGATTGAGTGAAATTGAAATTCTGAACTGACATATTTTTTAATTCACATAAAAAAATATTTCAGTCCAGAATTCAATCCATTGTTTAATACTATAATTAGCAAAACTTCCCGTGGACATTGCTGTGTGACCCACCATTCCCTATTTTCAATGAAAATGACTTATTTTGCGAGCGGCATAAACTTTCGTGCCTATAAAAGAGTTTATTCGTCACAAAATTCAGAATTTCTATTTTTTGAAGTTTGGACGAATTAGGTGGTACTACACTTTGGTTCGCGATTTTCTTTTTAATGAACTCAATTTAAATTGTTACGGACTTTCTGGCGGTAATCTCGAGATAGAAACTGATGAATCTGTACTTTCCATCAAAAATTTAGTAATTCGTGAAAGTTAATAAAGCTTCTTTACTAAAAGGATTTTGGAGATTGGTATTTTGTTACTTTGTAAAAAAAAAGATTGAACACGCACCGTGTTCCTAGTGTTAAGACAATCCGTTTCCTACTTTCTGCCGAATTCCGAAGGCACTGAGTGTTGAGTGACAGAACTCCACGACGGAGTATGGAATATAATGGAAATATAAACGTAAATAAATATTTCACTTCCTCGAGTGGGAATCGAACCCAGAACCGTCGCGTTACAGTCACACCCTTGTGCCGCTGCGCCACGATGGCCTCTTTTCAAGACGATATTTTCTATCAGGATTGAACCCATTGACCTTTAATTGCAGAACGTTACTCTACACTATAACACGAGCTGAAATTTCATAATATTACCTTCGATATTATTTAATAAGGTTAGATTCCACCCCGAGCTGTCAATAACCGTTACTCTACTATGTCACGCACGAGGATTGGACAACTCAAGTCAATTTATCATACCTCGACGTGAGGCTCATTACACGAATGTACCCTTCAGGAATCCGTTCCGTTTGGTATATATATATAATGGTAATGTTAAATGGAAATTGTATTTTTTTTCTATCTAAATTGTTTTCAAAAATAGTGTAATTATAATAGCTATTGTTATTTTTTTAGTTATTCTTTTTTTTTTACGCTTCACACTGTATCCGGCACATAATAGGGTAGGCAGAGGGAACCTAGTATTAAGAGACTCCGTTCCTCCTCCGTGTTGACCGGCGGAACTCAACGTCAGGCATTTGTTCTTCGTTAGTACCAGAGCGAAGAAATGAAAATATTAATAAATAATAATTCATTCCCTCCAGTGGGGATCGAACCCACACTAATACTATTATAATAAACTCATATTATTTAAAAAAAGATTGTGATTTTTGTTCTGTTTATTTTTCTAAGGATATTTCTTAATATATGGAGGCCACTGTCACTTAAATGGCGTCTACAAAAAAGTGTGCGCATATATGTATGTTGAAATGCGAAACGATATTTGACCCTTGTCAAAGAAGAGCGGTTCGCCTTATTTATAGATAAATAGAAAATTTTGCACTAGAATTATTTAAGTTTTCTTAAAATTAATTATGTTATTAAATTTAGTATTAACAAATTAATTCAGTATGTTAGGTGCACGATGTATCTCGCAAATAGCAATGTGAGCAGAAAAATATAGTTATAAGACACTCCTCTCCTTACGATTGATTCAATTTTTTTAGTCGTGGTTTGTTCAGCGGCGGAACATAACGCCATATTTTTTTTTCCACAGCCAAAAAATAAAAATAATTAATTTCTCGAAATAAAGATCGAATCAAAAACCATAGTATTTTACAGCATCAGACGCTGTACCACTGGGCCGCAAGGTTATCATGCTACAAAGTAAAAAAATAATTTGACAATAACATTTTACTTTAAATAAAACAAATTATTTAATACTATATAACTTCACGTAGGGGGAAGGGGGGCATATCGTAAGTTGGGGGAACCTAGGGTTCCCACTCCGTTTTTCAGGTACAGCCCAATATTCGTGA
The DNA here is from genome assembly GCA_013403645.1 of Heliconius nattereri. Taxonomy (NCBI): domain Eukaryota; kingdom Metazoa; phylum Arthropoda; class Insecta; order Lepidoptera; family Nymphalidae; genus Heliconius; species Heliconius nattereri. The sequence goes on along the minus strand of JAAIXI010000224.1, from coordinate 6,006,560 downwards.
CATCACGTGCTGATTGGCGGAATTAAACACCGCGTTTCATCTTGTTACCAGAGCGAAGAAATGAAAATAATGATTTTCATTTCGAGATTAACGCAAGATAAATTATTATGAATTACCCCGAGTATTATTTGCTTACTATACATCTTTATAAAGCAAATATTTTATATTCTAAATTGATGAAAGTGAATCAACCAAAATGTTTTAATATTTTACTAAAAGCTCAAATTCCATTATCATCAACCAAAATATTATACAAATACAATTTCGTTAATAAAAAGCTAGACTAACTAGTTTTGGCATAATAAAACACTCGTAAAAGGGAATTGCTGATAGATAGAACACCGCCATTTTGGCACAATTATGTATTTAATGCAATTACTATTGTAGGTTTCATTACCACAAGGGAAACCAACTATTTAAAATAATATTAGACTTAAAATGCGACTGTAAAAGCTATGTTTGTGGGTTCGATTACCTCGCGGGGGTATGAAATATTCAATATTTTCATTTCCTCTCTCTGGTAACGAATAGTGGGAAACGAAATTATCTAATGGCAACGAGTTGTCTTAACACTAGGTTCCCAGGTTCCCTCCGCCTATCTTATTATGACACGGTTAAAGTGTAACCGCGATGGCTCGCCACTCGGGAAAAAAAATATTCATTTCCACAACGGCGCTAGGTTAACTCTACATTCAATGTCTAGAATTAAAATAGAAATAGAAAATTAGACGATTTTTTCAAGAACATTGTTATAAAAGATATCTGAAAACAAAAAGTAAAAATAAAGTACTAATAAAAAAATTATTATACACGTAAAACTAAATTGATATTAAGTTACGAAAAATAATAGCGTGTGTGGGAACAATAAACGGTCAGAGGTCATTTAGAATACTCATAAAGTTATTAGCGGTGACGTTGGGTTAGTGAAAATGGCGCTGTATATCTCTATACAACTAAATTTGATACTATCATAGTTATCATAATAAAACTAGTTTGTGTGACTGCATTCGGAGAATTGAAAGAATAGAGTTATTAAATTCATTTTTTTCCCGCACTTATCGTATCTGAAGGTAGACGGAACCTTGAAACCCTGCATTAAAACACGCCTCACGCGTTGTGCTAAGGGATTTCGTGTTGAGGGGTGGACTTCAACGCCTCGTTATATTTAGTATTTTATTCCCTGAAGTGGAAATTTAACCCATAATCCCATAATACTAAATAGGTGATGGTGTAAATGATAGAACAATGAACTATATCAATAAGTTTTTTGTTTAAAACTTCATACTTTTCACCAGCTACCGGGGAAGGCAGAAAGAACCTAGTGTCCGTCGGTTTTTCTCAAGTTGGAGATATTACAAACTGGTCTTAACATCAAATAGGGCAATGATATCATCAAATAATTTTTATTTCTTCGTTCTCATTAGACAAAGCGCAGTGATAATTTCCACCACTCATCACAAATTCGGGAAGAGCTAAAAATAATTGTCCTGATTCTCTCTACTCTCCGCGTACCTTGCTATGCGTAATAAAGTCAAAGCTGAAAAAATTCTAAAACTTATAAAGTCTAAATAATTTGCAAGTGTGTTGCACCTATAGAGCCAAGTAACTTATAATGATAACGGTGCCTTTATCTAGGAATTAGGCGCGAAAACAAACCCAACTAAATCGGATTTATCGTCAGCTTATGTCCTAAATACGGTAATCCTTCGAAACGCTAGAATTTCTTATCAAGTTATTGGCATTGTTGCTTAATTATAATGTTATATTTTAATGCTATTTCATTATCGAAATTTGACGCAAAGACCAATACGCAAGGACACTAGTCTAGTACTTCATGCCTACTCTGCTGAATCCAGAAAAAAACGCGAAGCTGAAAAAAATGCAGCTTCTAATTGAAACAAAGCGCCATTTTCTACGTACTGGTAAAAAAATCTCTGTGCTAACACGTCTAAAAAAATCTAAGCCTCTACGCAAATAAGACAAGAATTGAAGTTAGAGCAACAAGTGAATGGAGTGGTATACCTGGAAAACCTGCTCAGTAGAATGTTTAGAGTAGAAAATACAAAATGAATGCTTAAAAGCTATTGCTTGCTTTTGTATAGTAACAGAATTAACAACGCTTAGTCTGAATTGAAAAAATGACAACTATTATATAACAGCGCATAAAGGTACTAGCGGACGTTATATATAAAAGAATGAAGAAAAACGTGATCAGGTTGTTTGGGCACGTCAAAAAATTAGTGACAAAGGAATGACAAAAAAGATTTATGAAACGAGAGTGAGTGATAAGAAGATGCCCCGGAGGCATGCCCTCCATGAAGGAGTTCAAGACAGTGGAAAAGGTAATAGGCATGAAGAAACTATAGTAACTTGCAAAAATATATTTTATGAATATTATTAATTATTGATTGTGGTATACACTAATAATTAATAATTTATGCCAAATAATAAACTCCTATACGTACATATATATAATATATTAAATGACACATAATTTTATCAATTATGTAATTCTAAAGATACCAAATTAATGTTAGTCTTGATGAGCGTCAATTGTTCGCTTTTCAATAGAATGAAATTTTGATTATTAATTTGGTTTAATGTAACATTTTTAAGGCGATTTCATTATAGAAATTATTCTATGCTTTCGACTAATTAGTCATTTCCCAAAAGCTTTTTTGATAAAATCTCTGAAACGTTATTGTTAATATTAATTAGTGCAAACAAATGGGTGGCTTGTAATTTGGAGGAGGCTTGTTTATTTTATGTATATTTATTATTAATATAATTAGTTTATTTTGACTTTAGAGTATTATTAATAACATATATAGGTGTAGGTATTCCGTTCCAAATATGCCAAGATTGCATATATAACAAATACATATATGAATACAATTTTATAACTATAAGATGTAAATATTTCTTTCTGCTTTTTATTTTTTTATTCTTTACATTATTTTTACATGTCCATAATAATAAAAAATAAACCTTCTTTTGAATAATAGTGAAGTATGTCCATCTAAACCGCTTTAAACGAAAGGAATTCCGTTTCGTCAAGAGCTAAATCCTTTGATATTCCGATTCGTGCGATCCATCGTTCTATCTTAATTGAAATCGTAAAGCTATACACCTTTTTACGTTTGCCCCGTTTTACATTTTCTTGGGTATTTTTAGCACTTCAACAAATTATAGATATAGGAAAATTGATTTGGATCTTGAGGACAAAATAAGCTTCTTTCAATTTTAATTACTTATGGTAAAATTAATGCAAAAACAGTTATTATTGTTCTAAAAATATTCTTCTTCTTTCGTGTTCACCATATCATATATTATTCATATATATATATATATATATATTTTACTGATACAAGTGTTGCGTTAAATATATTTGCGTTGCTTTTAAATGCATTTTCTCATTTTTCTCATCATAGAATGTTTATTTTAAAAAAATAAAATTAATTCAAAAACACAGAATAAGCAATCAATCTTACAATTCAACCGTTGAACGTCATCAAAGGTTATCCAATCGTCAATCAACTTATTAATTCAACGCGAAGTCGTGAATCTCTCAGCAATCCCGTCAGCAGTCAAATGGCCTGTTTTGTTTTAAACCGTCGTTATTCTCAATGGACTCCATTGTCCGGACAAAAAGCGTAGTCAAATTGGAAAGGATTATTCATTTCTTGAATCCAAAAGGCTTTTAAAGTTCCGAATCTCCGTTTGATGATGCTTAATAAATTTTGATTATGGATAGATGGGGAAAGAAGTTAAATTGTGTATTTTATATTTTTTAATTTTTCTCTTCAGCCTTTGAAAATTTGACGTGCGAACAGTAGTCCGTGGTCTCACGTCGCAGTAGACCGCCAACGATTTCTTAATTGTCTCATGTACTGTTGCAACATTAGGTCTTTCTCTTTTTTTTAATGTAGTTACATTTTTGGTATGGATATTTACAAAAAAACAATTAAGAGTAAGTAGGATTCATAATTGTAGTTCATTTAACAAATAAATTAATTTTTAACAAAAATAAAGTTTTTTTAGTTCGTTGGTAGAAGTCGGTTTTTCTTTTTGTTAAAAATTAATTTATTTTACGATTTTTAGTGATGGGTAGATCTTAAAATGATGCTTCTTAAACGAGTGGTGATGGTGGTGGTAGTGGTTGGAACGAGTGGTTGTGGTTGTCCTATGTAATATTTCATTTAATTAGGTATTATTTTTGTGCAAAGTTACATTTTAGTATATTGACAAGAACATACATAGAAAGTATTCGGGCAAATTGGGAATCTTCCTTTTTTGAAGTTGGTTGAAAATGAGAACATTCTCTTTTTTGAGGTTGGTTAAAAATGCAACGATTAGGAATCTCACTTATGACATCAATTTAAAAAGTTTTTGCTTGTAACTATTACAGTATAATCAATTTTTCATCAAAAAAAAACAAACTTTCTCAATTTCGACCGGAATCCATAATCGGAACCTAACCAAACTTTCACCAAATTATCCTTGAAGTATCCTTTCAAATAAAAAAAGAATCATTAAAATCGGTTGGCGCGACATTGAGTTATTCGTCCATTTGTCGAGCACATACCTAATGCAAATTTAACACTTATGTGATTTTCTCATAGATACCATTGTCAGACATGGACCAAAAAAAAATGGGACCACTCGGGAAGCTTCACCTTTCAAATAAATAAAAAAATATCAAAATCGGTGCACCCAGACAAAAGTTATGAGGTAACAAACACAAAAAAAATAAAAATAAAAAAAATTTTCTACGCTAAACGAAGACAAAATTACACTATTTCGAAATTGCGAATAGTTTTAGAGAAAAACGCATTTAATTGTTGACACATCACGCCGTTGACACCTCAGCTGTATCGAGTCCTGTTTTACTTATACCTTACTCTCAGCATATAAATAAGTATATTAGTTACGTTGGCCATTTAATGTAGATCAAAACTGTCTTTTACTGTTTTTCATTTTAATAAGTACTTTAGAAGTTGTTACAATATCAAAAAATCCTTGCTGCGAAACGGCTCGCCACTCGCCATGCGTCCCTCCGCCCCCCGCGACGTTTTGCGTCCGCCGCGCCCGCCTGTCTTACACGCATCGGTGGTTCAGTGGTAAAATGCTCGGCTGCCACGCGGCCGGACCGGGTTCGATTCCCAGCCGATGCATTCTATTTAATTTTCCTCGCAGGCGGTCACGTAGTGCTTGCTTTTCACCAGGGAGAGAGTACCCTCTTCCCTACCCAACCTGTGTCGCTGTAAAATCCAATAGGGCTAACAGTATTAACCGTTAGAGAACCAAGGCCCTGACGTCGTTCGGAGCTACTACTGGCAAAGTAAACTTAGAAGTGATTGCACATACTTTGGAGTTAAACAATAATTATAATGTATTTCCACGTCACATAGTTGGTTACATCTTTCGTTTAAGTTTTTTTGGGTATGAGAATAGTAGGTAGTCTGATGTTTATAATTTCCTTCGGTTAAGTTTTCTGTTATTTGTGTTATTTATTTGTGTTTATTTTAAAACAATTGGAAAATCCTTATTGGAATTACGAAAATGCGGGTTGCATTAGGGTTTAATTAATTTTCACATTATCTTAAGTGCTTTGCAAACATACATTATATGAATAATTTAGTAGTTAAAGCGGGCGAAGCCGCGAGGGGGTCGCTAGTTATCTAATAAAATGAAATATTTCCATCAGTTGAGTTCCGCCACTTAAAACGAAACTCTTAAAACGGGAAACGGGAACGGAGTGTCTTAAAACTAGGTTCCCTCTATCTACTCTTCTGTTTTGCTATTACCAAAACGATATTTTACACACTTTATTTCAATACGACCATCTAGCAATGAAAAAAAAATTAAATTCATTACATTTGTACTAAAAAGTACCGGCATTACAACATTCAATTCGAACTTAATCTGTTTTGTTGGAATCATGACTCGAATATCGACGGAATACTGAACAAAGAACACCGAATTTTTGAGGGCCGAAGCTTTGGACGTTGATTAATGAGTGAGGCCTGGATAAGCTTTAAAAGTGAAGCCGCCTGTCAGATATTACGATGTTCTAAATTAGAAAGCTCAGAATCTTATTCTTCCTTCGAGTGCAACAAATGATTTGTGAATTTATTGTTACAATATTTTGGTTAACTATTATAGTTTAAGAGTAAGGTAATATTGATATTTCGCATTTTACACTTTTGAAAAGTGTGGTGTAGTGATGTATTAGTACACTTATTTTTTCATACCTTCGCATAGTATCCTTATATATATCCTTATATATATCCTATCCATTAAATATAATAAGGAAGGCGGATTTAAGACGCTCCGTTCCTCGTTTTCATCTAATTGCGTACAAACCATTTCGTGTTAAGTAGCAGAACTTAACGCTGCGTTTTGTTTCTTGGACTAGAGCGAGGAAATGATAATTCATTGCCCCGAGTGAAGATCGAGCCCAGGGCCGTCGCGACTACAGTAGGTACATTTACCGTACAATCTACTGATTGATATTATCCACTTTCTTAGCAGCCACAGATAAACAAACGACATATACAGTTGACCAAAAGTAGATATAAATACTATTAATAATAGTTTAAATTTATCAGCATATTCTTAAAGAACCCTTTCATTTTCCTACTTAGAGGAACAAAAGGCTAAACAACAATGGATGAACGGCCATTGTACGGACATCTTGATCTGAAACCTCAACTGGGCCATTACCGACAAAATTTCGTCTTAAATAAACTGCTGGTTTCTTTATTAAACTCGATTTCTTATTTTTATGGCATCGAGATTAAGGATTTTAATGGTCCTTCTATGTAGTTTTCATAAAATGAACGGATTGTAAAGAACATTTTTATAATATTTTTTTTATCTATATGTAAAACTATTCCATTATTGAGAGACTCACAGACTACGCTGAAACAAAATTGTTGGGTTTAAAAAGGTGAGTTTTGGTATGTAATTAGGTTAGGGAGCGTAGGATAGCACAGAAAGAGGATTTTTAGAATGGAAAGGGAAAAAAATGAGATTTTCCATTTTACGTGTTCGCACTGTCAAAAAAATATATAAATTAATTTTATAATATATTGATCTTCAGTGCATTTTCTTTAATAAACTTAGAAATGACTTTTGTCGATTCTAATCAGCTGTAAAACAAAGAAATGATAAAATATTAACATCTTAATATAAAAAGAATCCAAGGAAATTAATTTCAATTTGACTCTTATTTCCCGAAAAAATTATGGATAAATAAACAAAACATTTAAACATAAAGACATTTATGAAATATAGCACACACGCCATACTTAAATATTATTCAATTCCAACAAGATTCCATGTATATTGTTCAAAATGATATCCTTCTTTTTTAAACTCGATTAAAATTATATAATATCAACGTACAATACATGAAAAATATTTATAAAAAGGAGAAAAATAAATAGCACACCTACAAAAATCTACAAATTCAAGGTAGAAATATATTATAGAAGCATTTTAAAGTATCCACGATACTTTGCACTCCTTAGAGGGTGTTTATCGTCGCATCGCAGTGTGCTCCCTTTACAGCTCTTCAGGCTCAATTACACGCTTATTCCCGCCATTTCACGTAACACTATTTGTGAACATATTGTAAACTAAAAATTCTTGTATTTAAACTATTTTAGTTGCCTTGTTGTTTGTTGTTAGTGTATTTGACTGAATTTAGTTATATTGGACGTTGGTAAGACAAGGTGCGGCGTTGAGTTCTACTCAATACAGCGTGTTAACACTGGATAATCCAAAAAAAGTGTTTAAATTATAAGTGTTTCGTTACTTGTTATAATGGTTGTTAGGAACGTGATGACTGTGGGTTCCATTTTACGGATAATCTATATATATAAAAGGACTTGTCCTCACTGACTGAGGTAAGACGCACGCACAGCCGTAACTGCTGATGGTAGAAACGTGAAATTTGGACAGATGTTTACTTTTGTAATCTGGACATCCACTAAGAAGGAATTTTGAAAAATTTTAACCCTAAAGAGGTGAAATAGGGGTTGAAAGTTTGTATGGAAAAAAAATTAAATCGCCACCGATTTTTATAAAATTGTAAATTCAGACTCTTAAAAATATTTAATTGAACACATGTTTCACGGTTTTTTAGAAATTAATTGAAATAAGTTGAAAGTTTGTACGGAAAAATATTTAAAGCGCCACCGATTTTTATAATATTTGAAATTTAGACTCTTAAAAATATTTCATTGAACACATGTTTCATGGTTTATTAGAATTCACCCTTAAAAAAACCAGCTAAGCTACGCGCGTCCGCTAGTCTATATATATAAAAGGACTTGTCCTCACTGACTGAGGTAAGACGCACGCACAGCCGTAACCGCTGTGCGTAGAAACGTGAAATTTAAACAAATGTTTACTTTCGTAATCATGCACTAAGGAATTTTGAAAAATTTTACCCTAAAGGGATAAAATAGGGGTTGAAGTTTTGTATGGAAAAAAAATTAAATCACCACCGATTTTTATAAAATTCGAAATTTAGATATTTAAAAGTATTTAATTGAACATGTGTTTCATCGTTTTCTAAAATTCTCTCCCTAAGGGTAAAAATAAAGGGTTGAAAGTTTGTATAGATTTTTTTTTTAAATTGGCACAAATTTTTATAAAATTTGAAATTCAAACTCTTAAAAGTATTTAATTAAACACATGTTTTATGGTTTTCTAGATTATTCTCCCCCTAAGAGTGCAAATAAGCAAGCGAAGCTGCGCGCGTCCGCTAGTTATTTATATTTATATAAAGTTAGAAAATATGCGATTAGTCCCCCGAGAAGAGTTCATCAAATGCTATCCCACTATTTAAATTTATATTTTTATAATAATTTATACTCATTTCCAGTTAAAGAAATGCTCACAAATTTGTTTGGAATTTTAAAGATTAATTATACTGTAACAGCAAAATTAATATGAGCTTAGAAATCTAAGGAACGTCTTTTGATTCAAAACAAAGAGAATAACTAATTAAAATACCAGTTAACATTACTTTAGTAAAACATGGCGTGCAAAGTTTGGAAATACGTAAAATTACATAGCACAAATAGCAAAGAAAGTTTTCATTTTATTTAAATCACAATATAATAAATAATAATAAATATATAATTATATCCCTTTTTATCCCAGAGTGCAGAGTAGACAGAGAGCGGGCAGCAGACACTGTAAAGATCCACTGTAAAGATGCTCTATCCATTTCACCACAATTGGAGACATTACAGGTTGAGTAGCTCAACGTCACGCTTTGTCTTGCCAGAACAACCAATTAAAAACAAGTCTTTATCTTGTTCTTAAACGGAAACGGAATATCTTTACACTATGTGCTCACTTTTCCTCTGCCTACCTTGCTAAAAAATATTATTACATAAAACTGTTGAGTTGCTGACTGACAGACAGCCAAAACTACACAGTTTAGGAAAATGATTTCTTTCCTTTTTTGATTATGGAAAATGGTATCCTTGAGAAGTATGGGACCACTTAGAGTGAACTTCCAGAAATTTCTAAGGGAACGGACTATTCTAAAGTAATTTATTTGACTTTTTCCTTTAGGACATATTGAACATAACTTATATTAGCATGTCTGGCGACTCGCCAGGACGTTGTATCAAGCTTTCAAATTTTCGGTTACCAACAAGAAAAGTGTGTCCGTGGTTAACGCAAACATTTGAATTTGTATAATGTATAATTTATGGTTTTAAAGTGTTCATCTGGAAAGAGATTTAGTCTGGTGAACACAAAGATGGACTTTTCTGCTTAAGCTTTAAAAATACAGTGGAAACCATATCAGTTTTTATTTCTAGTATAAACATGATAAAAGGCAATGTCTTATAATATTTTTTATGAATGAAATGAGCTGAATGATCTGCTTTATGCATACAAAAAGAAATAAATCGTTTTACAAGGCAAATAAAAATAAAAATAGAATAAACAAAAATAAAAGTACATTTTATAGTAGCCAAAGGCAAAAAATAAACATTCTGGAGTTTTGAATTGGAGATCTTGCATAGAATAATATAGCGAAAAAAATAAATGAAAATAAAAATAATAAATTTAACACTAAATTTTAAAAAAGTAATATAAAAATTATGTAATAGGAATGAAGTAACAATGAAAAATATTTCTAATTCTTTATGATTCACAGTTCAGTTTAATAGTTCAAAATAATAAAGAAACGGTTTCACAGTAACTTGCACAGTATTGTGTAAAAAAATACAAACAAATTATTAATAACTCACAACCTCCTCGTTGTCGACCACAGTCGGATAAAATAAAAAATATCCCAGACATGCAAATATCAAGTGGCTTTGCAATTTAAATGTTTAAGATGACCTATGATGTCAGTGAACTTGGGTTACCAGTACTTTGTGTACCCTCGTATTGTACTCATCGGTATATATTTCTTTTGTAAAAATATTTAAGCTTTGAAGCTTATTTACAAAAAGAAAAAAAGATTTTTGATATATAATATGAGTAAAACAATTTTGTATTTGCCTTTTTTAGTTGCTCATAACATATTTTTTACATTTTTTTTTAAATATCACACTAAAAGATTTTTTTTCAAAAGAAACCAAAGGTAAACCCTTTATCTGGTAGAAAATAGGCTAAAATGCCACAAGTTAGATTAAACAAGTTTTCAAATTCGTGGCTGTTAGATGTTCTACGTAATTTCCCTGCGAGTGCTTTTCATTTTAGGCAGGAGCATTCTCGGAAATAGAATTTGATTTTTTTCCTCATAATTTTGCACGAGACTAAGATGGCACTGTATTTTATATTTGACTAAATTTTTACTCCGGAAGTATCCGTTTCTCTATCCCTTGTTGTTTTGTAATTGTAATCTCGGTGCATACCAGCATTTTTATCCATTTCTGCGAGTGAGATCCTGGCGACTAGTAATACAGGCTCTGAGCTTAGTACAAGCGTCAGCCTCACATGATAGTAAATAATATTTTTATGTACCTAAATATACACAACTTTTTTTGTATACTTTACTTTGTGTGGAGAAATAAATTATTTTATTATTATTATTATTAATTTCCCACAACTGCAATTGCAACTGCAACAACTCTCAATTTTTCAAATATCATATTTTCAACTGCATATTTTCTATCGATTTTTTGTTTTGGACGTACCCAACGTCTAAAGCGATCGATTTCGATTTTGGGGAGCACTTCAAATCATAATCGTTGCCCGAAATATCTATTGTATCTATGTAATATTCTAGTAAATCAAATAATGGCCGAGTTTCTATGGCATAGCTGCATATGCTGCATATAGCCCAACGTCCATCGGTTCTTCATGCTATCCCACCCATTGTCACTTCATAAATTCTTCGAGTAATGTCGATATCACAAGCATTTTATAATTATTAAATATCGTTATTTTAACCAAAAGAAATAAGCATTTTCAAGTATCTAGGAAATAAAAAAAAGAATACGAACACAGCTATCCGAATGAAGCATAATCTACTAGAGTAACTTTATGGTAACATTTTATAGGTCCATATAAAAGTTTTTATACATTTTATTGGTTGATAGACGCGAGTTCCGTACATAACCCAATCAACGTTATCCGGTTCCTATAAATCCTGAAAAAAACTTTTGGTACCAATATTTGTCCCTGCCCGTTACATGGACCTCATTTTACTGCAAAGCGTTGGTCAGCCGCACTCGTGGGAAATCTTGGTACCTTCTGTTGACTCAATAGATTTTTTTGCTTCCCCGCCCTTTCGTACAAACAATAAAAATGAAGCAGAAGCAAAAAAATTTTATGTGAAACTTTGCAAAGGAAATATGTATCTTTAAAATTTCGAGAGACGATGAATTTTCTTGTTGGTATTGTTTTAAACCTGTTTCAAATGTAAACATGATTATGAATTCGATTTATAATTGTAAAATATTTTTTTCATTAGCTTCATATTTTGTCCCAGTAAGATAGCCAAAAAATGCCTTAGTGTCAAAATATTCCGTCCTCCTTTACCCACCATCGGTCATTCAGTCATCGTGTTACTTTGCCAAGGTCATCAAAATATATCAGTTTTAAAAATTATTTTAAATATTATTATATTGGGGGCCGGCCTACGTGGAAAGTGCAGAACGGAGTGTCTCAACACTAGGTTCAAATTGCCTGCCCTGCTGTATATGATATACAGCGTGAAGTTAATTAATTTATTTTATTTATTACATTATAATATAAAACTGAAAATAAACAACTGGAGCAAGAAACCAACAAAGTTTTATGTAAAGCCTACAAAAAACAATAGCATTTAAGGAATTGAAACTATATTTTGAGATTCAAAACTGTATAAAATAATGGCATAATTTTCTTTGTTTCGCTTCGTCGAATTACTGTCCTAATTTCTTTGGATGTTTATGATGAAATATAAACCTTAATGTTCCGAATAAATTAAATGTTTGACGATTCCGATTAGAATATTACTTTTTACTATACGTAGTTGAACTAAATCTGTAATTGCAACAAAGGAAATTATGTCAAAAGTAGACATATAATTAATAAATTAATGCATATCGACATCTTTATAAGACTTGAGAGAGGTGATGGACATAGTGATTTTTATTCTGCATATAGGAGAGTAGATAGAAAAAAAAATCTCTCTAGGTAGTGTCACTCTGCACTCCACATCCGCTTTCCGATGTGTTTAATAATTGTGAGTATCTATTGAGTAAAGTAATTTCCCTGGTCATAACATCTAACTCACCGCAGTAAATACATATAATAAACACAAAGAAAAACCATATTAAAGAAAAACTAGCACGAAAAAAAAAACCACCACTACAAAACTAAAAACCTTAAACAATCCACACACAGACGAATAAACAAAATCATACCAACAAAGCCCATGTGGCGTAAATGGAATGCAGCCATTAATTAATTTTAAGCAGAAGTTTACTCAGCTGAATTATGGTGTAAACCTGAGTGTTATTCCCACAGGCGTTGACTGATAAAGTCTGTTGTTTGGCCCGCTTGGATTAAGCGGACACACGGACGGATCGTTCCTCTAAATTTATATATTTATTATTATTATTGGTTGGGTTTGATTTCCACTCGAGGAAATATGTAATTTTCATTTCCTCGCTCGTGTTAAAAGGCAAAGTGCGGTGCTAGTTGACTGCTCTGGAGACAGGAGTGTCTGATTTTTTTTTAGGTATTTCTAGTCTATCTAACTAATAATCATATGTTAAGAATTATTTAAGACAATTTAAAGTATCTTAAAATATGGAAATGGGTGTCTCAAAACTACCCTGCTATATAACGTGTAAGATAAAAATGTGGTAATGTGAAGAGGAAATATAATATAATAGAACTTTCTGTTTGGTTTTTTTTGCTTCACGTTTTCTTTAGCTTCTACTTATGGTAGGGTAGGCAGTAGGACCGTAGTGTTAAGACACTCATCCCTCCACTTATTATGATGATGAAAAATATAACAAAATAATCTATTGACTTACATACAACCTGAGTTTTATAATGTAACATACTTTATAGTAAGCGGTTCACAGAAGTCGTTAATAGCCGTAGTAATATACTTTTTATTATTAAATCTTTAAAGTTAGTTTGTGTAATGCTTTCAAATAAATCCGTTTTTATTTAGTTTCATATATCTGTCGTGGCCAAGCACCACAAGGGTGTGACTGTAACGCGATGGTTATAGGGTCGATCCCCGCTCGAGGAGAACGATCCCATAAGACCAGTTATGTCACCAGTCGGTTTTACAGTCACACTTTGTGCCCCTGGCCCACGACTGGCCTCACCTATATGAAAAGTACATAGTAAAAAATAAACAACTAAAAATCAAAGTTTTCATTAACTTTTGTTTCTTTAACTTTGTATACCTGTGTATTAGATTTTAGACTCACAATTTAATTCACCCTGTAATGAAAGGCAAAATTGAAAATTACTGAACATGTTGCATGTACTATAATCTTAATATACCTAAGGTTTTAATTAGCATTTCAAATGTTATAATAGTTTCTAAATATTTCATTTAATATAATATTTAAGTAATATTTCGTTAATTTAAGTTAATTTAATAATTTATTTGATTTAATATGGCAACTAAAAATTATTAATAACTAAATTAAATTAATTAATTACGGGCAGTCGTAGCCCGGTAGCACAAGAGTGTAGCTGTAACTGCGACTATGGGTTGGATTCCCAATTGGAGGAATTACATATTTAATATTTTCATTTTTTTGCTCTGGTAAAAAAACATAACGCTGCGTTGAGTTACGTCACTTAACACACAATATTATCTCGAACGTGGAGCGGTGTTTTGTGAAACGGAGTATCATAACACTCGGTTTTTCTATCTAGCCTGCTTTGTGGGAAAAATCATGAAGCTAAAATATATTGGGTTGAATTTATATACGCAGCCTAACTTATCCATTTAAAATGAATAAATATAAAAAAAGCTATCATAATATAATTAACGATCTATTTGCAGAAACGAAGACAGGCAGTTGGCTAATTACCAACGAATCGATTCGATACAAAAAAGTACGCAATAAGCAATTCAAAAGCAACTCCTCGTGGACGGAATTTGAATATTCATTATTAGGAAGTTGATTAATCTAGTGAGAGTTCTTGTATTTCTAACCTTGGCAAGTTTGTACTACGGCCTCCAGTTTGCACCTGATAGATCGAACGCTCTTAATTTAATTGGCCTTCACAAATTAGACAAATGTATTGAGGATTCAGTAAGTTAAGTCACTTAGCATATTTAAATTTATGGCAAATTAACATTTAGATTTAGGTGAGGTTTTATTAAATTAGTTCATTAACATTTCTTCTGTTTTATAAATTGCCATATTCGGATATTTTAATTAATATTTAACTGTAATTAAATTAGAGTATAGCATGTTTTCACTTTGGTAACGATGCAAAGTTGTTGAGTTCCGCCGCAATAATAGGAAAAGAATTTCTAGAATACGTATTCTATTACCTTTACCTTTATCTATTACCTTTATCATCCTGTGTACGTTCGGGATTGAAGGCGTAGCGGTAGCGGGATTAATAATAGTTTTTTTTAATGAGACCATCGTTATTATAAGAAAGTCTCCACCTTACTTTTTTTTAAGGACAACTGTGTTTCATTACTGCTATCACTAGGACCAGGGAAGTTAGGCGAGATTTATTAAAAATAAAAATTATCTATCCTATCTTTCAATGTAACTAAACTAACGAATGCACCATAAATACCTTGTTGACTTAAATCTTTTTATAACTGTCAGGTTTTTCTACTATAAAAAAAGAAAATTAGCACTTGAATGAAAAAAATCTCACTAACGCATTGGTTGATACTATTAAAATTTAAATATTTTCCACGTAGTAAAAAAAAAATCAGTTGGCCTATGATGCTTAAAAGATACAAATGTAACTTCAATAAAAATGAATAAACTATCATTAGTGAAATAAAAAAAAAACGGTTATTTCAGAGAAACCACCAGCTTCATTATGCTTAATTTTTAACACGCTTCGCACATTTAATTTCGCCTATTTAAACACGTATCTCTTATAAAATTTTCTATCTTCTTTTATTTTTTTCCATAAATGATATAAAATATGTCAAGAGCTCTTTCGTTCGTGGTAACGACACGCTGTCACAGCTAGGTATCTAGGTAAGGATCATAGAACAAATAATTAAAGGTAAATGGTATAAACATGCGGAACGGATGTCTTACCACTAGAAGTGCCGAAGATTGAGACCCCCCTTGAACCGCCGTCGTGACAAATTTGTCCCATTTTACTTATTACCCTACAATTGCCCACATTTGATATCGAGTGTTTTTCTTGGATTCAAGCCTAGCTTAGTCATCCTTTCATCTGATACCTCACTTGAACTAGCGGCAAAATTTAGTATTGACACCAATTTTACCCCATTTTTCAGGCTATTATTTTTAAGATTTATACATAAATGTATAGTTTTCAGTTTTTTTCCTTAACTAGTACTACATGTATATGCTAGCTGCCAAATTTCATAATTCTAAGTTAACTGAAAGTACCTTATTAATTTTGAAATACACGTTTTTTGCTATATAAATGGTCATATCTTTTTTTAAGGGCGCTTTTTCAGGAAATCAAAGGACTGTTGATCGTCATATAGTTGATATTCATATACTCATATGAATATCAACTCGATTTCTCCAAGCATTCCTGAGATAAAGGCACAGACAGACGGATGAACAAAAAAATGATCTTATAAAGGTTTTTCTTTCCTTAAAAGCTACAGAACCCTAAAAACTTAGGCATTGACTGCTAAACCTACTATTTATTTTTTTTCCGCCCCCGCATTGCCCTTTCACCTCCACTTCGTCCCCGAGGAATGAAAATATGTCAAATTATACCCTCAAATAATAAAATAATAATGGCGGGACAAAAATGACCCAGCGGCAGTTCTAGGTAATACTCTTTTTTTTCAAAAAGCATGACTGCTATAAAATTATTTATATTTTTAATTTAATAAAGATGTAAAATTGGTAATAGTCAAAAAGTTTCATCTATATAAATTAACAAATAAAAAAGTTATATACAATCAAACTTGCGTTTGGGACAAAAATGGGACGGCCGCGCTTCTAGTGTTAACACTACGCTGCTAGGCTAACTTGTTATGCGAAGAATGGCATGAGGTGGTTATAAATAATGAATAATTAAATTAAAGATAAAAATTTTAATGAAAACATGAGAATTTGCCTAAGTAAGAAATAAGATAAGCTAATAAGATATTTTTTATCATTTAATTTTAATGTTGGAATGTTTAACATTTTTTTTGCCTTGTAAAATATTTTTTGTTCTTTGCACCAACTGAGTCCTAGTCAGATTTAATAACTCGGGCTTAATCTCACTCGAATGTACCTACTACTCAGCTCATATACGTTGTAATTTAGCGAGACGCTGCTAAGAGGGATTAGCCTTTAAGTTTTCGGATAATTAGATTTTTCTTAGAAATATATTCATATCACCAATATACAACTAATATATGGAATCTACACGAAAATTATGTTGAATTGAAATGTAGTAATAAATAATAACTGAACTGAACCTAATGAAATGATAGTGAAATATCTGAAAACACAGAAAGATATCAAAATTGTAGCTTATTTTAACGCCAAAATATGCAATTTGAATGTGAATAAAATTGATTTAAGAACTCAACGCCATAAAAGTAGTATATTTAATTTAAATGATTCACTACTCAATACGGGTCAACATTTCGCCCACAGCGTTAAACAATACATTGCCAAAAATATATAATCTGATGGGACCGTTCACAAATTAATCTTTGAAATGGCACAAGGACCTGTTTTCAGCCGCTATACGCCAATTATTTTTGCCAAATAGCGCTAAATTGGCCATTTGTGGTGCAAATTTCTTCCGTTTGCATAGTTTTATGTTGGCCGTGTTTTATTTAAGCAGTTCTCGCCAAATATGAGGAAAAGTAATTGCCGTAATTAACCGTAATACCCTCTTGCTTAATATTCATGGATGTAGGATGGGGGGTAGTAGGTTGAGTAACGGTCCCAATGTAGAAGTGATTTTTGCATAGTTAAGTGCTATATTATATAACGTTATAAAATACAGTTGAGCCCACTGTGTATATCCAAACATATTTTGGAGTTGTCAGCTCGACTTGGCAAGGTCCGTGCCGCCAAATAAGTAAAGATTTGGTTTTCTAATCATTCTCTAATTATACATAAATCATTATAATAATGACATTCCTCTGGTGACGGTACACAACACCTCCAGAATTCGACGAAAAATGGAGAACGGGGAGTGTCTTAATGGGACAAACATTAAAATATGGAATGAATTTTATTTTAAAAAATGTATATATCAAAACAATAGAAAAATATTCCAAATAACAATATATTTAACCAAAACTTTGATTTATATTGGATCATTCGATATCATATTACTAACTAGAGGGCAAGTTGTTATAGCTAAAGATAGATAGATATCAATACTCTAATTATTAAATTGGGACGCAAGTTCCGTCTGTAATTAATGGAAGCTTCGATGGGCACAACGTTGATGATACTTCAAGAGATCTTGAAATATCTTGTTAGTTCAACATTATTTAAAAAAAAAATTAAAACTGAGTTTCTTTGGAAAAACTTTCTAAACTGCATTCTTTACTTAATAGAAATGCTTTGAAGTAAGAAATTATGTTAAGTTTAAATGTGATTTTTCCTATATATTAATTATTATAAGGTTTTTTTGAGTTCAATAATATTACTTTAACATTTAATTGTAAGTACAAGTGTATATAAATAACAGTTATTTTTTTATCCTAAAGTTTCATTGTTTCCATGTAAAGCAGAAAATATTTCTGAAAATAATTTGTTATTACGCAAAACTACTACATGGTCAATTTTTATTTAATACACCGATCCCTATTTGGTATGCATTTTTTACCAGATATAACGAAATTCCTGTGAACTGTGAGCTTTTTGGGGTTCCGTACCCGAATAATGAAACGGGACGATGTTACTCCATATAAGATTTCGTCCATCTGTCTGTCTGTCCGTCTGTCACCAAGCTGTAACTCATGAACTATGGTATGAACTGTGTGTGTCTAGTATATATAAAAGTAGTATATACTACTAAAGTTAATTTATAAAAAATAGAAGTGAAATTGTCAACTGCTGGTATGTCACCTCTACTATATATATTTTTATGTATTACAACATAATTAAAAATTATTAAATAAAGTGAAATAAAATAATTTTACATTAGCTATTACCAGTCGAGTCTTAGTTATACCAAAAACCTATAAATCTCGAATGGGATCCGTAACTAATATATAAAAGTTAGAACTGAGAACTGACCCCTGAGGGAACCCTGAGAAACTCTTATAAAGTACTAGTTAAATAATACGCCTCCCATACATCATATTCCGGAAAAGGGTCGTGCTATCAATTTTGAGTTGGGTCTGGGTTCGGAACATTTTTGTCTACCTCCAAAGGGTTACTATTAAACTTTAAATCTGTTTAATTAAATGGTTAAATTCGCTTTAACTATAGTTATAAATTGACAATTTGGAAATTATGTTTTCATTATTGTTTCTACTTTGCAGTTGATTATATTTAATAACATTCGAAATATTTAATATCAATGACAATTAATGATTAAGTATAGCACTTGATAGAATATTATTTATTTAAGTATTGGCTTGTTAATATTACAGTTTAATACCATTTTAATATAATAAACAATTTCAATTACAATTCAGCTATATAAATTATAAATATTACGAAGAACAACGTAAATGCAGTTTTAGCTTTTAAATAAGAGTATTATAAAGCTTAATTTCAAAATACAATACAATACCTCAAATCTGGTTAATAATAAGATTTTTTATTTAATTTTAAAATTAATTAAAAAAAATATTGACAATTGGTAAATTGTTTAACATTTACTTTGAGATTCCAATTATTTGTCGTAATAATAAAAGGTATAAGCTTCACTAATACGGAAATTTTCCTGCGTAAAAAAGATATAGATTGAAAGTCATTATAAGTCTTAAATCCCTTATAATTAAGCCATTTTCTTAATGAGAATTTATATATATTCATCTATTATAATTAATCTGCTGTTAACATCATTCGTCTATTGATTATTACTTAGCGAATTTTAAAGAAACATTTGTATTTCCTTTAAGATAATTTATTATGAAATACTAATCATCAATTATAAATTTTATTATACTTTATTAAAATTAAAGATCTTTATAAATAAACGACAACGTGGCACAGCGGCCCAGAACGTGACTGTGAAACTTTGTGGGTTCGATTTCCACTCTGAGGAATAAAATAGGAGTAAAACTGAGGAACAGAGAGTCTTAACACTACTCTGCCTACCCTGCTAAATGCGTGATACAGCATGAAGCTGAAAAAAAACTAATTAGCCAATTACCTTTAACTATATACATTTTTATAGTACAAGTAGAACGTTTCGCGATTTAAGCACATAATAGAGCTCTAAATTGCGGTATTGATTCCACTTCGACAGTTAATCTCTTTCCTGCCGTGAACTGGCGATTACTGCGAATTAATTATACATACTTAATTCCCATTTATTATTTAAATAAGAAGGCTGAAATTTATAGGCCTCTTTATTGGATTAGAGAGAGAGTGTTTAGCTCCTCCTAAATGGTTTTTCGTGGATGATCTTGAAAAAAGATTTATGAGTGTATAATTTTATTGCAGTGCATATTACTTCTAATAGCTAATATGCGATATCTTTAAATTATCGGTAATAAAAAAGGAATATTTCGCTAGTTCTTTAATTTGGCTTTTCTTTTAGTTAAATTGGCGTGAAATGAGGAGCAAATTGTTTTAACACTAGGTTCTCTCTGCCTTTACCTACCCTGCTGTGAGCGGGTTATGCGTGAAACTGAAAAAAAGAAAAAATTAAGTTGTCCATCATTAGGTTCATGAACACGTGACCGTAGCGCAGTGGGATAGCGTGCATTCATTAGCACTAGGATCTAAGTAACTCTCATCTCGTCTCTATATTTAGAAAAAATAAAACTTAATCTATAAAATGTTGGCAATATTATTCAATTGTCATTTATTAGAAAATATAAAAATGAAGTAAGATATTTCACAATAAGGCACGAGAAAACTTTCTCAACTCCGATCAGAAGATATAACTGTTAAAACGATGTAATCATCTACCGGAGCAGTTCCGAAGTCCAAACTTTGATGTACAAAAATAATAGTAATATAATATTTTAACTTGAATCCTATTGTGTTGAAATAAAATGGAATAAAAAGTTCTATAAAGACAACACGTATGTCGATTCCAATGTCGGCTGTAACTTTTATTGGCTTTATATCTGTATCAGAGTTTTCTTTTCCACAGATCTATTGGGCTTTGTAAGAATTGTCCGAGTTGGATTGTCCTTAAATAGCTTCTTTCGTGGAAACATGGAGTTTTATTTTATTTGATTATTTCTAATATAAACTTTGGTGATTTCTTTAGGGTCGAATATAGTTATTAGATGAAACGACTGTCTTTAACTTGCTAATGTAATTTTTTTGAGGGATTTTTTTGTAATGAGACCTGGTAACTAATGAGACCTGGTAGCTAATCATGTTGTAGGGAAATGAAAATATGATCGATATGCGAAAAAATCTACATGTTGAGTTAATCTGCAGGCTACTTTTTTCTTCAATTGCTATATTTTTATCTATTTATGAAAATAACTAACAAATATTATTAAAAAATAATCAATTAACAAATAATAATTACTTAAGAAATTGGCATTCAGAAAATTACAATAAAAATCTTATCCTCATATTCGGACGGCGAAAGCTTAATTTTAATGTTCCATTATTAAAGTGAGTGCGTATGAACTGAACGAGTAAAATTTAATTATGTAAAATGACACTGTGAATATGAAATTTATCTGTAGTTATTTCGCTTCGTTTTATATTTATATAAATATGTATGGCCTCGGTTAAAGTGAATGTATAATTTATATATAATTTCTCAATTAATTAAAATTTGTTCCAGGCCGTTGTGAAGTAGCGCTACGGTGTCTCACTGTGAAGGTAAAGGTTGTAGATTCGATTCCTAGCCGGAAAAATTAATTATTTTCATTTCTACTTCTAAAACAGAGCGTAGTATTGAGGTCTTGAATTCGGGAGAGAGATGAGAAAACCTAAAAAAAAAATAACGCTGTATCTTGCAAATAGCAGGGTAGGCAGAGGGAATCTAAGAACCTATTGTTAAGAACCTGTTGTTAACACTTCCGTTCCAACGTTCCGCCGGATTCAAAAATAATGAAATTAAAAATTAAATGCAGAAAAAGCATTAACAATAAGTAATCAACAAAAAGCCCTAACAACCCAATAGAAACGCAAATCAAACGTCAATATTTAATAATCAAAATCTTCTATTCCTATTACGTGATGTAATACGACAGATTTTCAGCATCAGCATCAGCTTTTCAGTATTTCAAGACGAACTTTACGACAAAATAGATTTTATATCTCCAATGATTGATAGCAATCTACGTATAAAATTCTATTACAAGCTAGTATCAAAGGCTTGGCATGATTAATGGCTGAGGATGTCCGTTAAAACTCCAATTGTTACAGAGTTGTTAGCAATTTGTCCTTGATAAATTATGAATACCCGTTTATATAAAGAGTGGGGGACCCATCAATCATAGAGGGTTTTAGTGAAGAATTATGCTTAAATTAAGTTAGTGTCGTTAAGGGTTATTTTCTTTTCTTTGTGCGTGGTGGTTGTAAGTTCAGTTACGCTTCAGCAGGGGAGGCAGAGGGAACCTAGTGTTAAGACACTTTGTCGATACTCCGCCAAATTCTCGTGGCAACGCCTGTTGCTTGACAGAACACAAGGCCGCGCTTTGCCCTGTTACGAGAAATATTAAATAATTAATTTCCCCGAAATGGAATCGAACCCAAAATCTCCCAAAACTCTGAATAAAACAAGTTTAAACTTGTTTTGTTACAAATATTCCAAGCACTTAGCATTTCAATCAAACAATTGTAATGTCAGCGTAAACAGAAAGGAAATGTTTGGTGAATTTATTTATATTGCGAAAGTTATGAGCGTTCGTCGTAAAAAAGACAAGCGCCCTAGAAAAATTCTTCAACGCCTTGCAAATACCTACAGAGATTCAATACAATGTTTTTCTATTGACGCTGTTTTCATGTTGTTCAATAAAAAATAATTTTTTTTCATGCTGTAACCCATATATGGCAGTGAAGGCTGAGGGAACCAAGAGATACACTCCGTTTCTGACTGGTGAAACTCAACTGAGTTTGCCTCGATGACAGAGGAAACAAATGAAAATATAAATAATTCATTTTTTCGATTGGAAATCGAACCCCTAACCTGTCGCGTTTACAGTCTAACTGTCGTAACGACCCCTGCGCCATAAATGCCTTCAAATTAAAATCAAATATTTCACCATTATAGCAATAGTTAAGATAGCCTCTCAAAATATTTTATATAAAGTCATAGTTAAAAAGAGATACACACTTGAAACATACACTACACTATATAAAAATATAGTGTATTACTATTAAAAAATGTCAAGTACAGACAGACGGCATTCATTAATTTCTTTACTGGGCCGTACTATTTTTAATTACTGATCGATACGAGTCAAAATAATGACTCCTAACTTTGATATGATAGAGGTGTCATAATAATATGCAGAACACTTGACTTCCCATCGTCCTGGTTTCGTTTGAATATGAGGAAAAACTTAGCTTTTTATTGTTCAAATTTCGTAGCTTAAATGAGAACAGTAAATTATACAGTAGTACTTTTTTGATATAAAGAAATAGAACAGAATAGAAGAGATAAATACTAGATGTAATAAATAGGTGACCTAATGTTCCCGTGAGGCCACCTTTTTATTACCCCTGGAAACACTTTAGTATTATAATAAACTTATTGTTAACAAGGAAGTAATTAGAAAGAAATAGTATAAATATCAAACATTTTCATTAACAAATATTTTAGGCGTACATTTTCATAATTCAGATAAATTCATGTAAATGTTTCCAGCGTCGATGTTGCCAAATGGAACGAGCTAATGTAGGGGCTAGGCCACTATAAATATTACTATATTTCAGTTTTTGTCGCGCTATTAACTGTCTACGACTGGGTCTAGCCTACCTAGTCTTAATTTAATATTTTTTATGATCTTTTTTCCTTGTTTTTATATTTTTATAAAACGTTATTAAATATTTAAAAGATAATCCAATCCGCAGCAAACGCGACTGGTTGTAAGTTCGATCCCCACTCAAGGCAATAGAATATTTATTTAAATTTGTGTTTCCACTTCATCGCTCTAGTGTGGAGGTAAAGCGCGGCGTTGAGTTGCCCCACTCAATATGCAATTCTTTCAGAATTTCTTTCGGAAAATGAGGGACGGAGTGTCATAACACTAGGTTAATTTAGTTTAATAGAAAAAAAATATAAAAATATGTTATATTTGTAAGAATTATTAATATGTTAAGAATTGTCAATGTAGGGTAGTTTACAAAAAAAAATGATAATACCCACATAATAATTTATAAAAGAGGAGGGTATGGCTACATTAAGTGACGTCATTGTGTGTCATTAAGTTGTAAGGTGTAAAATTATGACAGTGTTTAACTGTTTAAAATTAGTGTCACTGCTGAGTGTAAAGTGTCATAAAGTACCAGTGTAAAGTGTACAAAGCGTTTATATTTGAAAAAGGAAAAATGCATTATAATTATTAAGTGCTATCTTATACTTCTTTCCTGACATTTTGATAAATGTCAAAAGTGGGATCCAACACGACTGGTGTTGTTACTACGCCCAAAGCAGACCGACAGGCGCACGACGACCAACACCAACGGTACGTTTGCCGCCAGCGTGACACCCATGCAGATGGCTCCTTGAAGTAAGCATCGTTATGAAGATCCATCCATCCATCCATCCATCAGCCTTTCAACGTCCACTGCTAGACATAGGCTTCTCCTAATTCTCGCCACTCCGTCCGGTCCTGTTATGAAGATAAGAGAATTTTATTAATTGAATTGAATTCTTGATATATGGCCAATGTCACGTTGTATAGAAAACACACGAAGGACATTGACCGGTAATAAAAAAGATACATATATACTATTATAGAATACATGTAAAAAAAAGAGATCCAGTGTAAGTACAGCCTTCATTTAAAACAAAACAAACACATATTGAAATTTTATTAATAGTAATAGTAATATTCGTTTTCAAATATAAGTGCAGAAGCGGCGGAAGCAAGAATCGAAGCCACAGCCATCAGCTTATTTATTTATCATTATTTCATCTATAATATAATAAAATATTAATTGGTAAAAATATCACAATTTAACTTTAATTTTCCCTTTGTGAATGAATTATTTGTTGGCTTACAGTCTTTAATATGTAAATGAAATATTTTATAGTCAATTTCGTAAAGAAGTATAATATTCGTATTATTTATTCAACAAACATCTGTTAGCTTATTGGCACTGAATAATTATTATTGAAACAAGTTCTGAGCTAGCAAATATTTTATAGAAATTCTTTCTTTTACATTAGTTTTAAGTTTTTTTCAATGGAATCAAAATACATGTGTGTAGGACACTAAGTAAAAAGGTCTTATACAGATTGTGATTTGAATCCATGAAGACAGAGTACAGCGTTGAGATCCGCCGCTTTACACGCTGTCTCAAATTTAGGCGAAAAAAAGACAGGGTCCTAGTATTAAGTTTCCTCAGCCTACCTTTTAAAAATGAGACAAAATACATAACCTAAATTATAAATAATATATTATAGAATATTTGATTTAAAAACACTAAAAATATTTACCGAGAAACGAAGGCGGCGGTAGCTAGTCCAAAATAAGCTACTGCTATACTAATGGGGATTATCTTATCTCATATACATAATGTCCTCTCGCCCAATATTTACAAGTTGGCAAGAGAACCGCCATTATCTATACCGCGAACAAACTGCAAAGTAATGACAATCAAGATAGAGCGTATGAAAAATATAAAATAATGTTTTTACTTTTACAATGTATTCTGCACTTTTCAGGGTAGGTAGAGGGAACCTGGTATTAAGACATTCCGTTCTCAACTTTTCTCCTAATTTTTAGGAAATTATAGGTTCAATGGCGGAACTCAACACCGCTATTAACATGCTGCTATTTGATATTTGTGAGGAAATGAAAATAGCACCGAATATTTCGTAAAAAGGGATTAGAAAGTAGGGATTACAGTGTTTTAACACTAGGTCCTTCTATCTACCCTGATAAAAAAATGAGGCTAGAAACTTTTTCATATGATATATCACTCACTAGGTATCGGAATAGGTTTTTTTTCAGGCTCAGGCCGTTGGGAAGAAAAAACTACACGCTTAGTTTTATTCTGTGCCCTCATGCTGGTGTAGTAGAACCAGCTGTGAGCAAATGTGGAACGATACTGGAATTGTAAAAAGGGTTTGTTTTCAAGAATTCGCTCAACTAGCAATAAAAATGAGAACCTATATTTCATCAATATTTCAAACCTATATTTCATCAAAATTTGAAGATATGCTTTGATATCACTCGAAATTTGGAAATTTCTGGACTTTTGCTGTAATAGCTGTTCTCGTCTTTTTAGCAAGGCTTAGGTAGTCTACAAGTATATCCTCGGCGTAGGATTGCCAAAGACCATCTCCAAAATATCAAAACGTATTTTTGCAATATGGACATATCAAAGCAAAGTTTTTAAAAAATTCGGCTTCAAATTCAGTTCTGTTAAAGTATGANCGCCTAAGGGAATGGAAAGAGAAATGCATGCGCCTGCTGATTGCATTGATATGCGGTGCCCAAGACATGTTGCAATCAATAATAAGTCCTAAATTCCTAACCTCGCTACAATAGGGAACCGGCACTCCTGAGTAACGTATTGCTGGCACAGAATCCCAATTAATTTTATGTCTCAGTCTATTACTGCCTATGATAATACTCTGAGATTATGAGGTATGAGAGATTATGAGGATGAAAGTATGAGGATGTTTGGACAAAAATGGCACTGTAAAAAATCGTGGTAGTCCACCAGTTATATACCTATTATCATCACCGTTTTTAAAGTAGTACGCCATAGTACTTCACACATAAACGAACATAACTTCAATATACAAATACAGCCCTTTTTCGGGACTGCGAAAGCTAAATTTGTGTGCTTAATTTTCAATCAGAGGATTTATTATATTTTTTTTTTCATTTAGGAATGTCTCAAAAAATGGAAGGGGTGTCTTAATAAAAAAAAAAGGAAAAGAGCGAAAAGCTGCTTCATTTTAAAATAAAAAAAATGATGAATTCTCATACTACAGATACCATCCACAATAGTCAAATGTAAAAAATACACTCGCAGGTACCAGCCAGGTACCAGCTAGGTACCAGCCAGGTCGCTTATCGTATTTGATGTCTTTACGCAGTAATACGGTTTGCGAGGTGTGGGGTTATCGAGTTTGAGAGAGACAACAAAATTGTGTTGCAAAATTTCCTGTTCTCTGCTATGAATGCTTAAGCTCGATACTGGTGGGTGGAGAGTTTATTTGACGGTGAGATATTGACTGTTAGGTGGAAACCCACAAGGTTCGATTTAATTTTGTGGTAAATATTTGTGTAACTTGTTGCCTGTATGGCTGTGAGAAGAATTACTCTTCTGATTTTACTTTTTATCTTACTTTTAATAGTGGTACTGTATATTTACGGAACCTTTATTTAAATTGGAAAATTCATATGTTCATTACAAATTAAAATTATTATAATTCTATATTTTTTTTTGTTTAGATGGATTTGTATTTTTGTGCTATATAGCTTTACGCTAAACATAGATAAGGGGAAACTAGTGTTAAGACGCTCCGTTTCCCAAGCACTTACCAATTTTCTAGACATTAAGTGTTAAATGGTGGAACTCAACTCCACATTTTGTTTTTTCCGCTGCTAGAACGAGGAAATGAAAATAAATCTTTACCCCGAGGGCACCGAAGAATCGAATCGACACCTGTTGCTCTTACACCCGCTGCGCCACCAGTGCCTGACTATAAAGTTAAATAAAAGGAAAACCATTTCCAGCCCAAAAGCCTGAAAATGGCGTTGTTATTGATAGTCTTCAAAAGATTTTATTATTCACTATGCCATTTATATCAGCTGCGACAATATTTCGATATAATGCCGCCTTGTTTCCCATAATAAGGTTTATCTTCCATCGATATTCAGAATAAGTCCCATTTCTCAACAATTTTCACATGTTTTATGCGACGTCACGTTGTAAAGTGACATATTCTGGAAATATACAGAAACTAATGTTTTGTATGTACGGGTATTCTTTTGTATCATTCTTTTGATGTGAAATGAAATAAAAATTGTATGTACGTTGTTTATTTGAATAAATTTGATCTGAAATGGTTCATATATTTTATTTTATATTAGAACTAGTTTTTGTCTGCGGCTTCGTCCGCATAGTTGCTATCTTAGTGGCCTAAGTTTCACCGACTGCTTTAAGGTTGACTGCAAAATATTGACACGTAAAATAGACCTATAAAAAAAATTAAAAAACACGTATAAAATGTCACAAAACTTTCTTCTTTTTTAATTGAAACTGTTAGCTCTTGAGATTAGGGCATTCATAAAAACAAACTTTTAGCTTTACAATATCAGTATACACATTTAGCATACAATTTTATATTAGCAGTCTCTTGATTGTAGTCATTATAATTTTTTAAAGAATAATAGTATATTAAACAATGGCCATTATAAATTTAAAACCTTTTGTAAGAATCTTTTCATATTGTGGAAAATTATTATATTTAAATTTTAAAAGAATATAAGGGCGCAAGTTCACACGCATGCTTGTCAACGTGACTGTTATGGGTTCGATTCCTACTCGGGGAATGAAATTAAATGTTTTCATTGGAACTACGCTCAATTTAGACACTTCCGTGTTCCGCTTCCGGCGGGAATATTGGTGGAACCCAACGCCGCACTTACCTTACCAGAGCGAAGAAATAAAAATTCCTGGAGGGAGAATCGAAGCCCAACCTGTCACATCTGCTTCCGTACGCTCGCGCCCTGCGCCACAATGGGTCCCCAATGAATCATTCATAAACCAAATATAAACCATTTACATAAAATAGTAATACATAATTAGAATTTCAGAAACCACCAACCACGTAAGCAGTAAGTAACACAACCCTAAAATAAACTTAGTTACAATAGTATATTAACTCCATAGAGCAGCGGAGTCAAAGAGCAAAAGTTGCTAACTCTGACCAAGTTTGACCAGGCACAGTCAACAAAAGGAGATGACCTAACGCTTTATTGCTTCACGGTGAACGTGATGGTAAATTGTTTGATTTTCAACTGAATTTACTAAAATTACTAGTTAAAAGTGTTATGTTATTTTCAAAAGGAAAACAATGGTTTTCGTTGTAACAAAAATTATGTTTAGTAATTTTTTCTCCATTTATAATTCCACAATACAGAGGCCTTTGTAGCGCAGTGGCTATAAACACAACGTTTGTAGGTTCGATCCCACTCAAGGGGGAGCTACTTGTTTATTTCATATTATATTTTTAATTATTGATAAGCAATATCAAGCATAAATAACTATAAGTAAAATAAACGTGATAGAAAGTTATAGTTCTAGCCATACAAAAAATCAACTTACCTCATCACAAGTTTTTTGTAAAGAAAAAATAAATATAAAATAGATTCCACGAAACACGTACAAATTTATAGTCGTCATATTCATATTATGTTTCAAATAAAATCGACGTGGGTAGTATGAAATAAAATGTTTTACATTCATACATACATATTTCTTTTTTATTCTTTTTTTTTTGCTTTATGAATCTTCAGTTTCAGCGTGAAAAATATTAAAACACCGTTCTCTTCTTTCCTTCCATTTAAAAGCAATTGCCAGAGCATCTCAATTTTGTCTAGAGCGGGAAACGAAATCTGAAAAATCGTAACTATAGCTAGACAGAACAGCAGTTAAAAATCGTAAAATCGTAAAATACTCATTATCGTACACCAGTTATAACAATTACAAAGATGTTCATAATTATTGATATGATAGTACAATAGGCGGTCTTATTGCTAAATGTGCAATCTCTTCCAGGCAACCTTGGGGTAGAGGAGATCATTAATTAAATGGGAAGAGGTGCACTGAGTATGTCATTATTATAGATACGACAATACATATACTTATAAAAATAAATCTACACATATACATAGATACAGACACATATACATGCATACACACATATATATACATACATTCATATATACATACATACACATATATATACACTGCTTTGTAACTGCAGCAGCTGTAACATTTCAACTTGACCTACAAACTACAATATATGTAGAGTTAGGAGACTTCGGTCTCTACGCACTGCACAATATTGAGAGTTGAGTGGTTCTTCGTTTTGTCTTGTTATCGGAGTAAGGAAAGGAAAATAAATAACACCCTTAAAGGGACTCGAACCCACAGCCAATGTATTGACAGACAGACGCTATGCTGCTGCACTACGACGTTCTTGGATGCATATTCTTTATATATATTTTTTTAATAAAATGTAGATAAATACATATTAGTATATTTATCCAAAATATATTTTTCTATTTTGTATATCTTTCCTTCCATGTATATTCTTTTGTATTGAAATATAATTAAGGAATTGCGTAAAATTATATTTTTTGAGACATGGCATAGTGACTATATATATATATATATATTTTAAGCAGGCTTACAACTCTCTAGTACTCGAGTGGAAATCAAACCCACAGCCATCGCCGTACGATCAATATTTTTAAACCATGCCACATTGGCGTCGACATACAATATAGCCGCATACTTTATATTCTTCCTATTACGTTTCATATAAAATTGACATAAATGTATGGAAATAAAATATTTCTTCATACATTTCGTATATAAAAAAAAATGTTTTTATTTTATAACCATGGTATAGATGGTGAAGCAACAAAGACATTGCAATAAATATTGGCATCATAAATCTATCATATAAATGTGACATATCACGTCCGCGTTGACGGCACTACATGCTTAACGATATAGCTACCTTCGTAAAAGTTTGTATTGAGCTTCATTTATAAGAAAAAGCGATTATATAGGTACCTTGTACGTAGATTTAAAAAACAGAGAGAGTTGAGTTCCCTCACTTAATACACATTGTCTTGGAAAAAGGGGCGAAAGGAAAGACTCAATGCTAGATTAAGCTGCTAGACCCCGCTAAGTATACGGAAAGTGAATCTTTGAATTTAAAAGAAATGTTTAACCTTAATTAAGCTTTGTTTATAATATTCATATGAAACGAGGTTTTTCTTAATTTTTAGTTTATCCTTCTCTAAATAAGTATATATATAGAATAAGAACAGGTTTGTAAAATTAACATTTTTTATCATGGGTTCAGTCTAAATAAGATAAAATTACATTTTTAAAATCAATTTTAACATTACTTTTTTATAGAATTAGATTCAGAAAAATATTTCTCCCATCTTGGACCATCTCCTTAATGCCTTCAACGAGCCGTATCGAGGGACCTTATGCCAGCTCACGTCTCCCGTATGTTTGTACGACTCTCGAAATATCTTAGTTACGACCAGCTATTTAGCTATTGTAGCTAAACCTTTAGTGGGTTAGATCTAATGTCATCTAAGCGACATTTGACAGCGTTGTTTTCATAAATACTTCTTAGTTAATTATACAGTACTATTAAGGCACAAGCGTATGGCTATAAATTGATAGCTATAAAAGGTTGTAGGTTCAATTTCCACTGGGGGACATAAATAGTTTTTTAATATTTCTATTTCTTCTCTCTGGCGACAAGCATTCAACACGTAATGCTTCAAATATTTGGTGATAAGTGGGGAATGGAGTGCCTTAAGACTACTTACTAGATTCCCTCTGCCTACCCTGCTATATACAGTATGTGGGATACAGCGTGAAGCTAAAAAAAAATAAACATAGTAAGCATGCTTATATTGATTACGTTCTGGTCTGATCGTGGTAGCTATGCTTGCGATGGTCCCGAATTCAGATCTTATTTGAATTAATACGTTATATTGATGCATCACAAAGACCTTAATGAACATTTTGAAACATAAATTTAACTTAGGATATGATAAGCTCAAAAAATAACATATAATACAAGAAATATAAATTACAAAAACTGGAATGGCATCGCGAATATAAATTCCATTCAGATCTTATATCGATAACAGTCTCAAAAACTTCAACAATTTCTGTTGAGTTCTCATCTTTCTATATAACAATTGTTAAAACTACTTCGTCGAGTGTAACCCGACAGGCCAAGAATGTTGGCAGCCGTCCTACAAATGTTCTAGAGAACGGAAACTGGCGTTCATAAAGTAAAAGTAACGCGTTAATTCATAGTTAAATGGTGAATATACTGTTTTTATTAAAGAAATGCCTAAATAATAGTTTTCAAACGAAATTCTGATATAATAAAGTTGGATTTTTAATGTATCTGTCCTATTTGATACAGACTAAATTCGTTCTTTATCTCTATCTGTAGTTCCTGAGATTTACTGGTTTTACCAAATAAACTACAACTAAAACCCAACATATATATCTCTAAAATCGTCATAATACTTGCCTCAAGAAACATGTATTTTGGTACTACTCGTAAGAGCAACGTACGCTAAGTACGCTTCTTGATAGGTATTGTATGGCGGTGCGTAGTGCTTACCTTTTATGTTGTAACTGTACGTTTCAACGTAAAAAGGCAAAAAGTGGAACTTAGTGTGCATTTCGTCCGTATTTTAGACTAGAAATTGTATTGTTTTTGAAAATTTTGCAGCATCTTTACTTTATCTTTTCAAATTTCGTGCTTCTTTTCAAAAAGTGAATATAGCGAATTTCTTTCATTTAAGATGTTATTTTTCAGTTTATACGTTATTATTTGTATTAAAACATTAGCTATAATATTTGTTACGTAGTTATTACAACAATTTATCACATTAAGCCTAAAGATATAGATAGATAACAAAAAAAACACAATAAATGACCAAAAGAAATACAAAACAAGAAACATAATGGTACCAACCCCTTAATTTCTATCGAAAACATATAATTTTCAACACGCAAATAGCAAATTATAGAGCTAGGGGGTCGACCCCTGATTGGCATTGCGATGGTCCCCGAAGTCCATTGATTCAGGAAATCTGATCTGTCCCCCAGTTAATTTGCAACGTTTGCGGACCCCTTAATGTAGTTTACCATTTCATTCTATTAGTCCTTAACACGCTATGTCTTTTATGGAATTTGTAAATACGTTTGTGAGGATTCGATTGATTTTTATTTTTTGATTGGATCGTTTTTAGTATTTTAATTTCTTCTTTTCTTATCGCTTTTGTTCATTTCTTTGCTCTGGTAACAAGGCATAGCGTGGCGTTGAGTTAAGCAACTCAATAAGCAATGTCTCTAGATTTCAGAGGAAAGTAGGGAAGAGCATGTACGTTATACATTAGAATTTTATAAGTTGCTATTTAATATAAAATTAACTTAAAATAACCAATTTAATTAATATTTTTTATACAAATAATAAATAAATATACATAATATATTAAAAAAAAAGCATTTTCTCCAAATTACATTGTTTTCTGCCACAGCGACGTGAGCTGCTATGGAGCAATCATGCAAATGCCACTCCCGACGTTCGTCCAACGTACTTTTTCTAGCTATCTTATTTCAACACAGACAGTGACAAAGAAATGAAATATTTTCTTTAAAACGAGGATAGTTGTAACTTTACTACACTTGGAGATATTCGAAATATGTATATGTATATATAAAGTCCTTTTATATTATGTATTCATACCGAGAAGGATGCTCCAAATGGTTAACTAAAAACGAAAACTACAAATATTTATTAACGAGTATTATTATTTGGAAGGATATCCATTATAACAATTTATGAATCAGTTCGTTTTTAACTTTTCTCCAAATTATAAGTAACTGGGGAAAAAATGCATACATTAGGACTTACCAGACCGACCAAAGATATTTTAACAAGAAAATTTCACAAAAAGGGAATGGAATCCACTATAACTCTTCAGGACAGCAAATCCTCTGCTTGTAAATATAAAAGATAAAATACAAAGCATATTTAAGTAGCACTAATATATCCATTTTTGAACAAAACCCACGCTAACGTATGTAACATAAACGAGGTCCCCGAGGTAGTACTCTAGGCTCGCTAAGCGGTTTTTGATGTCACTTTACCGCAAAGGCCGTAAACGTGGCCGAACAGGTCCGCCCAGAAATGTTTCTGTAAACAAATTCAGGTGATCCCTACTATAGGTTTTTTTTTCAAGGTATCTAGTTTTTGTTTTCAGCTTCACGCAGTATCCCGTTAGCAGGGTAGATTGAGCCAAGTGCTAAAACACTCCGCTCCTCACATTCCATTGAATAATAGAATTATAAGTTGGATATATTAATTTTAAAATATACTTATTATGTATTAAACGTGAGTTATAACCTGCATCTTCCTTTTGAGAGGCCAAGAAAACGTATTTTTTTTTTAATTTCCTGCTGTAGTTTCCGTTAATTACAGAAAATTTTGTATGTAGAATTCGGTGAATTGAAACGAAGTATCTCAATGGGAATGGAGTGTCTTAATACTAGGATCCCAGGTTCCCTCTGCCTACCCTGATCTAAGATTAAGGCTTAGATCGAACCGTCAAAAGTTAACACATCAATTTGTTTATCAGAGCAGGAATATAATTTTTTTTCGCTCGAGTAGAATCGAACCTATGACTATCGATTTTATTAACCATACGTCCTTCTATTGTATTTAACAAAATTAACAATTTTTATCGTAAGCTACAAAAATATTAACATCGACCATATTCGGAACATGTTTATGACGGCTTAGCGGCGTCGCATTAAAGCCCGCGCTGTCCCTCCGGCCTGTCACGCGCCCGGAACTTCTGTTTTATGCTCATTTTAAACATTAGTTGAAGACCCCGCTGTTGGCTGATGGAATAAATAGTGTTTTATTATTCATATTAATTTGGTTTGTAAATAGATTTTTCTTTAAGATAAATTAGTATTTAAAGTTTTTTACTTAAAAGTATTCTTTTCTTTTCTTTATGTTATTATTTAACTGCGTAGTAGGTTAATTAAATGTGTCTCGATCTCTGTTTGTAAAATATATTTTTTTTCCTGTTCTTGTATTCAGTTGTATTCAATTGGAGTCTGGAATTTAATTGGAAATACAGAATAATGTTTATTGAAACCAAATTCTAACACTAGATATAAATCAATTTCCTTGTTAGGCATAACTCAATTTTCTTTGGAAATACACTTTCTATTTAATTGAAATTGAAAAAGTGACCTTTTTATTATAACATTTTGTTTCATAAATCAAAATACATTTTAACTGACCTTCAGGCAAGGCCTCAACAGCTTTATTATTAAGAGTTATTAAATTATATGCCGTTTTTCAGTAAGGAAGATTAAATGACGATGAAAATTGCGTCAATAATACATTTTTCACTTAAATTTTAACTACATGGGCTTAACTTTAATTCTTAACTAGGCCTTTCAGGTTTAAATTTGTTATTGTAATTTTTAATATAATTAATATTTTGAATCGTATTCATACTTCGAGTTTACACATTCGAAGTGATAGTAGGGCGAAGAAGATGCAATAATAATTGACAGTAAAAAGAAGAGAAATTTAAAGGAATAAATAATTCCATCGAAATCGTGGTAGAGTATGTAATTGTACCCGCGGTTTTAGTAATGCAGTGCGAAACTCTTAGCTTTTAGAGAGTAGGATGCAGAAGCATGAGTCTCATATGATCCACATCGTACTGCACCGAACGTTAGATTAGAAGGAAGGTAGAAACAGAACGAAGGTTAGATTTATGGTCTTTTTAAAAAATATATTATATAATTTTTATAACAGTATAAAGATACAACGATTCATTTATATAAATAATCACAGTTCTCCTTACTCCTCTTTTCCCTTATTTTTGTTATGGTTAAGTGAACATAAAATCGACTTCCCGTACCTGAAATCACAATTTATTCAGCAGGTACCTCATACAAATTTCGCTCCGAATAAAAAATGGAAAAATATTTACATTTGGAACGTATCTAAACGATGGGTTTAACCTTGCGTATGACTTATGCTTGCGTTTAATATTCCAAATATTATATTTCCAATATTATATATAGAAATTTATGATTTTCATATGTTAGGAGAAGTTTTTTTTTATTTATTTATGCTATTGTTCAACGTATGAAATATTTTAAATATATAGGATTTCAGTATTATTTATGGATATAAATAAAAGGAAATAGTCTTGACGCAGCGGCGCAGAGTTTACTGAATGTTAACGCGACGGCTGGAAGTTCGATTTCCACTCGGACGGGTGAATTATTTTTATTTTCCCGCACTACTAACAGAACAAAATGCTTCGTTGAGTTCCGCCCCGAAAAATACATACAGATTTCTCCGAAATGGGGTTATAAATAGGGAACGGGAGAGTATTTACACTAGTTTTCCTCTCTTTACCCTGTTATATGAGGGATAAATAGTAACGCTAAAAATACAGAGTATTTGGTAATTTATTATTTTTGCTATTTTATTATTATCTTATTTACACCAAATGTATTATAAAATTGATACGGAGTGCTTATTATTAGGTTCCCCGATTCCGTCTGTTTACCCTGCTACGTGCGAAATACAGCGTGAAGTAGAAAAAAAATGATTTTCCGTAAAAATCGAATCCACTATATAACCTTCACAGTCAGTAACTGCGCCACGAAGACGTACTTCCCTTAGATTCACTTCATATGCAGTATTTTAAGTGGCTATATAGAATTTTCAAATGGCAAGTGTTTGAAACTCTGAACTAGCAAGTTCCAGTCACGCTCAGTAAAGCAAGATAAAATTATTATTGACTGCATCCTTACTTTTTACGGTTATTTACTAAATGATGAAGCTTTTGGTAAAACTTTAAATTGGTGCTATTTGTATAATTTAGTCTATTACAATTATTCTTTAATATCAATTTAAAAGCAATTTTTTTTTTTCATTTAATGGAACCCTAAAAGCGAGTGGTAATCGAATTGTGTACACTAGTTTTTCTGGCTTATCCTGGGATGAAGCTGGAAGTAGGTTTGTTTGCAAAAAAATAATATAATATAAATACTAAAGACCTTATAATATAAAAATATTAAATTGAAACATTATTTTTAGTTTACTGACTACACGGCTAGACATATCGATAATGGAGAATATACTCAATTATCTTAATGATGTTATACGATGCTCAGAAGATAAATAAGTTGTCGAAGTGAGGGAAATTATTTTTTTCGTTCAAATATAATTATATTTTCTAATACGCTTTTATCGAGAAACCGAGCTCTATGTTAAAAAATTAGGATTTTGTTTTCATTTTATTAACTTCACATTGTATCCCGCATATAGCGGGGTAGAACTTGGGAACCTAGTGTTAAGGTATATCGTTTCTATTAAGGAACCTCCGTTCCTCACTTTCCACCGAATTCTAGAGGCATTGTATCTTGGGTGTGGAAACTCAATGCCGCGCTGTACCTCGTTATCAAAGCGAAGTTCACGTCAGTCACGTCACGTCAGTATCACGTTCGTCATCGTATCATCGCACACTTGTGATCCTACTTCATGACAGGCCTCTAAAAACTCTCACGTACTCTTAATTAGTAATATACATTTCTTGTTTTTTTATGTGTATCATAACTACAAAAACGCAATATTTAAATATATGTAAGTAAAATAAGGCACTTCCCTTCTTAGTTTTCATAAGAAATAAACATTTTTAATACAAAATCCTCTTTAGTAAATATGATCCAGATCTTAAGTCCAAATTAAATACAGTACAGACAATCCAATACTGACATTGTGCACTTTATAAAGCGAATAAAGAGCGAAAAAGTCATTAAATAACAATATTGGGAAAATTTATTATTTCCACATGGCGAAAAGCCTCCAGATCTTTAACCTTCGTATATTTATATTAATCTCTGAATGTACGCGAAAAATAAAGTTGTTTTAATTGTGACTTTAAATTATATATGATTATTAAAGTGTCACGCTCAGTCGAGCAGAATGGCAAATAAAGGTAGGTCAACCGAAACTACGGAACTTTATGTATATACTTTTTGCCAACTAAAGTTTAAAGCTGTAATGGTTCAGTGGAATGGTGTGTGTGGATACTGAGTTCAATCTCTATTAGGGGGATTGATTATTATTATTTTCATTTTCGTGATATGGCGAGGTTGCGTTGAGTTTCCGCTATAAAAATAATGTATTGTTTAAATTATGTAAATTTTAATTCAAAGATGTTTCTTGAAATTTGCTTAAAAGTATAATAAAATTTTACTTAAGGTTTCATAATTTCAAGAACCAATTAAAGGTAAATATAGTAAAAATGAGTTAAAAAAACACATATACAAAATGTTAATTTAAGTTGTTTTTCGTTGAAAGATAAATAGAGGAGGGGTAACTGCCATAATTTCTGCATTTTCCGCAATTTTTAGCGTTCCGTACATCAAATATACATGTTCTTTTGATATTTGACAAGACTATTCTTCTCGAGATTAAATATTTAGGTCTAAGGTCAATAAATCAAGCTTCTGAGTTAACGTAATCAAAAGATACGAGCATTTTTCCTCCATTTTCCACTCTTTTTTGCTGCATTTTGTATGAAATCCGCCTCGTAATAAAAATCTATATGGTATTTCTCGTAGATATACAATTATGAAGTTTAGAAGGAAGTGAGTGAGTCCTTCAATTAATAAGTTTATGGTATTTATTGTTCTGTCAAGAATCAAACCTGTATTTTTATTTTTACTTATTAATTCTTCAAAAAAAATCATTAAAACTTTATCGGTTGTTATATTTGTTTTAAGTTATTCTGCAAATAAATGTATTTTTTTTAAAAGTAAATGAACTGCTTCTTTAAATATTCAGAGTGAAAATAGCTAGACTATTAAAATGCAACTTGTTATGACTAACGACTTCCAATACACTAATAGTCTGGAAAATAAGCTTATAATAACATCGCTTAATTATGTAAAATAGTGCTTAATTGAAATGAGCGCTAAAGGGTGTGAGTTTTAAGAGTTCAATTATCGTATTGACTGATGTGAGGTGATTTTCACTTAATATATTTACATATTTTATAGCTTCTGTTTTTGGATGCTAAGGTACTACCGTCCATCCAAGAGGTCATTGGGGCGCAGCTTGTGACTGAAAATGAGGCTGTAGGTTCGATTCCTACTTGGAGGAATTAAATATTTTATATTTTCATTTTCTTCTTTTTGATAACGAGGGAAAGCGCAGCGTTGAGTTCCGATACTCAACTCGTAACACCTCCTAAGTTCGTGAGAAAGTATAAAACGAAAGTATCTAATTGGAAACTGACTATCTTGACAGGTTCCCAAGTTACCTCTGCTTACTCTACCATGTGCGGGATACAGCGTGAAATTAAAAAAATATGTTCTCCCGAGTCGACATCAAACCTACGTCCTTTGCTTATTAAATTATTGTTTCTTTAATTAAAACAGTGAATTTGTGCTCATTTGCGGCACCTGTAGTGTAATTGCATGTTATTTTATACTTACAATAACATGGTTTAATTAATATGTTCATTAAACCGCTTCACTGTTATGTT
Source organism: Heliconius nattereri (assembly GCA_013403645.1). NCBI lineage: Eukaryota > Metazoa > Arthropoda > Insecta > Lepidoptera > Nymphalidae > Heliconius > Heliconius nattereri. Next base: position 5,967,250 of record JAAIXI010000224.1, on the reverse strand, counting down.
TGTGTCTATTTGACATATATAAGTACTTATGGGGTTGTGTTTGTAATGTTAATTTTTTATATATCTCCTTTCAAATAGAAGGTAAAAAAAAAATAGTGATGTACCACAATTCTTTTTTACAAACACGTAAGAATCAAATAGATTTAAAGGTAAATATGAAAATTATATAGGCAATGCAGTTGTCATTATAAAAATTACAATAATATTTTAAAAAAGTAAATCTTAATAATTAACTTTAATGAGTTTATAATTAACGTAAGCTTGAGTTATCAAATAGTTAATTTAAGTAAATATCTGTTTTAAATTCAACCGTATCTCGAATATATAAATATAGCAGGATGGGCAGCGAGTACCTAGTGGTAAGACATCCCGTTGCCCACGCACTTCCCGGTTTTTAAGACATTAAGACATTGCTTATTGAGTTATTTGGCGAAATCCAACAACGCACTTTGTCTTCTAACCAGAGCGAGAACCTGGAAATATTTTATCCAATGAATAGGAATCAAATCCACGTACGTCGCGCTTCCAGTTATGCCATGGCTTACCGCTGTGCGATTTATTATATAATATATAACGACATTATTATTTTTCTATTAGTTATTTATTCTAATAGATTTCATATATATTTTTTTTCTTGTCTTTTTTTCTGTAGCACGCAACTCATCGATACATCCACGTCCCTTACAAACATAGCTGACTTAATTTATTTTATTTCGAAAAAGCAATTTAAAATACGACCCTGCCCAAATTTATATTTGGGCTCACCATTTACGGATCCGATTTAATTAAACCAATTTGAGTGCATATCCAGATTTGTAGTGAAAAATAGAAGCGTTTTATATAGTTCAAAGGCAATGGAAGTCGAATTGAATTTTACGTAGTTCGTAAATAAAAAAATCCGCTTCAATCTGTATCCTGCGTACATCAGGGTAGGCAGAGGGAACCTAGTGTTAAGTTCCATTGCCTATTTTCTGCTGAATTCTGGAGGTACTGCGTGTCAGTGTGGCGGAGTTTAACTCTGCGCTTTGTCTCGACACCACAGCGAAGGAAATTACTATTTTAATTGGAATATTACATTTCACGATATTTTTTATTAGTCATATAAACAACAGAAACTGACGTCGTTTATTGGTTATAGTTAACATTATTATATAGAAAAAAAGCAGCTTCATGCTTTTTCCTGTATAGCAAACCCCGGAATACCACAACGCTGATGTTGCCAGAGAGAGATAATGAAAATAAATAATTAATTAAGTAGAAATCGAACCTTTGCTATTGCTAGCACATTACAGTAAGAAATATTTCTCTAAGTTTTTTTTTATTCTTATGATGTGGTGTGTTCTTTCTAATATGTTAAGTTTAGAATATATTCTATTTTTCGTTTCAATATAAAGAAAAAAAATAAATATAACATATTCTATTATAACAACAATTTTGTAAAAGAATATCTAAAAGATCATACATTTCATACCTAGCTACTATCGTATCAAATATTAGTAATTGCAGCTCTTTCACGTATACTGGTACATTGAAAATGCAGTCAATCTTTTTGTGACACTTTTTAGAGTGGCGTAAAAGTTTTTTCAGTAAGCCAATACTGTAGTAGCCTTTAGTACTGTGTAATAAATACTAGTTGCTTAAATCGTGTTTTTTACCATTTTTTAAATATTTTTTCTTAGTTAACACAAAGTCAAATTTATTAAGTAGAATTATCGTATTATTATACGACAGCGGAGAGGCCGTCCCGTCGTGGCGCTCTAGGGTGTGACTGTAACGTGATGTTTGTTGGTTCGATCCCCACTCGAGGAAACGAGATATTTACTTAAATTTATATTTCCATTCCTTCGCTCTGGTATCAAGGCAAAGGCGCGGCGTTGAGTCCCGCCACTCAAGTTTCGTCTGCCCACCCTACTGTGCGCGGGGTAAAATCAAATAAAGCTTAATTTCTTTTGTGCTTTAAGGGGCCATGTCGACAGATCGACAAACGTACAAACAAACAACAAAGCGATCTAATAAGAGTACTATTTATTTCTTTTACGATACGGAACCCTAAAAACAAACAAAAAAGCCCTTTTCCTCTAAAAATTACAAAAAAATACATAAAATTAAAGAATCCAAGCAAATTACAGTATGCAAAAATGTATTTAAGAGCCACCAAACGACAGAGATAAGCGCCCGCAATCTATCTTCCGTACGACGCGTGTGAAATAGCTGCGGTAATCGAAACTCGTTTGTACCATCCATCTACATATCCCCAGCATCCAGAAACCGCTTGCGATCTGACGGCAATTTTTAAGATGGTTATCCGGGTGCCGGCGTTCCTTGTTGTTTTGACAACTGGATTTTTATGGGTTTGTCCCATTTTTGTTTGGCTGATCTGTTCTGATAGTTTTTTTTTTCAGCTTCATCCCACACAAAAAGAGTAGGCATAGGGCAATTTTCTAATTTGAACTTAAAAAAATAATAATTGGTAAAATATAGAATTATAAGTTCTAAGTAATACCATATTGGAATATTCCTTAACATGTTACAGGAACAGCTTCCCACTTCAAAAGACTAGGCTCAGACGAAGACAAAACTTTCATACAAGATTAACGAACTTGGCAATATTATGGCTAAAATATAACGAAAGTTGTAAAGTAATAAAAAGCTTCAAACTTTTACAAATAACTTAGTATATTAATAAATTTCTACATAATTAAATAAAACTTATTTCTTACGTCTAAAACAATATTTTCTTAGCATCACGCTGTAATAAGTATACTGAAGATAGATATGAGACACTCCGTCCTCCACCTTCATTTTTCCACGTTAAATGGTGGAAATCAATGCAACGATTTGTCTTGTAACTGGATCGAGGAAATAAAGACAGTTCACTTCCACAAGTGGGAATTGAACTCACAACTGTCACGTTTCCAGTCAAATGCTATGGAATACAAGAGAATCGTGGAGATAGGGCAGCGACCTCGCTACGGTTTCAATAATATTAATGTTACAATGAAAATGACCTAAAATCTAACATTTCACGATGAGTTAAGGAAGTTTTCTTTATAAGGGTGCTTAATTAAATAACAGGAATATTTGAATTTTTATTAAATCGTTCAAGTTTTATTCAATCAAAAACGACGGAACGAAGTAACTTTATTATTTAAATTGGCTTGTTGAAATTTTCAAATTTAAAGGATTGATTTGATTTGTTTGTCCTGTTATGAATTTCTAAGATGTCTTAGGAAGGTGACTTTATGTGTTAACAAGTGTTTTTAAATTTCTTTGAATATATATTTTTTGTTTTTCAGTTTCACGCTGTATCCCACCTGTGGCAGTGGGGTAGGCAGAGAGAATTTAGTGTTAAGACACTCCACTTCCCTTTTCCGCCAAATTCTGGAGGCTTTGCGCCATCAGTGGTGGAACTCAACGCGCTGTGCCTCCACACCAGTGCGAAAAAATGAAAATATTAAATGTATCATTTCCTCTAATGGAAATAGAACCCGCACATTCTGCTGTTTTTACGCACGCTCGGGCCTTTGGTCCGCGACCGACCTCAATGTTATTACATAGAGGTCATCCGTGGCGCATTATAAGGTACTTCAAATAAATGTTTGTAGAGCCAACTTTTACTCCTTTAATGTAAGAAGTGGTGGGGCGGAAAGTTGAGAACGGAGTGATTAACACTGTGTTCCCTTTACCTACATGCGTGATACAGCGTGAAGATCAGGATATATATACTACAAGCGTCTTAGAAAACAGCAAAAGGTAAGGCAATCAGCTTCTACTTAATTGAAACAAAATGGCCATAAAGGACAATTTAGGAACACAATTGACAATTGTTTTTTCTTACCAGGAAAAGGCGAATAATTCACACATAGGTAACTAATATACTAAGGGGAGGGGGTAGTAGGGTTTGAACTTACAGCCATCGTTACGGATATACTATAAAACCACTCATTTTAAGTACAAAATGATTTAGTAAAATAATTTTATTATCAATTTAGATAACAATTTTGTTAACCTAGTTTTAAATTACTTTTAAAACGAACCCAAATGCCAAGTCGTCGTTTAAATCTCTGTATAACTTGCATTTATTTAATTACACTTTTCACTTAAGTTAATAGAATTAAAACTATTAATATAGGTACGAGCCCGGAACTGAAACTGGATAATATCTTTTTAATAGTTACTAACTAAAATCTTAGCGTCTGCAATTATCGCGAAACCGCGTTTCTGGCTGGGCGCCTTGCCAAACAGTTCTGTTTAAACGTTCAACATGTTCTAATATATTATTTATTTTCAATATTATATTATTTATTTATATATGAATTTAATTAAATTTCATGTAGTTTTAGCCCGTGATTGAGCGGGGGCACAAGTGAGTGACTGTTAACGTGATGATTGTGAGTTCGATCCTCGGGGGAATTAATCATTTAATATTTTGATTTCCTCGTTCGCATCTATAGGGTTCTGCTATACGTAGTCGATACGCAATGCCTTCCGAATTAGGCGGAATGTTGAACGGAGTATCTTAGCACTAGTTTCCCTCTGCCTACCCTGCTGTGTGCATGATAGCTGCAGCTGCAGCATATTTTTTTCAGCCTTTGTGTTGAAACTGGAACCAACACCCGTATTACCTAAAACCTATTTTGCCTCAACGCACTCTTGCGCCTTGGAAAAGAAACAATTAATTAAATGTCCCGATCGGCAATTCCCACAACCATCAAAGCTATCGATCATTGGCGCTATACCTTCCAACCAAATCAGAAAGAATCAGTTAGGTACTTACTTATTTTTCGCAGCACCTTAAATATCCACATTTCTATCAAATGAACTATAACGATTTAAATGCAAAATAGTTTTCGAGATTGCTAAAAGTGAACCTCGTATCCGTTAAAGGCGACATTGACGTAGATTGATGGAACTGCTCCTGGGAAATTAACACAATGAATTCCGGACAAAAACAGATCTTACTTATATACTTGATCGATACACGACCAAAATGGACTGCGGTTTTGTCGTAATTAATGGTTTTCCGGAGGAAGTCAACTGTGAAATTGAGATTAATTTATTATTTATTATGCATTATATATTTATTTTTTAATTAATAATTATTACCATTCTGAACTAGCATTTGAACCTTTTAATTATCAGGATTCTGTACTTCAATAGGAAAAAAGAACCCTTGGAGATCACTTTGTTGTCCATCTGTCAAGACCTTTTACCTTGAGATCGCGTGAAGGTTTCAATCTGAAATTAGTATCAAATATTCCGGCTCAGTGGGAAAGTAGAGGGAACCTAATTTTAAGACGGGAATGAATAATAATTGATTAATATTTTTGCTACTTTGCCTTGGCACCAAGGCAAAAGTCCAACGTTGAGTTCCACACGCAATGCTTCAGTTCAAATCAGTGAAAGTGGGAAATGGAGTATCTTAATACCACCCTTTCCCTGCCTCCCCTCCCCTGGTTCCCGCTGCCTACCCTATTATATACGGGATACAGCGTGAAGCTGATTAAAAATAATTTTAAAATCAGAACTACTATAATATGTAGAAGTACATTCTTTTCAAACCAGCTCCCTATCAACTATTATTCCCTATCAAGTATTTCGAACATTATCAATAGTCGCTCGGGCAAAATCTATTTCCTCTTGCACCTGCTAAATCCTAAAAGTCTACTATAAATTCTATTTTCCGGTGTCTTATCCATTTTCAGTTCTAACGTATTTGTCTTCGTCTTAAAATACGAGTATATCACATTTAGGTTACTCGATTTTGTTTACTATGTTTTAAAATATGGCTCTTATATAGTGACATTGAAAATTATAGAAATTTTACTTAAAGGATAGCTTAACAATTAAATGTCATGAAAATAACGCCATTTGAGGCAATCGCGGTTTGAGGCCTGAGACTGTGGAGTATTTTGGGTTCTATTCTCACCCGGAGGAATGAAATGTTTATAATTTTCATTACTATTTATAGTAACGAGGCAAAGCACTAGGTTGATTTTTGCCACTCAACACGCAATTCGGCAGAAAAAGTGGAACGAGAGTGCCTTAATGGGAATGGAGTGTCTTAACACTAGGCTCCTTGGTTCCCTCTGCTTACCCTGGCAGGTGCAGGATACTATTATTATTAAGCACGGCCTTGAGTTCTAATCACTAGCAGGTGCAGGATACTATTATTATTAACCACGGTCTTGACTTTTAATCACTAGGTTCCCTCTGTCTACTCTCCTATATAATGCCGGAAGCTAAAAAACCTATGCAAATTATCCTATTTCAATTCCCATCGGGGTAATGTTTTAATGTATTGTGTTTCATTTTCTTAGTCTAGTAAATGTTAAAGGAAACCCTTTTTAACCGACTTCTGTAAGTAAAGGAGGTTATCAATTCGACTATATTTTTAATTTTTTTAAGGCAACCTTTTCTTTGATACAAATTATCAATATTATTAACAATTTACTAAGTAACTATTTGTTTATAATTTATATTTATTTTAAATAACATATTTGTTATCTCACTTTACAAGATATGTATAGAACGATATTAAATAAAATCATACTATAAATCTACTGGTTGATCTAAAAGAAAATCTTTAAGCAACTTTGTAAACTTCTAATCTTATCGGCGCTTGGCAAATATAAACTAAAGCATTTGATCCAGTCCGCGAAACTTTATAATACTTTTAATGCTTACTTAAATTTATTTACTGTTTATTAAAAAATGTATTAAAAAAAATATAGATAAGATTTAGTGACGAAAACGTTATAATATATAGATTATATCCTCGGTTTTTTTATAGTAATTGCGGTGTTAAGTTTCGCAACTAAAGACGTAACATCTTCAGCGAAGGTAAAAGAGGAATGGAGTTTATTTTTTATATATTGTCAAGCAGTTGATAATCTTAAACGATTTGAGGAAAACAAAGAGATCCTATAGTGGTTCCGTTTATATCTCTTGAGGTATATAACTCTAAAATGCAGCTCTATGCTTTTTCCTACATAGTAAGCATCTAGCATCTATTGCTAAAACAACAAACTTTAGAGACACTGCGCGTTGGGTGGCGGAACTCAACGCTGCGCTTTGTCTTGTAACCAGAGCTAGAAGGGCCTTTAAGGGTCTTTTCTCTAAACCTAAAAATCTAAAAATGGAATAACATTTGAAGAAAATCACGACTCATTATAACAAATATTGCTTCAAGCGCACTCGGGACCGAGCGAGAGCACTGTGTATGCTACACTTACTATTTGGCAAGTAAACGAGTATTGTCTCGAAGATTAATGGTGGACGTCGACCGACCTATGACGGATAACTTTGAAAATGAGTGACTAAATAATAAAATATTGTTTTTTGTTTATACATACAAATAGATAAAACCAAAAATAATTTATTATTTGGTTATTTGGAGACTGATTGTGGCGCAGGGGCCCGGTTAACGCAATAGGTTGTAGGTTCAATTCCCATACGAAGAAATGAGACTTATTTTGATTTCCTCGCTTTGGCGATGAGGTATAATGGGCGTTTATCCGCCACACCACGCTTCCAGGGGCAATGCCTCTAGAATCCGGCGGAAAGTGGAAAATGGAGTGTATTAACACTAGCCTGCCTGCTATAAGCGGGGTGAAGTTAAAAAAAAATAAAACGACATTTAAAAGGTAAAAAGAGGCATGATGTTAAAAACCCACATTTTTATTCCTGTTGAGTGGTATAACTCTCTCTCTCTCTCTCTCTGGTTGAATATAAGCCACGCTTAGCGGGGAAATGATGAAAAATAATTTTCCTAACGATTGATTGAACCTACAGCCAGTACGTTTACAGTCATTATGCCGCGGCTTTTAATCGCGTTACTTATTATTTCATTTTTTTATTTAATAAAATTTGATATAAACTTAAGATTGAAAAAACCCTTGATTTTTATATATAAGAGTATATTTGAACTAAACAAATATTATGAAGATGAGATCACACTAAGTTGTCTGCAAAGTTTCAAAAAGCGAAATTCTCAAGCTTGAAAGTCTAAGAAGTTTTCAGTCCTGCAAATTGATTCGTTCTTCAGTGCCGAAAACACTCTTAGAATTGATATAAAAAGAAAATATGTGCGTTAAAAAGTAAGAAAATAGTACTGGTTTTCCAAAAATTTTGTTGTTGGTGGACTTTTTTCAGCGCTTTGAAAGGTTGTTTTTTTTTAAAAGGTTGTTTGTTTGAACTTTTAGATGCTTTCAATGACAGGACTCAGTAAAAATATTTTTCTTTTAAATAATTTTATGCATGTTCTTCATTCTTCTCGGCTATACTGGGGCAAATCTAGGCAAATAGATAATCATTTACATAATATTATCTTAAAGAAATTAATAATTTCGTAGTTATATGTAGCTGTGGGTTTGATTCCACTCGGAGGAATGATTTAAATATTTAAAGTATTTCAGTTCCTTGGGTACATAGAGAGCGGCGTTGAGTATCTAATTTCGAAAATGAAGCAGGACGTGGGAAATGGTGATCCTTTACATTATCTTATGTCAGTTAAACCTGCAAAAAAAAAGCAAAAACATGAAACTGTAAAAAACCAAAATATTAATTTACATAATTCTTATAATAACGATATTAAAAAAATAAAAATAGAAAACTCAATTCAATTAAAAGGCCATATTGATATTACATTTTTACGCGTGAACGAACCCTCCGTAACTTCCACTTCGTACGCGACGATAACTTTGCGGAACTTGCTCCGAGTTTTTCTTAAAGCTTCGTCTTGTTCTTACAAGATGTTAGAAATATAATTTAGATCTATTAATTTATAATTGCCCTCCATATATTACTAATGCGATATCTAAATTACACGTAAATAACGTACGTAGCTTGGCGTCGTCTTGGTGCAAGGTTATGGGTTCATTGCATGTTGAATGGAGGAACTCAACGCCGCGCTTTTATGTCTCGCCACCAAGACGTAGAAATGAACATATGAAGAACACAAAGTATTAAAATATTACATAGTTTTGTATCTTGAACAGAAAATTGTATAGCAATATGAATATAGTAACACCCGCACTTTATAAGGCTCATTTCTAACTACCCAATCTAAATATTTCCCTTTTGAAACAATGGTAAAGCAAAAAATATTAAAATTAATTTTCTATATAAATAACAAAACAAACTAAAATTAATTATCTTATGTATATTATTAAAAAATATGAAATATGTAAATAATATTATTGAATATCATAATATTGACAGTGTATTTAAGGCCTAACAACTAAGTGGCTCTACGGCGGAACGCGAGCACGTATGCCAATATTCTAAAAGCATGTTCATACATTCAACACGAGTTTACGTGAAGGATACAATAAAAACTTATAAATAAGTACATTTATTTGTTTTACTTCTTTTTGCAAATATTTTGAAAGAAAATTTCTTTTGGGTCCCTTTTTTGGTATAGTAATATGAGGCTTAGTAGTTTTGAGAGACTTGTGAAAGTATTACTTTATATTTTCCAGGAAAATATTTATTTATTGCTCTCATTTTAAAATATTATATATTTGTTTTAATTTTTTTTTGTATATGGATAACGGATGTTTTCAGCTTTAGATATAACTTAGGGTTTAGAAATATTTCTAAGTCAACCGGAAGTCCTCTATTGAGTTTGTTTCCCTTTGTAGTTTCGAATTACGCGGTTTTTCCTATACAACAGGCATATCTTTTTTTTTTTAGTAAATATAGAAATCTTTCTACATAGACGCTAACAATAAAAAATAATCCGTTACAAGCGTTTAGATTTTGATAAGAACATATGGCTTAATTGGCTAGAGCTGTTGGACGGTTTCCAAGAGGCGTAAGTTTGAATCCTATAACATTAAATTTTTCCTACCATTTTTTTAATTTTCCTTTGGATAGAGACTGAATAATTAAAAAAAGGTTAAGCTTATCACATCGAAATTTACCTAAAGAATATTGCTGACTTATATCAATATTTAAATATCTATATTTGGCATTACATCTTCAACCTAAAAAAAAGCATACAAAAAAAGTTACTATAATTCAAGAATTTCAATATTCTTGCAAAGCAATTCCTACAATTGTATGAATTGGGATTACGGTATTGTCTTTGTTCTGTGCCACTGGGAATTTTGTACAGAACAAATAATAGAAGGAAATCTTGGCTCGACAACCCCGCATTAGGCCGTCGCTGAAGGAATATCTCCAAAGTTTTTTCCGTTTATACCTTTTGTTCATAAAGAATTAAGATAGATGATTGTTCTTGGGTGCCACGAGTACTTACGATTAGATAGATTTGTCTCAGGACTAAGATGATGACTAAAACTTACAAATGAGAATATAAAAGAACAAAGAAGATGTTAATAAATAATAATTTATTCCCCCGAGTGGGGATCGAATCCAATACTTTTACGCCCCTTTACTACGACAGCCTTAAGCACTATGAATAGAGTAATGTTATGGATAGTTAAGTCCAATAGGTTTAAGGTTCCCTCTGCCAATTATGCTCTGTGCGGGATACTGCATGAAGCTTAAAATAATGGCGTTAGGATAAAAGTAAAAGTAAACGTCTAAAATGGACTTAAGATAGGAATACAAATTGTAACACAAGCTGTACTTGCCATATTAAATGCTTAAAGCTAAAGAAATACATATCATATTTTTATTTATATTATACGCATTTGAACTTCGCAGACAAGTAACCTTACGGGATTCCATGTCAGCTGTCGTGAAGTTTCCCATTAGTGAAGTGACATGTTTCCTTTTCTAAGAGCGAGATTTGTTTCCGACAAAAATAAGATAAAATGGCGTTAGTGTGTACGATACGTGTAGGTGCAATTCGAAATAAATATTTGTATTCTATGTAATATATACATATAGCAACTATGCATTATTAATACTAACATAATATTTTTTCTATTTTTAGATTTTGCTAAGATGACACATGAATGCCTTTTCTAAATTCTATAAGATTTACCACAATGAACTTTTTTTGTTAAATTAATTAAATAATTTAAAATTAATTAATTGCACTAACTGTTATGGTGCTAATATCGATATGTTTATATAACGGGCCGTCTGAAAAACAAAATTGTCAAATTTGCGATATATATGCTATATTTTAATGTTTTGCTCGCATTTAACTATATGAGTAGAACCTTTTCCTGATAACTTCTTCAAGGAAAAGTTTAAGGAAGTTAGTTGCTTTGACTTTTTCTTATAAATTGGAACTTTCAAGTCTGTGTAAGACAATTCCGTTTACAATTCTATTTCATTATACGTTTAATAAAATACGTGATTTTAATTATTCAGAGAGTATTCAAATATGGCATATAATGTTTGTTTGATAGCAATTTGTATGGGTCCGGTTACGCCTCAGGAGAATGAATTGTATTAATTTTTCTTGCACTGTTCAAAGACATGGCACGGCGTTGAGTTCCTCCATCTTTGGTTATAATAAATAAAAAATTAAAAAAACTACGAAATATCGTTGTATACGAGTATAAGGCGCGCAATATTTATTTTCAGCGACACACTGTATCTCGCACAATATACAGGCAGGCAGAGGGAACATAGTGTTAAGACACTCGGTTCCTCACTTTCTGTCTAATTCTATAGTTCGTGTTGAGTGACAGAATTCAACGCCGCGCTTTGCCTCAACATCAGAACAAAGAAAATGGAAATATAAATTTAAACATATATTTCATCTCCTCGAGTGGGGATGGAACCCACCACCAATCGGTGTTACACTAAGTGATTCTGCGCCACGAATGGCTGAAGATAAGATAAGATAAGATAACTAAAAATATTTTTTTACAGGAAATATTTAGCGAGCCGGTATCGGAAGGAGCCTGGGGGCGGCGTCCATGCATAATGCATAGTTTCAATTGTCTCGCTGTGCAGTTGGCGGCGTTTAAAATTCAGCCCGTACTTGCTTCTTTAAGGGGCCAGTCTTTATTTCTTACGACGCAACTTTGTGAATTTTAAAATGCTTTGTTTTGACTCATCTTATTTTTCGAGGTCGCACTCTTGTGTTTTTTTCATACTAGTTGCAAGTAGGTTTTCTGTACGTCTTGTAAAGAAATACTTGAGAGGTCTTATATTTTAAACAGCCAGTTTTAATATGGTATAGATTTATTATTTTCGTTTAATTTAATGAAGTTCGAAAGGTCTAACGCTCAATAGAATACGGACGGACTTAATTGAAAAAAAATTTTAAAAACGGCATTTTAAACAGCTTTAAAATAAATAAATTAAAATAAATAAATTCAATAAATGAATGTAAATATTGTAGATTTTTATTCATTTTTTTATATATTTTTGTGTAAATGGAACCAATAAATGTATATCTTCTACATATATCATGAAGACTTTGAAGAGTAACTTAACACGTGGGCGTTGTACCCACTACCGCCACTTGTACAGTCAGACGAGGTCATTTAAATTATATATTATTTTAAATTCACAAGATTTCCTTCACTACTGAAGGAATGAATTAATAAATTAAAAGAATTTATCAAATTTATTATAAGGAGCTGAACATAGCTATTTCTATTTAGATTTTAACTAGCTGTCTAAATGCAAACGCTAGTGTAATCACGTTTCATTTTCAATATCGTACAAAATATTCAAAAACGACACAAATGGCCGCGACCAGGTTAAGGCTTGAACAATGGAAGAGCCTCGGGATATTTGAAGTTTGGAACGAAATTTTTACATACTATTATTACCAATTTTAATTAATTTATGTTTAAAGATATTTTGGCGCAGTGGCAAAGTGAAACTGTAAACGCGACGGTTCTGGATTTGATTCTGGTTGGAATAATTTATTTAAAATATTTTGATCTACTTAGTAATAAATAATACAAAAAGCGATTGACCAGTGCGTGGGAAACGGAATGTCTTGACGCAAGGTTGACGATAACCTTGATATATGCAGAATAGTACGTGAACTAAGAAAATGCATTTAAATAACAAAAAAATATACCACCCTATACTATCCTTGCCATAATATCCTTTCAATTTATGCAAATCCGTAGGCGTAGTGTGATAGAGAGAAAACTCGATTCTGAATAGCAATATATGTGGTAATATCAATAGTGTGACATAAGTGGCCTGGGCCAACCTTTTTATTGATGCCTGTCGTATTACTATAGGGATAGGATGGACTATATTTTCTTTTATTATGTAAGAATATGGAAAATGTATTATTTATTAAGAAAATTTAGAAAAAAAGTTAAAAATGTTGATATTGGAATATGATTTGTGTGGGTTATATTTATACTTTTCATAATAACTTTCTAACTTCGCATTTTTCAGAGACTCCGTTTCTCGTTTTGATACTATACTACTATACTAGATTTTGATACTATTTTTCAACATATTGTATGTTGAGTAGCAAAACTTATCGCTGGGTCTTGCCTCGATACCAGAGCGAAGAAATGAAATATTAAATATTTAATTTCCTCGAATAAGAATCGAATCAACCACCTGTCACGTTTTACACGCTCGTGTCCCAGCGCCTCGATTGGCCTCAAAATTAATAAGTAACGTGTCGCTTATCTCTGTCTTACCCAACCAAGCTGATGTATATTGCAAAAGCGTGACGGTCTCAACACAGACTTCCACTAATATCTCTACTATAAGCGGGATAATGCGTGAAGCTGAAAAAAAAATACATTTCGTAGTGGATCTACGTCAGAATATATCACCGCATTAGATTTGATTCGAGAATCTTTAATTTTAGGACGAACTGGCAACAGCATATAAAAATAAATTAAAACATACACACTAGCGACTAGGATCACTTAAAAAGAAATCTCTCCACATAATGAAAAGCAAAGGTTTATTTTCCACATATTGTTCCATAAAAAACTTAGTGATATGACATTATATTATTTTCATGAAGAGTAGCTAGCTAAATTGGGAGCGAAGTGGCGTTAGCGGCGGGTTAAGTCAACGAAATTTTATAAACAAACTTTATTTACCGCTTTCTACGTAAAATGTTGCTGAAAAATAAATTTTCGCCTCATCTTCTTTCGTCTTTTATATGTAAAATAGGTATTCGCTTTAAACGGATCCAGGCTTCCTTTTGTAAGGGACGTTGTTATATAATATATCTTATATATTTTTTGTGTATAGATTGAAATATTCATATCTTTAGGGTTTTATACCAGAGAGTTATTATAAATCTGTTATAATGACATTATGGCTTAAAGCGATTTTGTCGGTAGTACGTCGTCGTACGTCGGTGGAGAATGAAATATTTTAGCAGTATCTACTTCTGGGGTCGTCATGGCGCAGAGGCTTAAGGGTTTGGCGGTATGCAGGCAAAACGCGGCGTTGAGTTCCGCCACTCGACGCGCAATACTTTGAAAAATTCGGATGAAAGTAGGAAATGGAGTGTCTTAATACTACTGTAGGCGGGTTGCAGTAGTATATAGCTATATATATCGAACTTATCCAGCATTTCATTAAAAATATTAGAACTTTCCTCACAATAATTGTTGAAAGTACTTTAAGAAATCAGTTTAAAAGAGAGACGACGGTTTTTGTACCTAAAAATAACCGGTATAAAAGAAAAATCCTATATTTGCGGCATCAAAGAAATTATTACAGCTTCCAAATCTGTAGCCAGGGAGTCATCTCCGCAATGTTAGTTGTTTACAGGCTCCTGAAAATTTGGGTGACGCGCAAACTCTCACACTTTTAATAATTTATTTTCCCGTTGTTCCGGCTTCCTCGGCTTTCCATACGAAAATAAAAAGCGAGGCATACCTGAGTGAGATTTTAAGTAAGAAAGTTACTCGCGTCGACTTTAACGGAAGTTTCTTATTTAATAATACCTTGCAAGCGAAATTCTGAGCATATTTGATAACACCGGTAGTATAGACATTCAGAAAATATTTTTTCCTTTGCGTGGAAAGTTTAACCGTTCGTCTGTTGTGCGTGCATGCCTATAAATTACTGAAATCTACATATATAATGCATTCTGTTGCCATAAACAAAAGTGTACCTATATTTTTTTTTAATATTATGTTAATTTCAAGAAAATCTCTAAATTTCTACAAAATACGGCTTATTTCATTTACACAGGCGGTTAGGTAGTGTATAATAATACTATTTATATGAAAAATGCTTGAAAAACTAGATTTGAATCTATTACCAAAACGATCATTTTTGACATGAATTTGATCAACTATAATGGCTTAACTAACACATCCTTTCCCATAATCGAACTTACAACAACGTCCAAAAACAAAAACTTCTACAACAAAGAAATATGGGTCATACAATAATTAACCACCTTAGCAGAGACGTCACAAATTACAGTGTTTTCACTGAAACCCGCAGTAAACTTTTTTGTTCCTGCGTCCCGAAGGGTAATCGTCCATTTGCGGGCAGTCGCGCGTGCCGTGAAAAACAGAAAATTTTCCCGTTGCCATTTTTAATTCAATTCTTTCTAACAAAGCTGCCTGTGCATTTTGCCTGCTCGCTACGTGTTCCCCTACAAATGTCTATGAAATAAAATAGGGCAGGAGGCATCTTAATTTCCTACGTCTAGCGCTTTTGGTGGCGGACGTTTTCACTTTTCATTTCGTTGTTTCTGGTTTTTTCGATTAGGTCTTCTTTGCGGAAAGTAGTGGATGAAATGTTTTTTAATTTTTTTATTTAGTAGTGAAGTTGTTTTGTCGACTATATCACACCGTTCTCCAGTTTCCGCCGAACTTTTAAATGATTTTGTGTAAAGTAGTGGGAGCGCCTTGCTTTTTTTCTATATTATATAGTTATAGTTTGCCTACATTAGCCGGATATAGAAAAAAACATGTCAAATTCTTTTTTACTTAATAAAAAACTAATATTTAATAGTATGAACCGAGCGTCATGGAAACATATTTTTATAGAAGTATCTTCAAAATCTTGTCCTATTTTGTTTTCATTTCTTCACTCTAATAAAAAAATGTAGCGTTGAATTCCATAACGCAATTCGCAATATCTTAAAAATTGGTTCCTTCTATCTACCATGCTATTGTATAAAAGGAGCTTTACCTCCTTTTTTTCTCTTCAATATTGATTATTTACATATATGTATTATATAGGTAGTATATATACATATATATATATATCACATATAACTCCGCAAAGTACTTTATATCACATATAACTCCCTTATTAAGCCACATATTGATTATTTGATTGAGGTATGGGGTTCGGCTGCGAAGAGCAATTTAGACGTTTTACAAACAGCACAAAACAAATTAATAAAAGTCCTATTCAAATATGATTTCCGTACTTCAACTAAAAAAATATATAATGAAACAGAGCTCCTAAATATTTATCAAACCTATGTATATAACAGCTGTCTTTTAGTACGTAAAATATTAAGCAAAGACATACATACAAACATTACATTTACAAAAAAACAAAGTATACAAAAAATCAGACTAAGAAATGCTAACGACATCAAACTTCACAAACCGCGAACTAATTATGGCAAAAAGAATATAATGTTTGAAGGTGCCTATTTATATAATAAACTACCAAAGGATATTAAAGAATCAAAATCAACATCTAAATTTAAAAGACTACTAAAAAATTACGTGAAAAATAAAATATAAATATGTGAATAATGTACTACTAATACAAAGATTACTAAGCGGCACTTCCAGTGGATCTTATTCCGTTGTTATCTTATAATAACTACCCTACATTTTGTTTGTATAAGCATAATTTACTAACTTAGCGCAATGTACCCGTCAAATTATTATTGTACTACTATCTCATGTAAGTGAATTTATTCTTATGAGAAATAAATGTCTTAAACCANGTTAATGTTCGTAGTAGCAAGATCTAAAATTTGTTTTTTTTCTCTATTTTTTCCATTTTACGCTGAATTTTCGAGACATTCTGTGTTGAATGACTCGAAAAGAAAGGCGCGGAAATGATACGTACTAAATATAATTGGTCCTCCGAGTCAAAATCGACCCAATAACATACACAAACGCTTTTCCAATACGCCACGGCGGCACCTAGATGCCATATTTTCTTGATAATTATTATATACAGTCAAAAAATGAATACCCGGTGTATTTATAAAGAAGGCCATTCGTGGCGCAAGTGCAGAAAGTGTGACTGCAAACACACGCGACAGATTGTGACATTGATTAGCACTAGAGGAAATAAAATATATGTTCTCATATTTTTACTCCTTCGTTCTGGTGTCAATGTCTCCACAAATTTGGCGAAAATTGGGGAACAGAGTGTTTGTTGTTGGCCACTAGGTTCCCTCTGCCTACCCCGTTGTAGCGTATATATTCGTATAAAACCCAGTAAATATCATACAAATTCATCCCCACAAACGACACGGTCACTCAGCCAAGATATATGGCGAGTGAACCAGAGCAAATTAATTTATGCAGTCAGCCGTATTCAGTAGTTACGTCTCTCATTACGTCAATAATGCATATTGGTTGTATTGTCAATAGCTTGTGACTTAAGATATGTAATAGGTATAATCATATATTATGTAGGTTTAATATATGTGGCGCAGGGGGAATAGCGTGTGACTTCTAAATTGAGGGTTGTGGGTTCTATTCGAGGGAGTTATTATTTATTGACGTCTTTATTTCTTCGCTCTGGCACCAAGGTAATAGCTCGGCCTTGAAGCCCGCTTCTACCATATAAAAAGGGTATCATAGAAGCGGCGGCTATGTCTTCGGGTAGCTTGTTGTTCTTCTCCCGAGGATGGTGCGACAGGCAACTTATTCTGACGGAGGGTATTCTTCACCAGTCTAAGGTTCAGTCCCCTATACTGCGCGTTTCTGGATAATCTCTGCTTATCTGGAAAACGGCTGGAAAAGCTTCTTTTCCATAAATTCGACATTGAACTTCGCCACTTTAACGCAACGACTCGAAGATCCGGTGAAATGGAGAATGGAAGTGTCTTAATAGAAACGTAGTGTCTTAACATTTGATTCTCAGGCTCCCTCTGATTATTCTACTACTCTGCTGCACTCTCACCTGCTATATAGGAGATATAGCGTAAAACTATAAAAAAAATATGACCCAAAACAATAAATAAATATTTAAAAAAAAAACCAAAACTTCAGCAGGCTTCAGCGAACACAAATGATTGAATCTAAAGTAAATTTCCATAAAAAAAAACGAATACCAAACACTCGCCTCGAACAAGCGCTGCAATTTTTTACAAAAGCAATGTAATGTAACACATTCCGTTGATAAATTATTTGGTTGGCACGCCCCTTCATTCAATTTTGTGAATAAATAGCTGGTGCCAGACGCAATCGGAGAATTATTTATATAGCCTTTGTAATATATTGGTGATATAGTTATTCGTGGTTCTTATATCAATATGGTACCAAGTGAAGTAAGTTGCGTTTTTAAATGCTTGGAATGTTTATTTTTTTAAAGCGACGGCTTGTGGAGTGCGTGTGTTCGATTCTCACTTGAGACAATGAAATATTTAACATTTTCATTTTTTGACATTTGTTGACACAAAGCGCAACGTTGAGTTCTGCTAGTCAATACGGAATGCCTCCGAATTCAGGCGGAAAGTGGTGAGCTGGAGAAAATGGAGGGACAGAAAAAAATAGCGATATACGTATTCTATGTACAATTTCTTTATATAAGTTAAGAATATGAGAAGAAATTTTAAATATTTCATTCATTAACTGTGCCCATTGTGTTCCCTTTTTAATCTAAGTTTAGGTTTACGGCATTATTCATTCTCATCACGGCTTGTATTTGTAAAATATCTACAAAATTAAAATTTAGAGAAAAACGCTATATTTATATTAATAATTTGATTTTTCTAAAAGAATCTTGTTATTATTTCAGAAGATAAAATTATTTAAAAATTACAGCTAACTAATATAATGAAACACTGGACATCACGTATACCCATTAATAATTATAGGTATTATAAACATGTAATATGTTTTATTACGTAAAAATTGAACCTATAACTATCACAAGCACTTTATATTAAATATACTAACATATCAACTATATTAATAGTTAAAGCCTTTAAAACTGTGTATTCATCTCATATTAATTTTGGCATAATTTACTGTTCTAGCTACTTAATTCACAACGCTTAAGCTAAGCAGCGTAAGCGTTATTAAAGTATGCAGGTGTAAGAAAAAAAATCATATTTTAGAGCCTCCAGAAGTGTTAGAGCAAAATAAAACTAAAAGTTCAGGCAGCTCCTTAGTGGAAGTGAAAGGGAGAGGATCTTGAATGTGGAGCTTTCTAAGATTCATACTCACCTGTAACTTTGTATGGCAAGTGAAGTTACGACGCGTTGAAAATATTGTTTTAAAATGATATTTTTACTTTTTTTAAAACAGGATTCTTATATAAGACTTTAAATGTATTTTTATGTCTACCCTGTAACAATTAAAATAATTGGTGACTTTTATTGCAAACTTATTATATTTTTTATTCAGTCATCGTCCACCACTGCTCAATTTTCGATACATTGCTAAACTAAACGCCACGCTGTATTAACTTTAATGAATAGTCTAAATAGGTAAAAAACGTTTGTTAAAGTCGAGGGTTCCGTAGTTATTTCAGGATTGTATATCAACAGGGAGTACAATTTAAATAGTTGGCAAATTTAAGTTTGTCGACGTATGTATTAATTTTGTATGAAACGAACTACAATTAAAAGTTTTGTGAGCAAGCAAGCATCAAAAACAATGCAAAAACGCTTGTATCTTTTGATTACGTTGGCTCAGAAGCTTGGTTTTTTTAATGCTCTAAAAGACCGTAGATCTGAATATTTGTTATAAATTTTTCAGATTTTCGTGACAAATACTTTTGACGAAGGACACGTGGAAAACAGAGTGATCCTATAAGGGATCCGTTTTATTTTTTCGTTTTAAAGTACATAACCCTAAAAAAAGTGTGACAATTAGTTTTTTTATTCAGGACAAAGTTCGTACTGCGTAGGAGGCATAATTTGTTGAAATAGCAGAAATATTATACTACATAATGAAAAATATTCGTGATTTTATTATATTCATAGCGTAAAGCTCTGATTTGATACAGCCACCGTCATATTAGCCCGAAAGCCTTGACCTTGACATGACCTCAACTTATGACAAGTAGAAGGCAAATTACCTATACAAAAATTTACGCCCCATGAATAATGTGATTATTATCGCCATCGTTCTGCTGCAATCAAGATCTTTCTTTATTTCTTTTGGTTGAGCGTAGGGAACCTAGTGTAAAGACACTCTGTAAACCATTAAGACATTTTCATTTTCTACTTTAAACCAAATTCTTGCGACATTACGTGTTGAGTGACGGAAATCAACGCCACGTTTAACCTCGCTACCATTCATACTCTCAAAATACTTCAATCGCCCACTTGTTAGGAGATAGAGAAAATCTAATTACTTTGGACTATTAATGGGTGGATAGTGTAAAGCAGTCATCTATATTAAAAATAGTTTTTGTCAAAAAAACCGTGAGAGGTTCATATATAAATAGTATATTATAAATTCGAAAGTAACTCTGTCTATATGTCTGTCTGTCTGTCTGTCTGTCTTTTACGCAATCAGGGCCGAACCGCTAATTTTATTGTGATAAAATACTGATATAGAGAGAGATACATGAGGGAACCGGGATGAGCATAGGATACTTTTTTTTCTTATATGTTTTATATTGTCAATATATATTATTATATTAAAATACTTTTTAATTTGACATGCAATTTATCATGCATGTTAGTAACAACCGTCGTTGCTAAGCAACGTCTTGCAAAGTTTGTTGTTTTATTTTAAAACGTCACTCAAAATTAACTTATATTTGATATTCATCCTTATAAAAATAAGTATAATATAGTGCATGTATATATGTGTGTATTTATTATCTATATGTATATTGTGTGTATTTATATAAATATTTATATAAAATATGTATTTTTTACCCTTTTGTATATATTATAATTTGTATATGTAATATAAGTATCGACTATTTAGCTCTGTGTTTGTTTATGTATGCAATAAAGAGTCTATCTATCTATCTATAATAGTCACTTTTATCACTTTATCTAGATTGAAATTATAGTTTACGCTATAACAATCTAATAAATAATTAAGGAGATGTCACTGATTCGAAATGACCTAGCCTTCGGGCGGCATAGTAGGTATGAATATGACCTACGCGAACAGGCAGATGACGTTGACGGTTTTGTAATTTTTTATATATTTTCAAATTACTGTTAATTTTTATGTAATTATTTGCTGCTCATAATTAATTTATCTCAGTTCGGTTATCTATACCGATATTATACACTTCAAATATCGTAATTTTAATCATTTGAGATTTTCTTTAAAATTGTTCGCATCAATTATTAATTATTTAATATAGAAAAATGTTTAGTACACGGCAATCTTATCTTCATAGGTACTTTTTCTAATATTAAGAATTTCCTTTAGTTACTTTTACTTCTTTTGTTTGTTCATTTCGGTTACTCAGGTATTTTTTCTAATAATAAATCTTCACTTATTATTATTTTTTAACTTATTTTAATTATTAAGGCTTAGATTTTCTTACAAATTCTATTGAAAACCAAAAATAATTTAATAAATATATTTAATAAAGTATAGTTCAAGCGGGCGTAGTTGCGTCCGGGCCCACTAGTTTTACTATAAATGCGATGGATGTAAGTTGAAATCCCACTTGGGGGAATGATATATTTTAATTATTAATGACATTTTCCTGCTGTTCAGAATTAGCTGCTTCAAAACCTAGACATCTTATTCTAAATTTTATATTTACGAAGGAATTCAGGAAATTTAGTTTTATTTTACATATTTATTTTTGAAAGTTAATTTAAATAAAAATTGAGAAATTCCATTCTAGTTAACAATGTTATAACATAGCCTTGGCATTATAATTCAAATTTACAATAGCTTATGGGTATCTGATGGTTTTACACATCAACAAATGTGGGTATACCCCTATTGTTCGTCCTGAAGTAAGTTTGTCCCCAAATAAGTAATTAAATGTAGGTCCACCCCGAGGGACAAAAGTTTAATTGTTACGCCACTGACGTGTGTAATAAAATTGGGGAATTTCTAAACTATTTAGATATTGAGTGAAGATAGCTATAGTTGAGTAGTAGAGCTATACAAAATGGCGATTGAATATATAGCTATACAAATTACGGCGTTATGTTCCGCGTCTCCACAGGCAATGTCTTGAAAATTGCATGGAGGACGGAATATCTACACTAGGTTCTCTCCGCCTACCCTGCGATATGAATACAGCGTAAAGTTAAAAAAATACGAATGATGTGATACCGACTAAAAAAATATTTTTATTTAAAAATTAACATTTATGTTCTACAGGAAATGTATAATAAAAAGATGTCTGATTTTTCAGTTAACATTAAATGGAACAAAAACAGTTTTGAATTTTTTAAAGTTATAATAAAATTGTTGTATTTAATTAGAAAAGTATGTTAGTTTTTTTTTTTATTTTTGCTTTCTGTGTGATTGTGTTAAGTAGCAAAAGCCTGTGAATTGCAGCATATATAAGTTTTTATTTTTTACCTTCCCGCTGTATCCTGCATATGTCAGGGTAGGCAAAGGCACTCCGTTCCCCACCAATTTTCTACTGCAGTTCCAATTTTCTAACCATTGAATGAGGAGTGGTGGATCTCATCGCCGCACTTCGCCTTGTTACCAGACTGAAGTAATTAAAATATTAATAAATAATAATAAATTTCCCCGAATAGGAATCGAACCCCCAGTTTACAGTCAGACGTTTGTTCTACGGCACCACGACGCCTTTTATAAAGTTTCTTAAAACTCTTTAAGTGAAAATAAGAGATTCAAGAAACGTTCATCAAAAACTTCTTAAGAATTTCTAAAGATCAGATACAAAAATACGAAAGTACAAACAAAATATGTTAAAAAAAACTTTCCTTTAAAACCATTTAGAAACAGAATTAGATTTATATTTATGGATTCAGTTAACGGATTTTTTTTAGATTTTAATAAGTTGAGAGTAGATAAGTCATTCAGGTTTTTATAGATCCTAATGTTTTGTTAAAATAATAAAAATTTAAGATTTAAAAACTCGGAAATATGTTGTACGTGAGTTCGATTCCACTAATATGAAATGATTATATTTATAATTTAATTTTCTTTAAAAAAAGTACTTTGTTTCCTGGTGAAAAAGCAAAGCGCGAAATTTATTTCTTATTATATTATTAACAGTACTTACCCTGATATGTGCGGGATAAAGCGTGAAGCTAAAAAAATATTTGCAAACGCCTACGTGATTCTTTATACTCCTATTAAATCAACAAACCTTTCAAATGCAAAGCTAAATTAAACCTAGTTAACGAAGTACTATAGACCCTACACGTATATTCGAAAATATTTTTAACCTATATAAAAATTTCGAGTTTCCTATAAAAAGTCATCTGTCAAAGAGTACATAACAAAGTGATGTAAAAACAAAGCCTTTTTTTTATAGTTGTTCAAATACACAATAAAATATCTAAAAACTATTCCAATACTTTTCAATGAATGGCTATAGGTTCTTTAGATAACCACCAAAATATGTACATCCTTTTTTATCCATAGAGAGTATTCAAAGAGTCTATTGTCATATTTCTTTATTTTTTACTATATGTCAATTGTTTTGTCCAACGTGGCGTAGTGGCACAAGCGTGCGACTCTAAACGTGACAGTGTATGAGTTCGATTCCCACTTGAGAAAATGAAATATTTAATAATTTTATTTCTTCGCTTTAATACCGAGATGAAGCGTGGGGTAAATACCACGAAAAACTCAACACGCAATACCTTCAGAAGTCAACGAAAAGGGGGGAACGAAAGTATTTTAATTGGAACGGAGTGGCTTGACACTAGGTTCCCTGTATGTGCGGGATACAGCGTGAATCTAAAAAATATATGTCAATTTATGACGTACCTACCTAATATTATCATCAGTCTAGTGTTGTCAGTCAGTCACAAAGAGTTTTATATAAATAAATATATATTTATATATAATTTCAGCAATAGATAGCCTAGATCTAGAAGAATTATTACATAGAATCATATGTATTCCCATTGGAATGCCATATCTTATTGTTTATTTTATATATGAAATATAGGTAGCTTTTTAACTCGGGTTATGTCAAGTAAAATGGGGATTAAGAGTGGCACAAAAATGAATGTCGCCGTACTAATTGTTTTGAGACCAAGGGACGGCGGTCACTGCTGGAGCGAGAAATTGTATTAGGCTGATGTGGACTTAGAACAGGTTGTAGAAGTAGCTCGCATACGGAATAGTAGGCAGAGGGAATCTCTAGTGGTAAGAAATTTCTTTCTCCACAGCGAAACTTAACGCGGCGCATGGTTTTGATTTCCAAAGCGATGGAATGAAAATAATTAATTATCCCGAATGGGAATCGAACCCACAGCATTATAATGAAAGATATTTTCGTGTCTTATTCCTTATATGTAAAAAAAAACAAATTATATAAAATATAAACACCAAAATGAGTACACGCCTATTCTATGCAACTCGCTGTTTTATGAACATAACAACTCGAGTCTGGAAATGAAAGCATAGAAGGTAAGAATTCGTTTTTGGAATTTTAGGCTTTATTTTTAATTCCAAAGAGTACATTCTCCATAAGCACTTTCCAGATGAATTAGTGTAAAAAGTGCTAGTTAAAAGCCTTCACTAATTATACTATAAAGTTATGTGACTATTTATGAAGGTTAATACAATAATAACTAATAGCTTTTTAAGGTTTTACATTTAAAATACTGAAGTTCGTTATGTTTGTATTGCCTTTTCTACTTTATTTTTCTATATTTACAAAAATAAAATTAGCTTCACGCTGTATCACAAACATAGGGGGATAGGCAGAGGGAACCTCCGTTCCCCACTTTCTATCGAATTTGTCATAATATAGTTGTTTTATTTTTAAAATATAACATGTTTAGTGGTGGGACTTTAGGCCACTCCTTGTCTCACTAGAACGAGTAAATAAAAATAACTTAACCCTCGGAATCGAACTCACAATCATCGATCAATTTCTTAAAAATACTTATTTGTCAAATTACAATCTCCAATGTGTCATCATAACAAAATCTCAAATACAAATAGAAGCTCAACCTTCGCCGAATATCAGTATGGCACTCTAAATGAATTTTCAAACTTCCTTTTATTTTTCCAAAGGCTATACTTTTATTGTTTTTGCTTGGACCTGAGCCAAATGGGTTTACTATTAGATTAATGTCTTTATACAAAAAATGGGAGGGGCACCATAACGGTCCATGGTGTGTCGAAAACGGCAGATTCTAGGCAGATTATTTGGATGTAATGGTGTGTATAGCATGTTTTGATTTATATATCGAAAACAATGTTTTTCAATGTCAAAAAGGAATTTGCTATTTGTTTCACCTTTGTATTATATTTGACGTGTTTAATAGGAAACGTTTTTTTATGTATACTCTATATCTTATATATTGTAGAGTAAGCAGAAGGAACCTAGTGTTAAGGCAGTCTGTTTTCTACGAACTACCCAATTTTTGAGACATTTTTCAGCGGAATACTCGAGATATTACGTATTGAATGGTAGAGCTTAACGCTGCCACTTCACTACGATGTAGTAAAATATCATCACCTTAAGTTAATATATTGAGATACGTACGTAACACTAAAGCTTTGAAAATTCTATTGATGATTATTATATAATATGGCAAAATAAATAATTTTCTTATAACACTTTTTTTTATTCATACTGGAACCTAGTGTAAAAACATGTAAAAACATGACCCACTTTTCGGAAAAAATAAAATTTTGGGAAGGTTCGTTTTTAAAACTGAACGCCTCCCTTTGTCAATGAATTAGAACGAAAAAACGAAAATAAACCATTCCCCCAAGTGGGTGTGGAATCCACGACCATATCAATAAACTCACGAAATGTGCAGCTACACCATAGCGGCCTTAAAACAATTTCTTACAAGAAAATTACAGGATCCGCAGCTATTTTAGAATTGAGTTTGTTAGTATTGCTACTTGTAGTAGAGACTTAGATAAAGTAATACGTAAGTTTGTTTTAACAGCACGAGGTGCCGAAGTTGTAATGAATCGGAAAACTTTCCTCTTAAAGACATTTGCGCAATCTTAGTTGAGAGTGGAACTATATATCCGTTTACTTTACGATTACAATTTTCGTAAGTTTCGTTGGTTCTTGTTATTAGATAGGCTTTTGGAAGTAATAATTAACGTATTTTTTTATATTAACGTATATCCGCACTCTATAGGACTGAGCGTATATAAGCGTCATTGACTTCAAAATCAAATCAGCTTCACGCTGTATCCCGCACTCAGCAGGGTAGGCATAGGGAACCTAATATTCACTCCGCTCCTCATTTTCTGCCCAATTTTTGGAGTGTGTTGAGTGGCGGAACTTAATGCCACGCTTTACCTCGATACCAGAACGAAGAAATCAAATATAAATAAATATTTCATTTTCTCGAGTGGGGATTGAACCCACAACCAGTAGATTTTGCAGCACACTTTGTGCCCCTGCGCTATAACTGGCCTCATTACTTCTTTTTTAAATTTCTGATATATTTTAATAAGATTTTTTGTATAGAATCTTCTAAAGTATATCTAAAACGTCTCCATTTCAGTATAGTATGAATTCAGTATATATATTTGATCTTACTAATAATAATGATTATTATAATTTTTCATTTTTCTTAAGGTTATCGAGTTTAAAAAACGGTCTTTGAGAAGGTTTGCGTGGAATAGATTTAACATGTAGAACCTTAAAATTGAAGATAAAAATATTGATTGGTAAATAAGAAAAAACAGAAAATAGAAGTATAAGGAAAGAACACTTAGAACTATATATAGGTGACTCTCGCCCTCTATTACTGCTTAGGATACAACAAGAGCACTTGCTAATCTTTGATTAATACGTGTTTATATTTAAAGTAATTTACCTAATTCAGCACCAGACCCCTCCAAGATCGTTTGTAAGGGATAAGCTGATCAAGTCGAGGGTTATCTGAACCAATTGCCTTTAATCGAAGGGTCATAGATTGTAGTGTATTTGTCACGAGAAATTAGTGACTTAATTTCAAGCTTTGTTTAACTTTGGCTGTGCATAATTATACTTCAAATTAACTGGGATTAGAGAGTCCTAGATGTCAATTGAATGGAAAAATTTGGAGGATTTCTCTTACCCTTCTTAAAAATTCAATAACTATTACTTATTATCTATTTGTTATGAGATTCTATTATCAAAATTGGTATCAGGCCAGTTGATGGTAAAATAAATAACAATGTTTCTAAGATTATTTAATTTTTACTTTTAAAAATGACAAGACTAGAAGAATTGTAAAAATTTATTATATTTTAAATACCTTCAGACTCAGACTGTAAGAAATTAATTGTGTGACCTTTAAGGTTACAACCTATTTACCCTTGGAATACAAAGAATACAATTAAATAGTTGTTGAAACATAAATTCTTTGAGTAGCTGTATTATTATTATCATAAGTTAGTAGAAATCCGCGTGCTTGGACATATTGTGAATTCTAAATCTACTTTATTTTTACAATACACTTTAGGTATGTATTTTTTTTCCAAGTAGAGTTTAAAAATAAACTATTTTTACTTGGATTAATCTTTTAAGCGTTATTCACGTTTTATAATACATTGGTTTAACGATGCTGCATTTTTCCACATTTTTTTTGTTTAAAATATCTTCAAAATATATTACTCCATAAACCAAATAAAGAATGAACTCTGTCATACTATATCTCGTCAATTGTAATAAGATCCGATCGTTCAACGTAAGGGTCAACACTCCGGGCATACCTTCTTCACGCTTAGAAAATAGCTGGAATTCTCATTAATTCTACTAAAGATTTTCTTAACAAAATACTAAACTTATTTTTTATTGAATACAAAGTTTTCAATACAAAATTATATTAATTTTTAATTTGTTTAATTCTCAGTTATGTCTGTACTCATATTATAAATTTATTTAGTTTATTTGTTTCTTAAAGGAGATTGAAGGTTTCTTTTATTTATTTCTTTATAATTTATGTATCAGGTTGGATTTGAACCTATAATAAATAATTTTAACTATTAAGTATGGCCTAAGCACGACTAGACGACGATCTTTTTGAATATATCTTAAATGCGATTTTTATTTCGCAACTTAATGTCTCGAAGGAAATACAGTGTCCCGACACTACTAAATTACTGAAGGGAGTGTCGTAACACTAAATATTCCCTGGCTAACTATCAATATTGAGTAAGGTTTAAGCAGTATGCTAAGAAAATCTCTATCCATTACCTAAAAGCTTAGTATTTTCTTAACACGTATACAAATATATTTAAATAAGGATATAGCCTCATTAAGCTTTATTTGTGCAATCAAAAAACTTGAATTGAACTAAGTGACTAAATAATGTGGTTTTAATAACGGTACAGTTGCAGCACTCCTTGGAAGTTTCAGTGCAATTCTGACAATTAAGAGGTTTGCGTTTCAGGAAAGCACCTTTAAATTATTGCAATTAGACTTAATTCTGCATTTAGTTAGTGTTTTAACATTTAGTTTTAGTTTTTTTTTAATCTTATACAATTAAGGATTGCTAGTTAAAGTTGTATAAATTAATTTAAAAATCTTAACGCCATTGATAAACATTACATTACACCTTAATAAAACTGCACTTTGTCGGGTTAGCAGAGGGAACCTGGGAATGTAATAGTAACACTCCCTATTAAGTCATTTCCGTTACCCCCTTTCTGCTGAATTCTCAAAGCATTGCTTGTTGAATGGTAAAATTCAAGGGGAGCGAGGAATATATTTCTTTTTACAGAGTGGAATCGAACCCACATTAAGTTAAGTGGCGGAACTCAACGCTGCTCTTTGTCCGGCCAGAGCACAGCACCAGAGCAAAGAAATGAAAATAATAAATATTTTATTTTTTCGAGTAGTACGACTGATCTCTAAAACTAAAACTCTAAAATAGATATAGTACCCATTTAAATCTAACGAAGCCTCTTAATGCTAACAAACTGAAACCTATTTGGCTAAAACTAATGCAGGTTAAGTTCATCACGCTGAACCGGAGTGGCAGCTGTCTCCGGCAATTAGAGCAAACACTGGCACCGAGTACTCTACAAGTGTCTACGTCTTAGCTATAAAACGAGAGAGAAATGTCACCTTGGACGTAGTTGACACATTTTTTGTTTAATACTTATTAGATTCTATATGATTTATTATACAAAATTAGATGTTTTCTTTGTTTTCACGTATATGTAAATATAGAGGGGGTAATGAGTGCAGAAATGGAGCGGTGTGGGGCAGGCGATTACTTTATGCCCATCCCAGAATTGTTACTTACAAAACGAAAGCGCCCCCTTGGAAATATCTAGTGTCAGACACTGCTTTTACAACTTTCCGCTCTATTTTATTTCATTGCAAGTTTAGTGGTAGAAGTCAATGCCGCACTCTTATATTCGTTACAGAAGCGGAGAATTTTTTTTTTCTTGTAGATTCACACTTGTATTCCGCACGCATACGGAGAAACTGGGAACCTAGTGCGACTGTTCCCCACTTTTAGCCAAATTCTCGTGGTATTGCGTCATGAATGGAAGGCACAACTCGGTACTATAGCGAAGAAATGAAAATATTAATTAAAAAAAAATTAAAATTTATAAATAAATTATTCCGGCAATGGAAATCAAAACCATCGCATTTACTATCCAATTAATTATTTTCTAAATAAAAAAATTATAATATTTTAAAAATTGAAACTGACCATTTAGCACGATAATAATTATACTGAAAATCATTATTTATTAACACTCGATCGAGTGTATAGTAATCGACACTTGAAGAGTTTTATTTTAATATATAATACAATACCAACCTATTGTTACCG
The DNA here is from genome assembly GCA_013403645.1 of Heliconius nattereri. Lineage (NCBI taxonomy): Eukaryota > Metazoa > Arthropoda > Insecta > Lepidoptera > Nymphalidae > Heliconius > Heliconius nattereri. Next base: position 5,937,300 of record JAAIXI010000224.1, on the reverse strand, counting down.
ACAGACTTCTCAATTCGAAATGAAAAGAGTACTGGTCCGTTCTTTTCCACGTCATTCTTCTCTTTGAAGAGAAGAATGATGAGAATGATTGATCATTGAGAATATTTTCTAGTAAAGTATTTATTATAGCTTTCATAATATAAAAAAAAATACTTGAACTACTTAATATTTAATGTAAAATATCTCTGCCAATATCGAAATGAGTGAATGATTCCTCCATTGTTTATTTAAAAACCGAACTGCACGAGAAAATGTTCATACGGGAGATTAAAAACTATGTATTGAAAGCCAGCTAAAGAGTAAAAGTAAAAATGTTTCACGATATGAACCTTTATCAATGCGGCTTACTATATTTTTTCAATGATTTCAAATTAAGCTGAAAATATATTATATATGGGTCATACTCATATGAGTGTTATGTTACAATAGTAATAATAAATAATAGAAAATAGAACGATTTTTCATTCTAAATTTGACTATGCCTACGTTAGGTTAGGTTAGTTATGATAAGTGGATAGTCTACACATCAAAATAAAAAAAAGAATGTAAAGAAAAAAATTCAAATTCCTTTATTTGTCCCCGTCTGTGGACTATGAACTACGAATCTGTCGTAGTTCATAGTTTCAAAAATATGTAATTTATGTTATTACTCTCGTGTCATGGAAATTACACATATTTTCAGCGTAGAATATACTTGAGTTAATTTTTTATTGATAAATATGCTTCAGCCTTTTTACTATAATTTCTAATAAACAAGGCGTTACACGTATATGACTCTTTTCTGTGATCCAAAAAATCTGCATTTAAAAAATGACTACTAAAGTTACCATAAATGTAATATATTTTAATTTGGTAATATTAAACAGCTATAATTTGCTTACACCCATCACACAAGACGGATGTGTATTTTTATATTCCAATTAAAAAGAATCGTTATTTTGTTCATTTTGTAAAAGATCAGTGCATCTTTCCTATTTTAAGTGTATTTTGGTAAGTATGTGCTACTTATATTTGTAATTATACAGGCACAATGGTTTGTAATGAGTAAATGAGTATTTTTGAAATCTCACTTGCCATTTCTCTATCCTTGAAAACTAAAGACTATTGCTGATTTTCTATTGGCAACTCTTTTCTGTAGACATATTTTCTGTTACTCTAGGTGTAACAGGAAAGATGTATGTCTGTAAAAGTCTAAAAGTCCACAAAAAATATATGTTGTAATGTCAAAATCATTTTTTTATTTGCATAAACAAAAATGTTTATTTGTTTATGCTTGCGCTTGTAAAACTAAATTAACAGCTTTTTCCCTATTTTATAATGACCAAAATAAAATCAATATATCGTATATATCTTGAAAAATTATATATAGACAAATGTTTCAGATTATACTAAACATATAGCATTTTACAAGTGTGAAGTGTCAAGTAGCTAGCTTTTTTACATTGTTTAAGCCACATTGCCCTATTCAAATAGATCTGGGGTACACTCAAGCAATGAAGAGAAGAAAAAACGAAGACGTGAGACAAGTACAGCTGAACAAGATGCTGTTATTAACTAATAATGTGCCATTATTATTAACATTGATCATCATCACCGGCTGCGAGACGGGAGCTAATAACTGCGACACGGTTAATACTTCTGCAGATTAAAGTTGCTATTGTTATATATGAAATATTAATTTAATAAATATTATTATTATTATTATGTTTCTCTTTTAAGATTCACGGGCTCAAAAGGACCCGGTCCTTTGGAAGGCTTGCGGAGGGCACAGGTCTAACGTAGAGGCCCCTAACAGAATATGCAAATGTTTTACTGTGATTTGAGCACTTCCACCCTTTCGAGCATATAGCTCTTGCGCTACACTCTGCCGGCCAATAAAGGAAACCCAGAGGCGGGGGATAGATTACAATTCCTCTCTGGAGGACTCAGGTCCGTGGGGTCGCCACTCCCCAACAGCTCGCCACAAGCTGCCCTGCGGCTTTATTGTTATTATTATTCTCTGAAAATCACTGTTGTAAATATGGATCAAAAGTTCTACCAATCAATTTTGGTGGATTAAAAATATAACTTTATTTACACACTTGGGTCTTTCTTTACTACTCGTTGATTATCAGTCCCTACAACTTAAGACAACATTTATCTGCTCTATTTATACAAATTTGAGACATGATCCCTTACTTAAAGATCTGATTAAAAAACAAAGATTTTTTTGAAAATGACGAAGAATATTTTATCAATTTAATTCTATTTATTAATTTTATCAATGTTTTTCGATATAATTGTTGGCCATTCATTATTGAGTAGATATTGTTTAGTTTGGTTAAGACTTTTTCTTATTGTTTTAAGAGACTAGTATTTGTTACAATATCATTATCGTTACGTTAACATTGTTTATAAATGTATTCATTGTTTAAATAAAGATTTTGAGTTTAGTTCCGTTGAGGTATGTAGAAAATAACTGAAACTATTACGAACAAACAAATAATGATAAGAAAACATGGATTAATTTGCTTGCTACTCAGTAATTGTAAGAAATTATATTTTTCTTCTATTTATTACCTTACATTTTTAAGACTGAAGGAATCTGCTGTATGAATCTGACATTTAACAGATATTTTAATTTTTTCGTGACAATATTGATGTCATATCGTAATCAAGGACGTTATTAACCATTACGATTATTATTAGAAGTAGGAAACCAATCAAATACATATAGCAGTAATACTTTATACTTTTCTGTAGAACTGTGTCCATTCTGTGGTCATCAAAAAAATTATGCATCGAATATCTTTCTCGAAAACGAATAATGATCTGGTGTCATATTTTTCCTATATTAGGTTAATCTATAAGAATTAAATGAGAATGATTTTGAACAAATATTTCACTTTGTTTTTCGTACACATTTAGGTCGGGATTTGTGTATGACCCATATGGTATGTTTTCTCATGACTTATAAGCTATATCATAAAAGTGGCTGCCGGCAACTTCGTTCTCTTGAACTATAAATTGTAAATTCGTCTTTTCTAATTCCCGAAGGTAATTCAACAGGATGCCGTTGTCGTTCATAGATTATTAAAACGGCATCTCAAGATCGATTTCAAAGTTCGGAGTTGAGCTTAAATCGCGTAGTGTCGTTTATGCTTTCTCTGTCGGTCACTAGGATCCGGCGGAAATGGCGAACAGAGTGTTACAGACAGAGTTACAGACAGAGTGTTAAACAGAGTGTTACAGACAGAGCTACAGACAGAGTGTTAAACAGAGTGTTGTTTTAACATTAAATTCCCTCTGCCTTCCCGGCTGTCTTTAAAATATAGCGTAAAACCGACCTCCCGAATGCCCAAGCAAGAGCTGGTTGGATCAATGGTCTAACTACCGAGGACGCAAAAGACCGTGCAAAGTGGAGTAGGATGAGTAGGAAGGCAGACACTGGCAATAGCCAGGAGTAATGCCAGGAGGAAGAAGCTCACCAAAAGCTACACACTTTTATCATTGAATAAAAAAATCCAAAATTAAATTTCCTTTACGAAACAAAGCCTCACATAGACAGAATACATTATAGCAAATGTGTAATTGTAAACTTAATGAGATACGAGTCACTTGATAAGCAAAAGCACTCTCCACTCACCCTGGAAACATCACGTAGCTTAAAATAAACTCGAAAAGCCTTCACCGGAGTGCCTTTTGTTCGACATCAACAAATAACCTCATTGTGACTGTCAATAAACAGATTAATTAATCGTATCGGCTATAATTGACAATTGCTACAGATAAATTGAACATGCCTTGTCCAAAGTCAATATGAACCGTTGAATGACTCTTGTATATATATTTATTGTTTTACTATTATATTATAATTTTTAAGTACCATATTGTTATTGATTTATGAATTTGAGTGCTGTTTATGGTGTTGAGAGCTAATAAATAATTAAAAAAATATTTATGCCTTTATATCGCCTATTATTATTTAATGTTGTCAATGTCAATTACAATACTCCCTTCGACCTAGTTTCAGAACATTTTTTTAAATTATAAATATATATTTTTTTAAATAAGATTCCTCTTTCAGAAAAAAAAATGATTTCAAGACACTTGTCAGCAGTACAAGACATTGCAAAACATTTTGCATCACTACATCACTACATTTATTTAAAACTAAATTCATTTCCGTCTTATTCTATACAAAAGTTCACGTCGCTATCAATTATCTCGAGATAACGTATTCTGTACGTAAAAGGTTCTTTATAATGCAGCTTTTAATTCACCAAATAGATAAAAGATAATATCTTCGAAGCGTAGGATGAGAATAAAGAAAATTATGAAAGACGCGCTTTAAAAGAACCTGTCAGGTGGCAGCCGCAAGCCGGTCTTACTTTGTTGGATAAAGTCTATTCTGTTAGTTTAGTGTAGTATTTACCGGATGCAATTCTATTTAGTAGAAAAATATAATTTTTAAGGGATCTTTGATATTTATTAAATAAAACTAAGGCGCAGGGGCACGAGCGTGTGATTTTAAACGCAACAGGATGTGGGTTCGATTCCTCTGGAGGAAATGAAATATTTAATATTTTAATTTCTTTGCCATGGTATCGAGGGTAAGCGCGGCGCTGATCTCCGTCCCTCAATACACAACACCTTAGGAATTCAGCGGAAATTTGAAAATGGATTGTTTTAGTACTAGGTTCCCTCTGCCTACCCTGCTGTATGCGGGATAAATATATAAAAAAAAATATTGATTGCCGGGTTGCTATAAATAAGTGATTCTCAGCAGAACTGCCTTCCGAACCGGTGGTAGCTTTTTATTCATATGTTCATTCGACGATTCAAAAGTGCTTGTAATAATTGCCTATTTGAATAAAGAATATTTTGAATTTGAATTTGATGGTTATACGAGAAACTGAACGTTACGTTTAGCGTCTTTCTGTTTGATAAGACTGTTTATTTTTCTTCCGAATTGATAATCGAATCTACAACTACCATTAGGTTTACCATTAGGTTTATATCACTATGATATATTGTAATTGGCTCGCTATAATATTTTGTAATTTAATTATACCTTGTTTAATTATATTATTTGCTAATGATATTTACTGTAATTTAAGTTTATATATTAATTCGAAAGAAATTAAATCAATTTACTTTATATTTGAAAAATTTTTTTAACAAGTGTCCTTGCCATCGAAACACACAATCAGCCTTTAAGAGGTATCAGGTGACTATTCCCTACAGTGTCTCTACAGTCTACGGAACATTAAAAATGCGCTAATTCCTAAAGCGGGAAAAGACAGCTTGCAAAGTAAAAGACTTGGTAGTATGAAAGTAAAACGACGATCTTAATAGTTTTAATAAACTGTTTTTTTTAACAAAATGAACAGTTTTATTTGATTATGCAATTTAAGTTCCGTTTGGAAATTGAAATGGAATTTCATTAAGATAATTTGTAAGTTTTAAATGCTATGAAGATCTATTAAGATATTATAGTTTCATTTTTTTAAAATTGAATGATCGTAGGGGCATAAGCGGGCGCCTGTGAACGCGACAGGTTTGGGTTCGATTACCACTCGAGGATATGAACTATTTAAAAGTAGGTAAATGTGGCATAGAGTTCCATCCCTCAACTCGCAATGTCCGCAGGATAGGACGGAAAGTTCGAATCGGAAGTGTTTAAATGCACAGTGTCATAACACTAGGTTCCCAGGTTTTCTCTAACTACCATGCCATGAATGTTTCGCCACTCAAACGTGACTCAAACAGTTACGAACGCCTAACCTGTCGCGCTTACAGTCGCACGAGTTTGCTACTGTGCTACAGGCCCCAAATAAAAATTAAACTGTATTATATTTTCAAATTACAACTAAAAAGTTAAATAGTCTCCACAAACAGTATAACAATAGTTTATAAAACCATTCGCTACATTTGAACAAACGACATTTGTGCCTTTCTTAATAAACATAACAATTCAAAGCCTGTATAAACACAAAAAACCTTAGAATCGACTTAAATGTAAGTAGCGCAAAAATGATTTAAGCTCCATGCGTTTAAAAATAAGGCACAAATTCCTTTGCAAATTGATCTCAAAATATATATTACTCAGTTTACGACGTAGCCCTTATTACGTGGGTCGTAAGAGTAGAAATATATGAAAAATATATAATGCATTGTGATCTTTTAACTGCGGTGTAGTAAAAGTTGAAACGTGTTTAGTATGAAAACAATGACATTTTCGACAACCTCCAGTTTACCTTGTAAAGGAAAACACATAACCTGCGAAAACATCCGGATGATGGGAATTGTGAGAGGAATTGCTGTTACTTAAATAAAACAAACGTTGGTTAGGATCTATACAGGTATTACTTTAAAAATATATATTGTTGATTGCATTATATAATAAATTTATATAAAATACATATATGAGTCAATTATTGTATTATTTTATCAGATTTGTGGTGTATTCCGTACATAACAGAGTAGGCAGAGGGAACCTGGAAATCGAGTGTTAAAACATTACGTTCCCATTAAGATCGCCACTTTTCGTCGATTTCTCGAGGAACAGTGTGTTGAGTAGCAGAATTCAATGCCGAGGTATTTTTTTTTCTTTTTATTTAAGAGCTTTGTCGTGACAACGACCATGCCGCCCTGTTTGGTTAACATTCTAATTAACGTTAGTTACAATCAATTATTTTTATTCTGAGCTATATACAATATTTTTTTTCCTAACACAGAGACTGGTACTGCTAAAGCACTGTTACATGCTCCTATATCATTGTAAAAATCTCTGCAAATAAGCCGACATCTCAGAGGCTCATTCTGGACACATTCCATCGTAATGATATGATATACGGCATCTATGGTGTTGCATGTACAACAATTAGGAGAATCTATTTTTTTCATTAAAAATGCGAATTTGTTTGATGGAATGTGTCCCGACCTAAGTCTTAAACACGTCACACAATCTTTTCTATTTAGGCAGACAGAGTCAATCCACGATTTTATTGAAGGTTCTGCTTGAATAGTTCTGTACTAAATACCCTTAGTTAGACATCGTTGGTCGAAATATTCCTTCCAAAAAGAGTAACACAAATTTCTTATCAAATAAACACAATCAGAAAATACTGGTTCAATAGTCATTGGAACGCCATCCGTAATTCCCTCTTTGGCCAGTGTATCAGCAATTTCATTACCTACAATATGAACGTATGAAGGGATCCATTGTAAGACTACTAATTTATTCTACTAATCATACTCATGAATTAATTTTTNTATATCATTGTAAAAATCTCTGCAAATTAGCCGACGTCTCAGAGGCTCATTCTGGACACATTCCATCGTAACATGATATACGTCATCTATGGTGTTGCATGTACAACAATTAGGAGAATCTATTTTTTTCATTAAAAATGCGAATTTGTTTGATGGAATGTGTCCCGACCTAAGTCTTAAACACGTCACACAATCTTTTCTATTTAGGCAGACAGAGTCAATCCACGATTTTATTGAAGGTTCTGCTTGAATAGTTCTGTACCAAATACCCTTAGTTAGACATCGTTGGTCGAAATATTCCTTCCAAAAAGAGTAACACAAATTTCTTATTAAATAAACACAATCAGAAAATACTGGTTCAATAGTCATTGGAACGCCATCCATAATTCCCTCTTTGGCCAGTGTATCAGCAATTTCATTACCTACAATATGAACGTGTGAAGGGATCCATTGTAAGACTACTAATTACTAATACTACTAATTATTCTGCTGATCATACTCATGAATTAATTTTAAAATATTAAATGCTACGGGAATACCTTTAGGATTAGAGGTACATCGAGCAATGTGTTGAACTCTTAAACCCTTGAAGAACTCTTGGAGTCAGAAAATATGACAAATATGGTATGATTTACTGACGAAATATACGATTGTGCTTCACAAATGGCGATTAGTTCTGTATGCATGATGGAAATATTTTTATCGATTTGAAATTTAATAAATTCTGAATTTTGTGCATCATAAAAAGCTGCCCCTGATAAATTGCCTTTATGATCTGTATAAATCTTATAGAACCCACTATAATCATTGCTTATAAACCGTTGGCAGTAATCACCCAAGTAATCAATATTGTAAGTCCTTTTAGGTTTATTGAAGTTATCAATATTTATTTTAATTACATTTTCTACCGCTAAGTTGTTTATCCAAGTATCAAAAGAAAAGAAATTGATTTTGCTACTCTGATTTACTTCAAGATTTCTAAATCGCTTATGAATATTTAATAATAGTGGTTTACGTTTTCTTTTCCACTTATACAACACAACACTTGCAATAGAAGTTTCTAAAATCTGAATAGTATTACACAATTTAAATGACTTAGATTTCAACCAAAACTTACCGCCTAGATAGAATCTTCTAAATTGAAGAGGCTGTACCCAGATCAGATTCCATAACATGAGTTGGAGTACTTTTAACATAGCCGCTAATAGTTCTTAACGCTTTAATTTGTACTAAGTCCAATTTTTTTAAATGTGCTTTACTACTGTCATCTATTAAAAAACTTGCATATTCTAAACGAATTCGAATAGAATGCCAAGGTTGGTTCTACTAACAGAACGAAAAAATGATTTTTTTTCGGATTTTTCTTTTATCTGTATTGTAAGTTTTCACTTCGTTTCAAATTTCATAAATAGAGGTCCCCGGGAAGGATAAAAATGCAACAAAGTCGCTGCACTTACAACTCACTCACTCACACATGCTTTTGATTCCGTTGGCTTAGAAGCTTAATTGTTTCAGCGCTTCAAGGCACTACAGATCTTGAGATAAATGGTCTTGAAAGACGAATTTTGAATGAAGAATTTTATTAAAAAATAACAAATGATTTGGCCAATGCTCATTCAGCTATTCTTATTAATCAAAACAGTTCAAATTTATTATACGATATATTAGATATTTATATAAGTAAAGAAAAACTTAAAACACAAATTCATACAGAAATTAAGCTACAATACGCTTATTGCTTTTAAAAATATTAAATATTCCATACCCTAAATATTAAATATTCCATGCCTTCCTCATTTAAAGCTACTTAAAAATAACGAATTTCACATTTCAGTTTTTTAATAGCGCGATAAAAGAAAGGTGGGAAAACATAATTACATTAAAATTGCAATATTTCATTTAAACTTCCTGCGCACGTCAGCTTCTTATATAATTACGCGAGCGACTCTGAATTTAAATATAGTTCAGAAATCATAAACACGCAAGGAAAACGACAATGGCGCCAATTACACGCGGCGTACAGTTAATTCCCCGGTAGAGACAACACGCTGTCACGTCACGTGACATATAATATGAATGTGACATGGTTTTTGAAAAGGATTCAGTTAATTATATTTATTTAATACTTATATTTTCATTATTTAAAGTTATAATAATTATTTTCATTTCCATCTGTAGCTCCTCTAGTGTTACACGGGCGGTGATCACTTACCATCAGGTGACCTTTACGCTCGTTTGCCTCGTCTTTTTCCATTAAAAAGGTGGATAAATATAAGTTATAACTTAAATATAAGGTTTCCGTTATTACCTTTTGATGTACGGAACCTTAAAAGAAATTAAATATTAATTAATATATATTTATTAATGAATATATTTTAATAAATTACCATGCTTGAATCGACTCTTGAGCAGCCATAATAATATTACGGCTTACTTTGTTCCAATTGTAACAAAACACACCAAAGATGGTAATCGTAGTAATCAAGCCTGGCGTGCTTCAACATAATGATAATATAATTTATCTGGATATAACATTGTATAATATGTTTGCCAGATAAAATGAAATCATATAAGCTTATAATGTGTGTTGTAAAAAAAGAATTAGCATTACGCTTTCCTGCATACCAGAATACGTAGAGGAACCCTAGTACTAAGACCATCCGTTCATTTGTACTCTCTTCCCACTGCACTGAGAAGGTGCACTTTATAATATTGGAACATTCATCTGTTAAATTAATTGCGAAAATATTTCGGTTCATTTAGTTTGGTCCAATTTTCCAAAAAAAAAAAGGTTTATTTATTAGATATAATTTTGAATTAATTTAATCTCCAATAAACTATTTTCGTACCCCCTCAATTTTTTTTACATTATTTTTGAATCTTTCTATCAATAAATTTTTATCCTCCAATCTCAGTTCGAGTTAAAATATACAACAGCATAACACGAATAAATAAAACATTATTACTATTAGCTAATCTCATCTCCATTTGCCCGTATAGTCCATAATAAAATTTTCCCCATCGATAACTCATCCCTAGCATTGCTATTACATGGAAAAAAAATCCAAGACATTAGAATAGGGAAGATATAAAATGGAAAACAACGGTCAATGTCACGCAATATACATTTTAATGTCATGGGAATATTATGCAGAAGCCAGCCGTGGCGACCAAGTATCCTAACAAACGATAGTCGATTCACAAAAATAATGTAATCGTGCCCTCACAATAATCATTTGAATAGAAATGTACTGATTTCTTTGGAAGTCGGCCTACGCAAACACTTCTTGGCCGGAGTTGCTTCCCGGAACGATGCTATTACTTGAGTATCACCTATTTTTACCGATTTCAAAAGCAGAAGTTAGTTTCATAACCTATGAGAAAATTAAGAAAAATTTAATCTTTAAGAAATTGATTTTAAAAAATAAGAAATAAATTCTTGATTCGTATAAGAAATAGATATTAATTAGGATTTAGTAGAAAAAAAAAACAGAGATTAAATTAGTGAATAAATTTTAAATATAAATTATTATAACAAAATACATTTAAAATATAAAAACCCTCTCTTCCGAGGGCGGGACAAGGGTCCAAGCCATCGGTGGCTAGGGCTCCAGAGAGAGGAACCTCCGCACAATTGCGCCGTCTCAAGTAACACTGCCTTCTGTATCCGGTTCTTGATCCAACAGCTAAGCGATAGCCTCTTAAGGTGTTGGTCGAGGCTTTTCGCTATTAAACCGTTAACCGAAACCACTATCGGCACAATGATAGTCGCATTGACATCCCACATGGCGGTAATCTCATGGGCTAGGTCCAAATATTTAGATAGTTTTTCTTTTTCGGCCTTCACGAGATTGTCATCATGTGGGATAGTAACGTCAACAATCACTGCGCGGCGCGCCACTCGGTCTACTAGTACTATATCAGGTCTATTGGCAACAATATACCTGTCAGTAATAATAGACCGATCCCAGTAGAGCAAAGCACAGCTATTTTCAAGAACAGACTTGGGATTGTACCTGTAGTAAGGCACCTCCAATTCTACAAGGCCATATTGAAGAGCATGTTGGCTACTTGATTGTGTCTATGCAAATACTCACCATTAGTAAGATGAGAACAACCAGAGACAATATGTCAGAGGGACTCCCCAGGTCGATGACACGCCCGGTATATGTCGATTGTGCCATCTTTCATAATATGTCTCTGGTAGTTCCGTATCTTGATAGTATTATTAGAAATAGACATTAATTAGGATTAGGACTTTAAGAAATACATCTTTCATTAATATTTCAATTTGAATTTTATAGATTACGAAATTTGCATGAACTAAATATGTAAACAAGAGTAAAGCAGAAGAAAATATTGCACGTTTATATGATATGTAATTATCTCCAGTGTTTGCCAAATTTCATATTTTAAGCTTTTATATTTAGTAGAAAATTCTAGTTGGAAAATCATAATTCTTTTCAAAATCATTTTACTTTCATTAAGAAAAAACGCAAAAATGTAAAATAAAACTACGATTTTTATTATATTTCATACCACTTAGAATTTAGTTCTTTTCAGCTGTTTTCTATACCATATGTTTATTCGTCCTAACGTCGGATACGTTTACGGTCGTAAAGAACGTATTACTTTTATGTTGGTACTGTACGGTAATATCTTGTTATATTTTTTCCTGTGTTTTATGTTATAGACATTTCATAGTAAAAAGGTAAAAATATTGTAGCAAACGCGCTTATATTTTTTGAATTAATTGCACAGATTTTTGGGATTTTGAAACCAAAGGGTAATTCGAGACCCTCTTCACCCCTATTTTTCGAGACCCAAAAATTCATTGTCCGACGGTCTGTCTATCACTAGACTGTATATCAAGAACTGTGCAGTTGAAGTTTGTTGAAGTTGAAAAAAACTTGACTTAGAAAGGTGAAATTAAACGTGTTAGTGTTAGTAAGTAGAGAGGAGACAAAGAATTTCTCGTAATTCCTATAGAAATATTTTCCATCAAACCTAAGGTCGAATCAAGAGTATATTAACACTAGAAGCGCCGCCGTCCCATTTTTGTCCCAAATGCATTTTCCGTTTGATTGTATATAACTTTTTTATTTGTTAATGTATGTAGATGAAACTTTTTGACTATTACCAATTTTGCACCTTTATTTAATTAAAAATATAAATAATTTTGTAGCAGTCATACTTTTTGAAAAAAACAGGAACATATTCATATTTTGGGGAATATTATATTCATAATATTCCCCAAAATATTTATTACTAATTATACAAAAAATAATATTAAAACAATATTTTTAATCTGCCCCAATTAAATAAGAAAATTAGGACCAAGCAACTGCGCGCCACGATAAGCCATAAAACATAAAATATACATAAAAGTTGCAGCAATGCGTCCCAAGACCACACTTAGCAATAGCTCAGGTAGCTAGTTTAGCCTAAGTAACCTGGCGCGTCTCCAAAAATGAAATAACTATATTAAATATAAATGTTCTTTTAGACAGCCTGTCGCATGAATGGTCGTGTGGAATGAAATTCTGGCGAATCTTCTTGAGAACTGCTAAAATACCGCTTGGCTGACGCTAATGTTATTAAAAGTATTTTTCCTCGGTTTGTGATGACCGTCTTTTGGTAAATTTAAAGAAATGGCGTAATAAAATATGTGGAGAAGTAAGTCTTTCAGAGATGGAAGTACATAATCTCTAGTTTATTAAACTAGTGAACCGATTTTAATAAAACTTCTTCGAATATACGTCAATTAAATCAAAAGTGTTATATCGATATGACTTAGTTTCAGTGATTTCGATTCCCACTGGGAATAATGAAATGCGATTGATTATCCTCGCTCTGGTAATGAGGCAAAGTGCGGTTCGAGTCTTTTTACTCAACACACAATGCCTCGAGAATTTGGCGAAAACGGAGAATGAAAGTGTCTTAATAGTAATTAGAGTCTTTATAGTAGGTTCCCAGGATTTCTCTGCTATACCTGATTTGTGCGGGATACAGCGTGAAGGGAAAAACACATAAACTATACCATATTATTTCAGTACAAGTACAAAACTAGCTCCATTTATTAATTGACATATATTTGTAACATAATACTTATGTAAATATGCCACATATATGGTAAAACAACGGAGTTATCTCATGTTTTTGAATGTATCAACTTATTTGTTCTTACGTCAGTTCAATTGACGTTCGTAATTTATCCAATTTGCGTTCCGTCAACTTCATCGCGCTCAATTTTACGTACTTCTTATTTAATTCCTTCATTAAAATCAAATAATATGGAAAATATTTAATTAATTTTGACGTAGTCGAGTTGTTTCAAAATGAGTATAGGGTGTGTGATTTTAAATTTCCCACTTTTTGCGGAATTCTTAAGGCATCGCATGTTGAGTGGCGGAAATCAACACCGCATTTTAGTCTCGCAGCGAACGGCGGAGGTTTTGATAATGTTTTTTTTCTCTTCATGCTTTATTCGTATGTGCTAGGCAATATAGACAGAAAGAGAGAGAATCCACTGCTAAAATATCTTAATCTCTAAAATCTCTCTCTCTTTGTCTATTCAGAGTAAGGAAGTAAAAATAATCTAAATATAGAGAAAATTAATTCCACCCCGAATATAATCCCGAACCCATAACCCATAGAAATAAATATTTAGAACAAATAATAATTCGTTATCTGCATTTGTTGCTTCGATTTTAAGGCGTTAAATGAAAATTTCCTTTTTCCATTTAAAAACCTTGAGAAACTCAATTGTATTGCTCTCCTATACTTCTCAAAGATTCTGCATGGCAAATTTCAGCGTTTAATACTGTGTAATTCCAGCTATATATTAGCTGTCTATCATAAAGCAATGGAAGAGTTTTATAATACAAAAACATAGATAAAGAAACAAATCCATTTAAACGCTAGCTGATCTTGTGCTACGAACCAAAATTTATTTGTAGAAATTTAGTGAAGCGTTTTATTCATGTATCTAAAGGTAGTATAGTGAAGCGTGTATCCTCGTATACGTGCTTAAGTTATCTAATCTATATCTATCTATATCTAGACATATGAGTACTATAGTATTGTAAAGCTGACGAATTGTGGCTTTTCTAGCTCTGGAAACGAGGCAAAGTCGGCGTTGAGTTCCGCCACACAATGCGGAATTACTTGAGAAATTAGAAATACCTATATATCCTAATGGGAACGGAGTGTCTTAGCACTAGATTCCCAGGTTGCCTCTGCCTATCCTGCTATGTACAGGCTACAGCCTGAAGCTAAAAAAGAGATATATAAATTCATAGTGCCCAGACACTCCGTTCTCTACATTTCACCCGGATTTAAGATAATGCATTACTAATAATATTTTACCTCATAGCAGAGAAGGAGAGGAAGAAACAAAAATAATTTGAATTGGGGAATTATTCACCCGAACGGATATTAAATTCACAACGTCAGACGGTTTCCCACTATGAAAGTATGTTTCCATAGTATGAAAAGAATTAAGTTCCTTGCTACTGACCCACAGTAGGTTAGTTTAGACACCTAATAAAGACCACATATAAAGAATGACGGCAAAGGTTAACTCATCGTTGTTCCACTTACGGGTTTAAATGAAATTTTAGTTTTAAACTTTTAAGATAAGAGCTCTAACTATCCTCTCGAGCTTACTTGTACGTGCTACGGGAGTACAGCCGAGTTTAGTACTGTAATAATTTTAACAAAATCTTATATATGTATTTGCAATATTATATTATACTATGTAGTATACGTTAACGAATTTGTTTGCGTTGACTTTAAGATCCAGTCTTTTCTGGTTTCCATAGGAAATTAGAGAAATTCGCTATTATTGCCCTCTTGTATTGCTATAAAAATATGAAATACTTCTTTTTTGGTCTCTTTTTATAATTTACATAATACATTTTTGGTATTGTGGTACCGCATCTAAGAAAACGAAGAGAGGAGTGCTTTAACAATAGGATTACTCTACCGAGTCTGCTATATGAGATACAAAAATATTGAAATCAACCAACCAACGATAATGATTGTGGACTTATTTATTTTATTTATTTATTCATAATATATACTTACCCTAATACAATAATATTTTAAATTATAACAATATTAGAATTTCAAAAGTTAAGCTAACAGAAATTAATGAAACGCTACCTTCCACATTAGGAGGAAGGTTCACGCAAACAAAATCACGGGCGACAACTAGTCTACCATATATTGTGCAGTACCAATAGAATCACTCGCCCTACAATATTTATCACAAGACGTTGCTGACCCACAATTCAAGTTGTAACTCAACTATGAGGGAGAAATAACTTATGTAAGGAGCGACTATTGTAAGGACTTTCAATGGTACAAGTTATGAGAGGAACATTTTTATATGTTTTCTAAAGATATTTTCTTTTACTAAATTTAATAATGAAAACAGTCGTGGCGTAGAAGCATGCGACTGTAAATGCGATAGATTCATATTCGGGGGAATAAAACATTTAATATTTTAATTTTCCTTGTTCTGGCAGCAAGGCAGCGTCAATTTTTGCTGCTCAACATGCAATGCCTCCAAAATTCGATGGAAAATGGGGAACAGGTGTGTCTTAATGGGAACGGAGTGTATTAATACTAGATTCCTAGTTACCAGTGAATCAAAAAAAAATAACCAATACTGAACTTACCTTTAGTTACACAAAAATTACGTTATATTGACTTTAAATCGTTAAAAACAATATATTTATAATTTTGAGGCAACACTAGATTGTGAAGGAACATAAGGTTCCCTCTAGTTATCCTGCTGTACATGGGATACAACGTGAACCTAAGAAATCATTTCTAAAGCTGATTTTGCACAAATTTAATTCATATTATTTTCCTATACACTCCGCTTGGACCACACATTTCATGTCCCAACGGACAGGTCTACGGTACTACCAACTGCAGCCGGTTAATTAAATTCGGTCCAGCGCCCGACCGCTACATAAAACTATGCCGAATGGACTAGTTTAATAATATTATTACTTATTATTAACTTGAGGTTTCTCTTGCTCTTGCTTCTTGCTTCTTGAAACTAAAGTTTGTAATAATTTCTGATAGGGTCATATTGGTTTTGTCGTAATGAGAACTTAAATTTGGTTAGGTTAGGTGGTAATATTTATCTGTTTGTTTGAGATCTCGGAATTAATTAAGTTTTTTTTGAACCGTTTTTGAGAACGCTTTGATAGACAGGCAAAGCTCGGTATGGAGTCAGAAAGTGGGAAACAGAAATGCCTTAATGGGAACGGAATGTCTTAACACTAGGTTCCCAGATCAGATTCACAGCTGAAGCTAAAATTATATCGACGGTCCCTTGGTTAATCAAATCTTTTATTGCTCTTTTGAATTTTTAACAAGGCCAGTCTTCGCTTATATACACGTTTATAAAACGCTTAAATAATTATTTTATGAACTTTTGAAAAACAACCATTAAAATTACACTTTTTATTTGTATTTTACCACGGGTGCGAAGTAATAGGTAAAAATAATTTGAAATATTTATTTTGTAACTTCGTTTTAAATACAAATAATAAAATGTTTACAAGGCAGAAGAAATATTCATTAGAACATAGGTTATATTATTAGTGATGTCTCTAGTAATTGAATTGTCTGTAATTAAATCGACATGCGAACGAGTAATTTACGTGATCTTTATCGCTTGAAAAGATAATTTATCTATTATTAATTACAATTGACCTATTTTTGTAGTTACTTCTAAGTTACGTTAACATATTATTTGTATATCTGTTTTTTTTTTTTGATAATTCCACCCAATGGTGTAAAAATGTGAACCCACAAACGTCGCGATGGTCACACGCATATGCACCTATGGCTCGATTCACATATATAGATATTTCAATAGAAAATCTATTTCAATCATTGTCTTACATTTCAGTGGTCACGATCAATTAAAACCACCGCAACAAAAGCTCAATCGAAATGAAACAGCAGCTATCACTAACAAATACCACTTTGATTACATTTTACGCAAGTGCGGAAATTAAATCGACGTACGTCCTAAGGCGATGAATACACAAATCAATTAATTTTATTTTTTTTAGTTTTATATTGCATTTAATATGGAATTTAGGCAGAGTGCTGCTTAAATTTGAAATTGAAAATAAAATTAATAATTTCTTCCAAGACTGGATGAAATCTACAACAATTTAGCTACAATCAGCTATATGCTGCTGGTAGCAGAGTTGGCAAAGGGAAGACATTCTATTTTCAGTTAAAAAATTTACATGGCGTCGTGGTTTACTGGAGCTAAGAAATAAAAATATTTAATATTTCATTCCCTCGAGTAGATACCGAACCCTCAACCGTTGCGTTTATAGTCACGTATGTGTCACTGCGCCACAAAGGCCTATAGTAATAAACATTTTATAATAATATAAGTCTACCGACAAATCATAGCCGAGGCAATAAGAAGACAGTAAGATTCTTACTGGAACTAGTATCAATAATTATAATTCCAACCAATTCCTTTAATATCAACAGGCCTGTAATATAACCATCAGAAGTAATAAATTAAGATGCCATAATAATATAAATATCGTAAACAGAAGAAAAATAAAAAAAAGAACAAAAGAAAATCAGCTTCACGCTGTATCCCGCACACGGCAGGCAGCGGAAACTTAATGTTCAGACACTTCACTCCCCACTTTCCGTCGTATTCTGAACTCATTGAGTGTTGAGTGGCGGAACTTAACGCCGCGCTTTACCTCGAAACCGGAAATAGAAATATAAATTGAAATAAATATTTCATTTCCTCGAGTGGAAATCGCATACAATCACAGTTTTTTTTTTTGAGTGAAAAAAAATCAAAAACACGCCTCATATCACGCTGATGATGTAAATGTGGCTTAATGGGCATCAGCATGTAACTTTCCGCGGTTCTGCGGTCCCCATATTGTGTGAGCTGATTGATCATTGTTGTGGTCGACTCTGCAATTCTTTGGTCGAAATGTAACTTTAGTATGACATATTTGTTTATTATATTTGATTTTGAATGATTCATTTTTGCTATTTTAATTCGTCTATGTTTTTATGTAAAATATAATTTTTCAGGCTTTCGTTGTATCACGCAGGGTAGGCAGAGGGAATTTGAGAACCTAAATTTCCCATGCCAAGACACTTTCATCTTTCCACTGAATAATAATAAAAAAGTACATGTATTACATACATACATTACCTCTTGAATCCAGGAGGAAAGTGAAGAACGAATTATTACATTAGATTATCTCTGACTATCCTGATATGCGAGAAACTACGTGAAGCTGCAAAAAATCCCTATAACTTATTCTGCGTAAGCCAAAGCAAGCCTAACCGTACAAACAAATACATACAGCTTCACCGCCGCCGTATTCTGAATGCAATACGTGTTGAGTGGCGGAATTCAACGCCGCGGTGTACCTCAAAACCAGAGCGAAGAATTAAAAATATTAAATATATACTGAGAACCGAACCCACTACCTATCGCGTCTACAGTCAAACGCTTCTGCCCTTGTGCCAAAACTGGCCTGCAAATAATCATATTATAATTCGCATGAGGGAAGCACTGTATAAAAGCTTGCGGTTATGGTAAAAGGAATGAAGGTGCAAGAGTAATCAGTTAGGCGCTCGTTGAGCGGAATTATAAGTAAGGCGTCTTTGGATATTCTACACAGAGTAGGTTGAGAATACGAGTAATCTTATTTTATCAATATGTATATATATTTTTAGAATAAGCAGAGAAAATTAGGAGATATGTAAATTTGTATTTTTTTTTGGCTTCAAGCTGTGTCCTGCATATAACAAGTTACCAATATGTAAAGAGAACCTAGGAATCTCCTGTTAAGAGTGAAGTTGATGTCGATTCCCAACGCTAGACTTGCAAACTGCAGCGGTGTTGAGTTCCGCCATTTAACATGCAATATCTCAAATTTGGACGGAAAATGGAGAACAGAGTGTTTTGACATTAGATTCTCCCTTTTTATCCTGCTGTCTTAGTTTTTAATATTTAGGTTCCCAAGTTCCCTATGCCTTCATATTATTCATATAGCCATAATCTATCTCAATATATTAACAATTAAAAATATTCCAATATCTCTAAAGATCTACTCCTATATCTACTGTACACGACCCAATTCACATTGTATGTAAGAAGACGAATGCTAGCGCAATTGCTAATTCGCATAATTTGCCCCAGTCTAATCAACCGAGTGCTCCAACGCTTAAGTACTCGACCGTGCCAGATATCTTGTAGGTAACTTGTAGGTACCTTGTGTTTTTTATGGTTTATGCTAAGTGTCTCTGTAATAGACCATTGAAATATATTGGTCTAGACTAGACTGTGTTAAGTTAATGTTGGTACTTTAGTTGAAAGTTTAGGTCATTTTTGTAGTCGCAATTTTGGAAGGATTTGGAGTTTGTGTGGCTGAAATGCAAATTTTACTAGAATATATATATATATATATATATATATATATATATATATATATATATATATTTGGGGTTCGATTCTCACTTGAGAGGATGAATCTTCTTCTTCCTGGCATTAATCCCGGCTATTACCAGGGTCTGCCTTCCTACTTAACCTACTCCACTTTGCACGATCTTTTACGTCCTCGGTGGTTAGACCATTGGCTCTCATGTCCTGCATCACGACATCCAACCAGCGCTTCCTTGGGCGTCCAGGAGGTCGCGCCCCAGGAACTAGTATAGCAAGGCACTTGCGTCCGACATAGTTCTTAGGCCGGCGCGTAACGTGGCCAAACCATCTCAAGCGACGCTCTTGGAGCTTATCCGCTACGTCACGGACCCCAAGACTACCTCGAATGAATGTGTTGCGTATGCGGTCAGACCGCGTTACGCCGCACATCCACCTCAGCATCTTCATTTCCGTGACGTGAAGCTCCTGAGTGTGCCGAGATAGTGCTGGCCAACATTCGCTGCCGTATAAAAGAACCGGTCGGACGATGCTCTTGTATATCAGCCCCTTGAGCTTGGGCGGTATTCTGCGGTCGCAGACCACACCAGTGACCTCCCGCCATTTGGCCCAGGCAGCGCTTATCCGGCCATGGACATCGTGGTCGATGCCTCCAGACTCGTGCATAACGGATCCAAGGTACCTGAACTTCTCCGACTTAACGGCTGGTTCAGGACCTATAAGGATGGTGCTCGAGTCCCGGTTCCCGCAGGCCATGTACTCTGTCTTCGACACATTTAGTTTAAGGCCGCCGTTCTCAAGCGTACCCTTCCAGAGGTTCACTTTACGCTCCAGCGTCAGTCGGTTCTCGGCAATGAGTGCTATGTCGTCGGCATACATCATCAGCCATGGAGGCTGGTCCTGGATGTGAGCCGAGACAGTATCGAGCACTACATTGAACAAGAACGGACTAAGAGCCGAGCCCTGGTGAACCCCCACTGTAATCGGGAAGGGTCTAGTGTCGCCAACAGCAGTCCTAACCATAGAAGCGGAATCGTGGTACATGCCTCTGATAATCTCAATATAGGCCTCAGGGATCCCTTTGGATCGCAATGCCCACCAGATACACTGACGAGGCACACAGTCAAAGGCCTTCTGCAGATCTAAAAAGGCCACGTGCAGAGCTCTCCTTTTTTCCCTGTATGCCTCCATCAAAGTTCTGAGGGCGAAAATGGCGTCCATGGTGCCCGATCCTGGCTGAAATCCATATTGAGACTCAGAGACAGTACACTCTCGGCGGAGCCTGAAGTCGATCATGCGCTCGAAGAGCTTCATGGTATGACTCATAAGCTTAATGCCCCTATAACTACCACAAGGATGAATATTAACTAATATTTTCTTCGCACTGGTAACAAAGGCAAAGCGCGGCGTTGAACTCCGCCACTTAATATGCAATGCGTCGAAAATTCGGCGGGAAGTGGAAAACGGAGTGTCTTAACACTAGGTTCCAGCTACCCTGCTATATGCGTGAAGCTGAAAAAAAAAACTTTTATTCTTTTCATTTTATTCGTATATTAAAAGCCCTATATAATATGAATTTCGTAAACTTAAATTATATGAGAAGCCACAGACAGTTGTTGAAATAGTTTCATCACTTCTTCTTTAACATGTGAGTCACGTAAAAAGTACTTGTCGGGTTTAAATGAAATTTTCGTTATACTACTCTACCTTTCAAGTGCGTGAGCTTTTTGGTTCCCTTACATATAATAATGAATTTATTACTTATTTTCTTTTAAGACTATAGTGCTTAACTAGTTTGACTTACGGAGGAGCATAAATAGAAAGTAAGTACCTATTGTTAATTATAATTTAGTTCACTGTACTCACTTCAATTATTTTTATTTCCAGTTCGTAGCAACCTAGGCAGGGGGAACCTGGTCTTTAGACACTCCGTTCCCTACTTTCCACCTAATTTATGAGACATTGCATTATGTTTTTAGTGGCTTGTTAGCTACCATAGCGGGGAAAGAAAAATATTGATTGTATTAGATTATACAGGCATTACTCCACTTTAGTAAAGCAAACCACCGTAGAAAGTTGAGGACTATTGCGTTAACCCTTTAGTTACGGTGCTATAATATACAGAAAACAGCGTGAAAGTAAAATCAGAAACAAAATGTAACTAAAAAAAAACATCATATTATAGAAATATAATGTTTAAAATGTATGAAATTATAAGTTCGTTTTACATCAGCAATCACTAGAGTACATTTACATATTTGCATGGTATAAAATTACAGCGTCGACGTAGAAATATTAAAATGTTCATATTTTTCATGTAAAGACAATATTTTTAGTATTTTGAAGCCGTCGTAGCGGTGTGGATAGATAGATCCACAAGGCTGTGGATATAATGCAACAGTGGTTGGTTCAATCCCCACTAGAGGAATTCAGTTATTATTTATCAATATTTTCATTTCTTCACTCTGGCACCAAGACAAAAGCCCGGCGTTGAGTCCGCCGCTCAACGCGCAATGCTACGAAAAAAATCGGCGGAAATTAGGGAACGGGGCGGGACGGAACATGAAGCTGATTTTAATTTTAATATCTTAAATAGCAAAAATTTATAGAAATAATATTAAATGTATATATTTTATACCTTGAAATAATCACACAGAAATAAAACTACTTAACCTTTAAGTATGGACGTCGGGTCTTACAGACCCATCTAGTTCCACGAATTCTACAAATCGGCCACTTCTCGGTGACTTCCGCCACTGAGTCGCTCAGTACCTTTGGTATTAATGACACAATGAATGTAGATAGCAGTGGTTGTGTCTCTGGGTTCAAAACACGTGAGTATTTAACTTTCTAAACGGGGCCTGGGTCTGTCAGACCCGACGTCCGTGTTCTCCATACATAATGATTTCAAAATACCATATATTTTTATAATATTACAAGATATACTTTAATATTTTAATTGTATTATTTGTATTCAAATGTTTTTATTGTTATATATCATATATTATTTTGTATTTTTTGTTATATATTTTAGTAAAATAAATATTATTTATCCCATGTGGCCAAAGACTGAAATTGTGACTTTAAGTTACTTAAATCGTTGTGATGCGTAAAGCTTAATAAGAAGCGATTTTATCTATATTGATTTTATTGGATTTGAGGCTATTCATGTAAACTAATATATAAAATTGTCTACTTCCTTTAAAAAACAGACGGAATATAACCTATAAATACACTGGTCTCACAGACCCGACGTCCTCGTATTTTTTTTATAACACACAAATGTGTGTTATAAAAAAATCACGTCCATAGTTATAGGTTAAGTATATATATAAGAGCATATAAATTGTAAATTGTATTATACATTTCTGCTTCAATATTAATAAAATTAGTTCTGCTGGACGATTCAAAAGGTAGGATAATTTTATACTTATTATACAAGATAATTAAATAAGTATATTTTAAATAGTATTCAATCCTGGCTATTTAAATTTCTTATAAATTAATAGAACTCTAAATTTGAAGTAATGCCTATATGCTAAATGCCAAATTTAATAATTATATGGTCTACGAGAAATACTCTAAAGGTTTTGAATACGAGGTGAATTAAGTTGACAAAATTACGTTTACCCTCATTTTGTATAAAATTATCTACAAATATATGACCTATAATTTTATTTCCTTTCGGATTTTTTGCTTGCTTCATAATCCAAGCGTACTTGGATCCAAGCATTATAAATAAATCATTGAAAAATCACAATTTATGTTTATATTACACGTGAAAATTACCAAATTATAATATATAATTATATTAAATTTGTCAACTTTATAAGTTGTACTTCCCGTTGACCTAGAATCCTGAAATTAGTACGGAGTCATCGGAGGATAAGTGCGACTAAAACTAGTCAGGTTTTTATATTAAATGGCACATAATGTATAGATTGTAGTAACGATCCCCCCATTTCCACTAATAAGACAGCGCCGCGTAAAGTCCCCACATTCAAAACAGAAAACAGAGTGTTTTAACCCATGGTTCTGACTGCCTTCCCTGCTAAATGCATATTATAACATTTCAAAGTAAATATATTAAGTATTTATAAAATAATTAAAGATCGAATCGAATCTTATTAGAATATATAAAGCTTTAGGTACTTAAATAATAACAATCTTCGGAACATTTCACAAATATTGAATTCCATTTACATTATTATTTGTCATTTGGTCAACTTTCACCCGGTATCGAATTGATGAGACATCAAAACCGAACGAACCCTCTTGACAGAAAACAGCTTAATATTCATTACACATTAAATATTTATTAGATTATTATCTTTTATAGCGGACTTGGGTATAATTGACCTTTTGTACTGAATGTCCAATGTAATCTTCGTCTACTATGTTATCAGTATGTAGGAAAAACGACTGCCCGCTGTAAATTGAAATTTGATATGTTGTCGATGTTCTTGGTCTATAAGGAAATAGAGACATTTTCTAAATTTCTACAGGAGCCGGAAAAATTTGGAAATTGGGATTTTATTATGATCTTTGGTGCATTAACCCAAAGATTACACTCAACTTAAGAATTTAATTTTCCTTAGAATAATTAGAAATTTCATAAGTCTCTAAATACCTGTTCCACCTCATCGCTTTAAGTTCTCCAGTATTAAAGATATAGCGTACTCGCAGGCCATCTAGGGACTCCAGTCTCCTTTACTTAATAAACCTTATTAACTATTTCATTTCCGTCTGGTAGACATAGCACGGCGATCAGTCAATACACTGTCTCGAAGAGTGGATGGCGCGTCAGGAACAGAGTGTCTTCACATTAGGTTCCCTCTACCTATCCTTTCACGTGGAAAAAAGCGTGAAACGCTAAATAAATAAATTCATTTTATTAAAAATTAATTTATTTTACGATTTTAAGTCATGGGTAAATCTTAAAATTATGCTTCTTAAACGTGTGGTGTTGGTGGTGGTAGTGGTTGTCAACGAGTGGTTGTGATTGACCTATGTAAAACTTAATTTAATTAGGTATTATTTTTGTGCAAAGTTACATTTTGGTATATTGACAAGAACATACATAAAACATTCGGGCGAATTGGGAATCGCCTTTATTTGAAGTTGGTTGATAATAAGAACATCCTCTTTTTTGAGGTTGCTTGAAGAGAAATGCAATAATCAGGAATCTCACTTCTGACATCAATTTAAAAAGTTTTTGCTTGTAACTATTACAGTGTTATTAATTTTTTACCAAAAAAAAAAACAAACTTTCTCAATTTTCACCGGATTCCATTATTGAAACCTAACCAAACTCTCACCAAATTATCCTTGAAGTGTATTCTTTCAAATAAAAGAAGAATCGTCAAAATCGGTTGGCGCAAAATTGAGTTATTCGTCTATTTGTCGCGTACAGACCTAATGCAAATTTAAGACTTATGTGATTTTCTCATAGATACTATTGTCAGACATGGACATGAAAAAATGGGACCATTCGGGAAGCTTCACCTTTTAAATAAAAAAAAATTTTTCAAAATCGGCTCATCTAGTCAAAAGTTATGAGGTAATAAGCATAAAAAAAAACAGTCGAATTGATAACCTCCTTTTCTTAAAGAAGTCGGTTAAAAAAAACTACGATAAAAACGTCCTGCTGTCCCAAATGAACATAAATTCTTATAAAAAAAATTTACTTTATAAGCTGGGCTCACGGACTAATAAATTTTAATGAGCTAATTACAAAAGGATCTGAAAGTAATAATAGTATTTTAATAATGAATAATATTATTTCATCGTTAAATTAACTATTAATTGGCATTTCATCAATACTGTGGGTTATTTCTGAAATACGTTTTTACGAAATTCGTTTATTTTCATTATATTTTCACATAAATAGATATACTTCATGTAATATAAATAATTGTAGAAGACAAACTGGCCAAGAATAGGCTTGGTGTCTTTTTTTGTACGCAGTAAGAAGTAGGAGTGAGAAGTATAGCCACTACGAGTAAACTCCTCGGTCTACTAGAACTATCAATTCATCTCTAGAACATAATTCATAAGTAGCACTAGAATAATCATTTTGCATTTGGTGATGTTTCCTCTCTTCTCCCATCTCTCTCCAATATTTTTAACTGGAAGAAATCTGAGTTCACCTTTGCTAAAAATATTCTGGGTTATATATCACTGGACTATGTATATTTGTTACTGTAATAAGTAATACTATATATTTAACGACTATATATAAAAAATATTAGACTTAATATAGAGTATAAATATTATAAATCTCTAGCTAAAAAAGTCCTATCATTGTAGAATAGACAGCGTTTATATAACACATTTCAACTGCACGACTATCGAAGATGGCGTCGAGTCTTTCTTATAAAGTTCTTTTAAACCGTCCATATTCGATTTAGAGAGAGTCACTTTCTCAAAAGGTTAGATTTGTCGACAAAATTCACCGAGAAACAGAACGGTTATAATACTTTTAAACTCAAACTTTCAATATGTCTTTGTTCACGGAACATTGTTCCCTAGTAGTGGAAAAAGAGAACTATTTTATGCTATTAATACTTTCGCAGGTTCAAATTTTATGTTTAAATATCAATATATTTACATGTTTAATTCATTTATTTATATCAGAGGTCACTCTGTCCTCCTTTTCAGAGTCCACTCGTCCACCAAAACTCCGCTGCCTGTCTATCTATTCTTCTGTCACTATGCTGCATATCATGAACCTTAATAGTTAGACAATTAAGATTTTCAAAAATGACGCATTTCTGTGCCGTCTATAACAAAAAAAAATTAATTATTAATTATTGTAAAAATAAAGTAAATTGAGCATCTGAGCATTCGGATCAGGGACACCAAGAATTTTTTTTACAAGAATAGGTATTATTTGGGTTGTGATTTTTTTTTTTTTGTTTTTTCACTCTATATCCCGCATTTAGCAGATAGGCAGAGGAGGCGTGCAAAAATCCGTCGGAAATTAGGCAACGAGCTGTAAATTAGGAATCTCTCTTACATTGATATGCAAAGAAACTCTCTGCTTTTTTATCGTTATTTTCCATATCAATTGATTTCAAATTTTCTAATGCATGCTATACCTTTAACCGATTTCATTTTAGAGACCAATAGTGAATACGAAACTCATTCAGTAATTCATTTTACAGTTACAATTTCCTTTGCGGCTGTAAATCACGGTAGCGAAAGTGTTATCGAACGTGACTGATTCCGAACATGGGAATGCTTTTCTTATCAAACTCCATTGTTAGCACGCCATTACAATTTATTATATACTTATTTTCCTTTTCGAGGGCGCATGAAGCTCTTAGTTTTCATGTTATTACAATTTGTTATGTCTTTTGATGTAAATGTATGAATATATAGGACTTTTAATATCCACACAGCGATATACGGTATCATACAGAAATATACAAAGGTTTATTGAATCAGGTTCATACTGTTTCTCACATTTAGCAGGTAAGGAAAAGGGAGAATAATGACACTGCGTTCCTTCTTTCCGCTGAATTTTTAAGGCATATTATTAAAAGCAAAGGTCTATTATATAGCTTCATGTTGTTTTACAGCAGTAAAACTTGGCTTTGTTCCTCATATTCCTGCTGATTTTCAAGATGTTCTAAAATTTGATCGATCTTTGAAACTACTAATAAGAACAAATTATAAAAATCAATCTACCTTAACATACAAACAAAGAAATTTTACAACAAACGAGCAAGTATCAAATTCCGAAATCCTCCATTTCGACAAGCTGTGAAG
Organism: Heliconius nattereri; assembly: GCA_013403645.1. Classification (NCBI taxonomy): domain Eukaryota; kingdom Metazoa; phylum Arthropoda; class Insecta; order Lepidoptera; family Nymphalidae; genus Heliconius; species Heliconius nattereri. Next base: position 5,909,801 of record JAAIXI010000224.1, on the reverse strand, counting down.
AAAATCCCAAATGGAATCCGCAATATGCCACAAGAAAATATATATACTCCGAAACGCGGCCAAGTAAATACGTATGTGGGTATGTTTGTAAAGAACTCAGCGGACCTGAGTGTGGTACAATCAGACATATGCATTATGCATGAAACCATCCTGGGGCGACATATGCTTAGAAAGTTCCCGTAGATTATTAATATTTGCACGGCGGCATTAAGCTCGCGAACTGCTAAGGTGCGCTGGCATGAAATTTTGATTAGGAAAAGTTTGGGTAATGAATTTGAGTTGTGTACTTGTTACTATTTCGTCTCTTGATATAGTAGTTGAAGTTTTACTTTACAAATAACTAGTTAGACTCGAATTATGTACACTTGTGTGCTAGTTATTTAATTAACTATAGTAATTAAAATAGGAAAAATAATACCAAAAAGGCAAAAAATATATGTTGAAAGAAATATATATTATGCGCCCTCAACGTTATTTGCTAGAAATATAAAAGGAATTCTTATAGGAATTGAATTGGAATTAATTATTTTTATTTCCTCACTTTGGTAACAAGACAAAGCGCATCGTTGAGTTGCAAAACTTAATACACAAAGTTGGGCGGAGAGTGAAGATCGGAATGTACTTAATACTAAATTCTCTCTGTCAATCCCGCGGAATACAGCTTGAAAGAGAATGAAAAAGTACGGAATGTCACGTTGAGCTCGGACACTCTGCGGAATATCTCCTAAATGCGCGTTAATTGTTGAAGGTGTAAACCATATATGCCAACCATAAAATGTGCCATTTATTTTTTTCTTTCAGAACGTTAAAACAATAAGCCATTACTTTCGAAGTAACGAAGCTGATGATGGCAGTTATTTTAAATTCTGTATGCTTGTATAATAATATTATTTATATTTCATAAAATACCTTCAACCGCAAACTGTCGCACAGTAATTGTCCATGGACGATTGCATGAATTCGGGGCAATTGCGCAAAAAGCAACTGTTTTATTCAATTAATTATTATTTTAACTTTTTTGATTGTAAAGTTATTCATAAATTGAGAAAGGAGTCAAATTTTTTTTTTTCAGTAGCTACCCTCATTTTCTCCACTATTTTCTTCTGGCCTTAACTGGACAATCTACATGCATACATATATATATTCACATTTGCATTTAAAATATATTTTAAAATTAGTGTTTGCAATCTCACAGAGTATGTCGCATTAGAACTTAGTTTCCAAAACGTTATTTAACTTTATCATGACAATATGAGTCTCTAAATTTCCGTGTCAACAATCGTTATGCATATACCCTCTACAAAGGAACATCTGCTTTCAAATGCGAAAATATAAAACCACATGTATAAATTTAAAATTATAGGACTTTATTTTTTTTTGTTTTATGGAGTAACCCATATACGAGTATATCGGGTTGGCAAATGGAACTTGGGAACTTAGTGTTTCCGTCGAATTCGGACTTTAATATTTTTAAATAATAGCGCTCTAGATACGACCGTTGTGTGCTTGGGGGATAAATTAGTTTCATTTCTCATTCTGGTTACGTTAGGCACGGCGTTAAGTACCACCAGTTAATATGGCAAAGGAAATGGAAAGTTAAGAATGATTTTCCTTCCATTTTAAAAATGCTCATTAAACGTGCGACGTATTTATCTATCCATTACAGATGGAATTAAAACTAGAAAAACTAATTTCGCTACTTGCCACGCGCCTAGATGTTGAAATGAATGAACTAAAACCTTTTAAAGATATATTCGTTATTTGGAATAATTGTACACATTATAAAAGCATTAAATATACAATAAAAGATGAATTCCAAAAAAAACACGAAACGAACACGTATTACACATATGTAACTATCTACAGATATCTAAAAACGAAAGCCTCCGCCGGCCTCGGCAGTCCATTACCATCCTCGGGCTTCAGTGGCGGGCAATCGGGCGGAAAGCCCCTAATTCTATTGAATTAATTAAAACTAGCAGGTACGGTATGCTAAATGTGTTTGAGTTGAGCAAGTGTTTTAAGTTCGATCCTTGGTTTATTTGGAAAACGCCATAAATATTCAATTGCGAAGATACTTTTGAGTTTTGTACGGCTTTTGTGCTGTCCGAGATTATGGGTAAGTACCTTTTTCTGGCTATTGTTAGAATTGGGAGTACTGTTGAGAATGTTCTTTTTGTTAATGGATGGTGTTGTAAGTGTTACACAATATATTAAATTTTCAAATGTTAATTTTTAATAGCTTTTATATAACTTGCAATGTATGTATGTGGGTTCGGGTGAAATCTTTGAGCTCAATTTTGAAGTAGATATCTTCAACCGACTGAATGACAATTCACGATAAAATATGTGACGTCATTCTAAATCTAACATGGCGGACCATACAAGATGGCGAAATAGTTATTTTTAATGTACTTCTACAATATGGGTATTAAATGAAAGGGCTCGTTGAGAACAACTCGAAAAATAATGTGATGTCATTCTAAATCCAATATGGCGGAACATCTAAGATGGCGGAATAGTTATTATTTATGCACTTCTGCAATATGGGTATCAAATGAAAGATCTTTCCGAGAACAATTAGAAAAATAATGTGACATCACTTGAAATCATACATATATCATGAATATTATAACACTATTCAAGTGTTTTGTGCTTTTATATAATGAATAGTGTGTTCGTACTATTGAACTGAAATTTTGTATACATACATGTTTGGTTTGGATGACAATGCACGATTAAGCTTGTGACTTCATTCTAAACACAATATGGTGGACCATCCAAGATGGTGGAATAGTTATATTCAATGCACTTCTACAATATGGGTATCAAATGAAAGGGCTTGTTAAGAGTAACTCGAAAAATAGTGTAACGTCATTCTAAATCCAATATAGCGGACCATCACAGATGACGGAATAGTTATTATTTTTGCAATTCTCCAATATGGATATCAAATGAAAGGGCTCGTTGAGAGCAACTTGAAAAATAATGTAACGTCATTCTAAATCCAATATAGCAGACCGCCGAAATAGCCGAATAGTTATTTTTAGTTTTCTTCTACAATATGGATATCTATTGAAAGGGCTCGTTGAGAGTGACTCAAAAAATATGACGTTTTTCCAAATCCAATATGGCGGAACATCTAAGATGGCGGAATAGTTATTATTTATGCACATCTGCAATACGAGTATCAAATGAAAGGGCTTGCCGAGAATAATTAGAAAAATAATGTGACATCTAGTGTGAGAAACCTAGCCAGTGGTAGCTAAAAAGTAAAAAATTACACATGTAAGTCGCCCGAAAAGCTTTTATGATCATATAAATTGTGTACAATGAGGTTATGAGTTGACAGTTAAAATTTAAAAGACAGATTTTATTTTCTCCTTTTTAGAGCGTTTAAATAAAAGCTTTTTCTAAAAATGATTTTTGCTTTTAATTTATTTTAATATAAATATAATTTTTACTTTTGAAAAATATATGAAAATTGGAACGTAGCGGGATTTGAACACGGGCTTAGAACTTGGCGGCTTTTAACCGATGCGGGTTCATAACTATCTCTGTCTCTCTGAACCTTGAAACCTAATGTTAATATATCCCATTCCCATTAAGCTAGTTCCGTTCCTCACATACCAACGATTTCTGGAAGCATTGCGTTGATTGGCGTAACTCAACGCCGCGCTTTGAATCGTTACCAGAATGAGAAAGTATATATATTGAGTATTTCTTTCCCGTAGGTAGTACGAATCGAAACCACTACTTGCCTTAGCATATAATTTTGCTTCGTACATAAAATTAAGGTTCTAGTCCGACCCTTTATTGGTAAAGATTGTGATCAACCTGACCATTCACTTTATTAGAGCCTGAATAAAGGTAAACTGGCAGAGCAGTGGGAGGGCAACGCAAACAATCTGAGGTTACCTTCGAACGTCGATTTGCTTGAAAATTAGCCTTTGAAACTCCAAGTATCCTATTTGAATGAAATGCTCTGAAATTTAGTGTTTTGTGAGTAGTAATAGCTGTTTATTAATCGATTTGGGATATTTTCTGTGATCAAAAAGCAATTAAATAAACATGATGAATAAAAAGATAAATTACTGAGAAAAAAAACAAATTATAAGAAACAAGTAGAGACTATCGAAGACTAAACAAATTAATGAATTCTAAAAACTAGCAGTCGCCAGTCATTGACTTACACAAAATGCTAAAAGTATTTGATATTTACATTTTATATTAAAAAATATAACATTCTAACGAAATTACTGTATAAATATGACTTATATTTTTTTCTATTTTTTCTACATTCTATACAATGTGTAGTGTAAAAATATTTCTAAGTTAATGTATATCGAGGCAAAGCGTGGCGTTGAGTTTCGCTCACTCCAGAATTTACTGGAAGGTAGAAAAATATAAAACATTACGTTTAGGTTCCTATATAACCCACCTGCTCTTAGAGATGAAGATCGCTCTCGATCGATCGATTGAAGATCGATTTCAAAATCGAACGCGATTTAAATATGGACCTCAAAATGTGTCTGCGCCATGCATAACCCGTTAATTATTTTTTTGAGTCATTCGACCACGCAGGCGAAGCCGCAAGTAAACTTAGCTTAAATATATCACCATAAATGGAATGAACTTACAATCATCACATGTACCAACACACATTTTCACTTAGACTTTGCTAGAGGTTGCTATTATATAGATCTAATAATTTTAGAAACGCAATAAAATAGGCCTAATAGTCAATAATAATTCCTCCATTCAGCTTAGAAGGTTGACCGGCGAAGAATTCGCACTAAACTGTCTGAGGCGACGTTAAACGGTGGTTTAAGGCCTTAACGGAGCTCGAGAAGCCGTTAAGAGATGTTTATTTGTGCTACGTGACCGACCAAACATTATTTTTGTTCTGTGAATTTATTTCCGGAATCTAGTGATAGATCTGGTAGGTTGGTTATGAACTGAGGAGCCATTTGCTGTATGTAACATGTAATTCTGTTTCACAGTATGATTGTTCTTAGGTAATTCTAATAACATTTACTTCTTCTTTTTTCAGCTTAACGCTGTAGCATGTAATAGAATAGGTAACGGGAGCCTAGTGTTAAGACACTTCGGTTTCCATTTCCCACCGAATTCTGCATGCTTTACGTGTTGAGTGGCAGAAATCAACACTGCGCTTTGCTTTGACACCAGAGCGCAGGAATGAAAACATAAATTAATATAAATATTACATTTTCACGAGTGGGGATCAAACTCACAACCAGTCGCATTTACAGTCACACACTTCCACCCTTACGTCATGACTGGCCACTGTGTTTTTTTTTAAAGAAATAATATCTACTATAAATATTTTAATATATTTTTAGTAAATAAAATATTTTGCCTTAAAGACCCATAGATGGTATAATAAACTTTAAGAGTATACTGGATTTTAAAGGAAAAATCTCGAAAGATTTAACTAACAAGACCTAGGGGTGTGCGCTTCAGCTTACTATCAAACACACCAATATTCTATCTAAGCCATTTCTGTGAAACACGAATAAATTTCACGCTATCTTAGGAAATCCTTCAGTTTAACAAGTGTTCTTATTTTTTTGTAACTTTATATTATAATTTTGTGAAACTTTTTCTTTGAGATACTTAGAAATTATATGGAAGATGTGTAAGCAATAAAGCGACAACTCATTGTTTCTGACAGTTTTTTATTTAGCTTTATTCTGCATGTAGTGCTTAGGTAGTGTGAGAAAAACTAGAGTCAAGACTCTATCTCTACTTTCAGCACGAATTTAAGTCATTAAATGTTGAGTCATTAAATGGCGGCCTGTTTTCCAGATCGAGGAAATGTAAAAAAAAAATATTTTTTTTAAGTAGAGATTGGACCCACAAGCAATATACTGATCGTCCTAAAGGCCAGTGGTACTAATTTTGGATTTAACCTTCAAAGGACCCTATTAATAAGATTCCACTGTCCGTTCCTCCGTCTTCGACTGTTACCAGGCTGTATCAAATGTATCGCGATAGACAATTGAAATTTTCACAGATAATGTATTTCTGTTATCATTTAATTAGAAATACTAAAAAAAACCTGAAATTAATATATATTTAACTTCGATAAAAGAAATGTGATTTTCTGCTATGTTTTTGGTCAATATTGATAACGGCAACAGGTAGACCCTTGAAATATCTTACAATATATAATATGAAACATAGTAAAAAGTATTGTAAAAAACATTTCATGCACGAGTCCGACTCGCACTTGGCTAGTTTATTTTTTTTTAAGAATTTTTATGCTTAGTTTTATACATCTTAGTTGAATAATTGATGAATACGTGATGAATTCGACGCGTCATCTAAACTCGCTCCAATCATTGGACAAAATTAATTACCTATCTAATGACGAATACGATAGCTTTCAGTGCAATGTTTACTCGCTTTGTTTAATCGGTTACTCTAATTATATTTAGTGGATTTTAGCTAATAGTTTAGTGGGAAACTCCTTTTTATAGCATCTAGAGTTTCTAGGTTCAAAGTCAATTGTATAGAATATTTTTTATGAATATGTGATATACTCGTGGAAAATAATTAATTATTTTTAGTGACAACACCGCCGCTCAGCACGGAATGCCTCCAGAATTCGAGAGACTCCTTGTTGTACGAGCGCACTGAGAGAAGATTTCCTAAAACTCTGGAAACGTGAAAAAATTGAATTTTATGGTTTATTATCCACGCAAACGGGTTTGCGGGTTACGGCTCAGATATAATAATTGGATATATTTTTATTCATCCTATATGTAGAAAAACATATATATGTTTATATTTTTTTATAGAAACATGTATTATATGAGTTAAACAATTTATAGTGCACCAAACGCCGAGTTGAAACCGACTCGTGTTTGACAAAGTGCCATAGCCGCAGGACATCCGTGTTGACTTCCCAACGTCTTGCTGGGGGTAAATATAGGAAATCTTATCGGAAATGCGCTTCTGTCCATTTGACCATGGGAAATTGAGCTTACTGTTGACTAGTAATAAAGAAGGCACAGTGGAAAGGCGATTTGAATCCCATCCGGGGAATTAATATATAACTTATCTTTCCCATAAGCACGCAAAGTGCGGCGTTGACGGAATTATCTTCATGTTAATAACTTTTGCTATTTTGCTATTCTCGTCCCATCTAATATACATATAAGTAAATATTATTGCCACATTTTAATACGTTTAAGCAAAACAAATAATTTCCACTATTGTATTAAGTGCAAATGACATAGTTTCACAGTCTAAGACCTTCCTATTGTGCCCGATACAGCCAATCAATTATAGTACACGCGAACGCTTTTAACTAACGCAATGGACAGACAGATTTCTCAATAATAACTTTTGGCTCACATTTTATAGAAAATTTTGAAGCGGAATGACGGTGGCGACTCTTAAAGTGGATTAAATCTGGAATTTAAAGCAAAAATATTCGAAATTCCACGTTTTGGATAGGAAGAGCGAGTACTTACTAGTTTATGATTTTTTTGTTTATTGAAATAATATTATTATTTAAGTAGGTATGTAATTTTATATTGAGAAAAGACTTGTTTGTGTGTAATTTTCAGATTTTAATTTCACTTTTTTTAGTAAGAAAAAAGATATACAATCAAAAAAAGTCTTTATTATCAAACAATTATCTTTCTTTCCACAATCAAGAAGTATTTTTCCTAAGGTAACAAATAAAGCAAATATTTATGTATAAATCATAAAAAAATAACTCAATTAATAGTCAACTAAATCTCTTAAAGTCCAATCCAACATAACTACTAAAACATCTCGTTAAGTTACATTCGATCAAAGTCCGCAAGGATGAGCTTGTAAGAGCTATCCAGTAATACGGCTATTATAAAATGTCTTATACAATATAAGGATTTCAACAATTGGTGCAAGAAGGCATGCAAGCCAATTGGAGCAAAATACTAAAGAATTTCGAAAGCTTTTCAAATGAATTCCAACAATGAATATGTCGAGACAGTATTTAACCTCTTTTTCCATTTCAAATGTAAAATGGAAAAGTTCATGTCAGTCTGTATCAAGAAAAGAATTTGGCTTAAATAGTCACTTTTTTGATATCCCTTAGCACTTTATTCGATGTTTCATACTGAAGTGAAAAATTTAAGTTTCATAAGGAATAAGAAGATAAAGCCGTGCCTTTTAAAAATAATTTTAAAGCTCAAAAATTTATTCATATTTCCTTTTTTACTGTGAATATATTATTAATTTTCATTCAAGAACTTTAATTTTGCACAGGCACAAGCGTTGGCCTGTAAACGCGACGGTTGTGGGCTCAATGCCCATTCGTGGGAACGAAATATGTCTATTTTCATTTTCTTGCGCTGGCCAAAAAAGCGTATGTTGAAAAATGAAGAGTTCTCGCTTCTAAGTACGATATTAATATTTTTAAAAAATATTTTTCGTCGCAGCAAGTTAATTTGATATTTTTTAACAAATCGAATTTTCAACTATGCTCTGCTGGCATTTTGACAGGAGTTCCGGTTTTATAATTGGCTTTGAATAATAGAACTACTCATATTCTGTTAGAAATCCAAGAGTTTCCGTGACTGAACACTTACAAAAAAAAATATTTAGTACATATGTATTTTTTCTATATTATATGTTTCTATATTGAATGTATGACATTCAACTATGCTCTGCTGGCCGTTTTTTCGGAGTTCCGGTTTTCTTTCAGGCTAAATATCGTAGAACTACTTATATTATATTGGAAAATAAAGAGATGTCACGTCTGAGTATCATTTTATTAATTTTAAAAAAATACTTTACCTTTCGAACTATTTTCGTGAAATTAACAGAACTATAGTTAAACATTATCAGGAACTATTTTATTCATCCCTATGAGTGCAGATCTCGCCCCGATTTTTATTTGCAAAAAAATTAACTGCCAAGGGAAGTTAGCAGATCATTTTTTTACATAACTTTTTCAGGGGTAAAAAAGACAGAACTATTTATACAACCTATCAGGAACTATAGAACTCAGGTGCATACGAAGAGAACTCCATTTTTTTTTGATCTGCTGGACAATGCTCTGCTAAGTTCACAGACATGCAAAGCGTGGCGTTGAATTCCGCCACTCAACAGAATGACTCGATAATTCGCGTCACAATGATGCTTGTTAGGTAAAATACAATAAAATAAAATAAAATATACAATTAAAGTTTTTTAGCTTCACGCTGTATCTCGCATATAGCAGGATTGGCAAAGGGAACCTAAAAATTTAATGAGGAGCTCCAGTTAAGACACAACTAAGACACTTTCCCGTTTCCCTTTCCGTCTAATTTGAAAACATTGTCTGTTGAATGTAGAACTTAACGCCGCGCCTTGCGATTTCTGATTTTCGCTATTTCTTACCCGTTTGCTTGGATAATAAAATATCAAATCCTGTTTTTTATCATTTTCAGGAAAAATATCTCTGTCCAACCTGCTTCATGCGAGAAAACGCAGCAGTTCTTTTCTTTTTCTATATAACACCTTCTCGCGTACAATCAGGCTTACCAACACCTACGTAGTTAACTTAATCCCCAAATAATTATTTACGGCGCGCCGTACATTCTTAGAAGCTACCCGCGATAAGTCTAAGCAAATTGTGAAATTCACAACAAAATTCCACTCCATATTAGATTCGCATTCTTATACAGGCTGAGCGCTGTGTGAATACAAAAGGAGGCCACTCCAGAAACTGCTTGAGAATTTCTAGATGTCTATATGAAATATATAAATTGGGACCCTCGAGTAGAATGGTCTGCAACAAACTTGGTACAAAGTAGTTTCACAGTGCCTACTGTAGTAGTGTCGCTTTGTAAGTATGTATTGGCATATAATTTCGTTTATGCTCTAACGAATTTTTATCTGTAGTATAATTAATATGGTAATTTATTATTTAAATAGTCAACATATGTGGTGTGGTTATTATGTTATTTTATTTCTCTGGCTACTATAAAGAATCCCTGTGGAATATTTATTCGTCTTCATTTGTTGCATGAAGGTAGAGTGTACCTATTCTACACTTTTTGTTATCGCATATTTGAAATAAGGTAAATTTTGTGGATTTTTAACTTATGGTTTGGTTATTTTAAACTACATGCAAAATATTTATAATTCCATAAAAAATATACTTTGTTTTTGGCCAGAGAGAACCTGGGCACCTAGTGTTAAGACACTAAATTCCCATTAAGACACTTCCGTTCTTTACTTTCCGCCAAATTTTGGAGTTTAATAATTATCTAAATTGCACGTATGTTGGTAACAAGCTTACAAATAAATTGACTTTGAACCTAGAAACTCTAGATGCTATAAGTAAGCCATAAATAGGACCTTCCCACTAAACTATTAGCTAAAATCCACTAAATATATTCAGAGTGACCGATTAAACAAAGCGAGTAAACATTGCACTGAAAGCTATCGTATTCGTCATTAGATAGGTAATTAATTTTGTCCAGTGATTGCAGCGAATTCATCACGTATTCATCAATTATTCAACTAAGATATATAAAATTAAACAGTACTATATGTTAGTTAATGGAAGTATATATTATAGAAATGGACATAAAGTCCACATGAACTGGTGTATGTGGCTTGCACATTCTAAATATCTCAAAATGAAAGTTTTTCATAATCATAATAAAAAAGTTCCAAAAAGTAAGACACCGGTTAAACTGAAAGATTTCCATGGATAGTGTGAAATTTATTCGTATTTCAAAGAAATGGTTTAGATATCCATAAATATCCAAGAATATTGGTGTGTTTGTTGTAAGCTGAAGCGCACATCCGCACATCCGTAGGTCTTGTTAGTAAAGTCTTTCGAGATTTTTCTTTAAAAATATTGTTAGAAATCGGTAGCGGTTAACGTTTTTAAAATAAATACGATAAAACACATATCGTCTATATGTTTCTAACGTATTCGGATAGAGGTACTACGTAATTGTAATAAGTGATATGTATCACCCAATAACAATACTACACACGAGCTTCCTTCCGTTGCCTACCAGCCACTGCCCCCTTTTGACAAAATTCCACTGTTTTTATAGTCTTTTTCACCTAAATCTACTCACTTTTACACGAGTACGCTAACAAAATATTATATAGTTTTTTTATTTTATACCATGCCATCTTTAAATATAAATCTATGTAAAGTAGTAAAAAAAATATTTGTTAAAAATATATTATACGTATCATTTGATTAAAAAGGGGCACAAGGGTGTGACTGTAAACGCAACTGGTTCAATTCCCACTTGAGAAAATGTAATATTTATTTAAATTTATATATTATTTTTTTATATGCAAAAGTGCAGCGTTGAGTTGCGCTAAGACGCAATGCCTCCAGAATCTGACTTAGTCTGAGACTTTGATAATCTTACGAAAAAATACAATACTTATATATTCGCGCTGACACTAAGTTTCTTGCCATTTCAAACTTTATAGACACTCGTCTAAATTTTTATGTTGTACTAAAAACATTTTTATTTTTCTTTACTTTATAAAATATACGAGCATATACATCTCATACCACAATACAAGGCTATGGATATTTTCTTTATAGAAAATGTATAAGAATAAAAAAACGTTTTTTTTTTTTGGAAACCGTTCGAGACGGCTGCACTTTTCACTCTTATTTTTTTATTTCCCAAGTGAGAAATAATACTTCCCTCTGGCTACCTCGCTACGTGCGTAATACAGCATGAAACCAAAAAAATACTTTATAATATAAAAATAGTTATATTACAATATTTACTAGTTTTCTTAGTTCACAACCTCTTTAAAAAAATTAAATAGATGTTCCTATGATTTGTAAGATGCTTAAAAAACAAACTCATTATATTATTAGTTAACAAAAAAAAAACTCAAAAAAAAAACTTCTAAAGCTCAAACTGAACTCTAAAACAGATAACTTATTCCAACAGTACGCTATTCCAGCGAGTTTGGAGTTTCATCAGATTTTATTTGAAGTTCGAAGTTGGTGGTGATTTCCACTTTCGCCGCAATTCATGATGTTACCACTTAGTAAGCAATTGCGCTTCTTTTGAAAATAACTTTACGTTCTGCATATTAAGCGTGAAAGTTTATATCGGGGATCGTTTGTGTATTTTATAGGGAAACGAGCAAATTTATTAGGCCTCCTGCAGATCAGGATAGTGGGTGGAAATAAAGTTATAAAACTGTAGAGTTTGTTTAAACGAGCTAATCTTAGGAATTCATTCGAATTGAAAAATTATTTTTGTATTGCTTAGCCCATCTGCCAAGCTTAAACTCATGTGACAAACACATCCTTTAGTTCTTGACCATGAGGTTGAAGAGGATGAGGTGATAAGACAAATTAGGAAATCAGTTCTACCACAGAAAAACTACCAGCATATAGTAGACCAAACCCACCCTTTCTCCGTTTTTAATACAATTAAAAGGAATGGGTAGAAAAACGAAAATATCGACCTACAAAAGTTAAATTAAAATAAACTTGTAAGCAGAAGCATTTGTTTTTAATTATTCGATTTCATTGAAGTTAAACATTATAACATATTTATAATTAGCCTTTGTTTGCTTGGAGACAATCCGCTTTGTTGAGTTGCACCACTCAACACGTAGTGCCTCCAAATTAATTGTAGCCTTTTAAATATAAGAAACTTAAAGCAAAACTTATATTATATACTATAGCAAAATATGACAGAAATTATTATGATAAAGTCATCCAACAAACAGAAAGATTCTAACCCTGATTTTCCTTCTACTATCACTTATTGTTATAAAATCATCAAAACTCGGAGCCGTCAGTTTATTGTCGATTTATGTCAAAGATATCGAAGTGTTGCAGTAAAAGCCTTCCAATGTCCAACTGCTAAGTTGTCCAGAACTAGCCGTCTACAGGTAAATTTTGTACTCAGACTTTCTAGGTACCGAGTAACTTGAATAAATGGCTTGAAATGGATTTGAGAACAGTGACGGAAGTATTTTCTCCAGATTAACTTGGCCAATTAAGAATTTCTATTTGTTTTTAGAGAGTAGTTTGTTCGTATGACTGGACTTAAACTTTAAAGTAAAGATTGTTTTAGATGAAATGAGCTCGTGGAAGTTATAAAAATATTATTTTATTTTTATATATTGGCATAGTAGTACAGCAAGTCTTTAAAGGTTCAACACACGTTGTATATAGGTTCGATTACCACTCGGAGAAATAAATAATTTACTTTTTCTAGCTCTGGTAGACAAAGTTCTGCTACTGATCACGCTTCTAATAAGCTTTTTGAGTTTTCAAAGATATTTGAGAATCTAATTGTTTTTCTAAACAATTTTTTACATTATTTTAATCATAGCATTATTAGCCCTATAATACATACCTTTTGTTTGTATATAAAAAAGTAAAAAAATATAATAACAATTATTAAAAAATACATATACTATCATAGGAAAAAGTACGCTCTAAAGCAAATTATATCTACAATTTTACTATAACACTTCATTTGCAAACGGACTAGAACATATAGCCCGATAAACCCCGTTCCACAGTAAAACGGCGTCGTCCGGCGTCCCGGGCAGAGTATCCGTTACGCGATTTATAAGGGAAATTTTTATACGAGAATGTGCATAAAACTGTACTCTGTATCGGCCATCGGTACAGGAAATTTATCGTTTCCTTTGTCTCACAGCGAATCGTTCTACGAATTCGAACTAACTGTCCTATAGTGGTTTTAGAATGGAAGCTTTTGAGTGCATAGTGTCCGTTTTATTTATATTTGTGCTGTCTTTTGGTAAGGAATAAGCAATGTTGGCGTGTTTTTCCAAGAGGTAAAGGTTCGAATTCTACAATATATTGCTTTTTGCGGGCAACCGTAAAATATAAAACCTCCTGTTTCATAGAAAACTGGTGCTCGGCTACACTTCTCAAGAAATATGCCCATGGCCATGAGAGAGATATTTTTTTGAGGGTTTAGATTTGAACAAAAATATTTGTGTAAAGGTTTCATTTTTCAGGGCAATTTTTTTGCTATAAATTAAACTTGTGAGGAAGACACAACACCATTCCGGAATGAGCACGGACCGCCAGCCCATCCAGCTTTCCATGTCCAGTGTTTTTAAATCTCCGTTTTCTGTCATTCACTTTGTTAGTAATGGAAGCACTATATTTTCGAACGTGAGGTTAATGCTGTTACCGCTATTGGCTTTAAAAACGGGGACTGTATGGGGAGAAAAGTAAATATTCTGTCCCTGAGAAATCGGCAGCACTGTATATTACATTTAGAGTAATTTGTAAAACCCAAAAAATCAACACGATTTTTGTTAAATAGGCTGAACTTTTATTTTTTGATGTATAGATATTTCTTTTAAATTGATAATGTAATTATAAGAACATGAAAGTTATTCAGATTAGTAAGTAAATGATTACGTAGTTTTAGCGGGCGAAGCCGCGAGCGGGTCATCAGTAATTAATAAAAGAGATAATGCTGCTAACTCAATGTCAAAAACCAATGAATTCATTCAGTGATTTTAACAAACCGTTAATCGGTTGGTAAATCATTTAACAATTTGAATCCTAGTTAAATTATAAATTTTGCATATTTCGAATTTACCATACATATTATATGGATAAAATATTTGATATAGCCAGATTCTTGCATCAATTTTATACATAATAAAATGCAGTTATTTCATCGGAATTTAGTATTGGCTATTATATATGGCTGTGGCGCTAGAGGGATATGAAGAGATAAATGGTATGTATATAAATTATTTATATATATATATACTAGTGGGCCCGGACGCGGCTACGCCCGCTTGAACTATACGATTTAACTAACTATATTTATTAAATATATTTATGAAATTATTTTCGGTTCTCAATAGAATTTGTAAAAAAATATAAGCCTAAATAATTAAAATAACTTCAAAAAGATTAATAAGTGCAGATTTATTATTAGAAAAAATATCTGAGTAACCGAAATGAACAAACAAAGTAAAAGTAACTAAAGGAAATTCTCAATATTAGAAAAAGTACCTAAAGTTTGCCGTGCGGGCTTACTAAATATTTTCCTATATTAAATAATTATTAATTTTTGCGAACAATATTAAATAAAATCCCAAATTATTAAAATTACGATATTTTAAGTGTATAACATCGGTATAGGTAACCGAACTGAGATATATTAATTATAAGCAGCAAATAATTATATAAAAATTAACAGTAATTCGAAAATATATAGAAATTTACAAAACCATTAAAGTCGTCTGCCCGTTCGCGTCGGTCATAGCACTCGTAGGCTAGGTCATTCCGAAAAGAATCAGTGACATCTTAATTATTTATTATAATGTTATACAGTAAACTATAATTTCAATCTAGATGAAATGCTAAAAGTGACTATTATATTTATTTTCATAAGGATGAATATTAAATTATACAAATCATTTAATTTTTGTTAATGTATACAAATTAATATCAGCGCGCGCCATGTATGCGTTAACCAACCTTGTTTTGGGTGACATTTTCTAACAACAAACTTTGCAAATCGTTGCTTAGCAACGGCGGTTGTTATAAACATGGCGGAATAAATTGCATGTCAAACTAATAAGTATTTTAATATATTGATATATATCGAAAATATTACAAATGGGAGAAAAAAAGTATCCTATGTTCATTCCGAGACCCTCTAGTATCTCTATATGAGTATTTTATCACAATTAAATTAGCGGCTTAGCCCTGATTGCGTAAAAGACAGACAGAGAGACAGAGTTGCTTTCGAATTTATAATATAGGTATGGATATATGTGTATATATATTTTTAATTGTAGTTAACTTTACGTAGTATCCTGTTTAAGAAGGGTAGGTAAAGGGAATCTAGTGACAACACTCTCCGTTCCCCACAGTCTGCCCAATTTTCGATGCATTGCTTGTTGAGACGCGGAACTCAACGTCGCGCTTTGTCTTTTTATCAGTGAGATTATCCCCAGATTAGGGACACTCTAGTAAGTCGTTAAATTCCGCTCTTCAACACATAAGTCTATAATACTAGTTTTATTTTGCCTCTTCTGCTACAGTAGATATACAGAAAAGCGGTAAAAAGTTCCAATTACTTCCGCGAGTTTCTTTATATTATTTACCATACAAAAGTAATTAAAACTTATATCATATAATTAATTTGTACAAAAAGAACAGCCTTCGTCATATAGAAAATGAAATTGAAAATTAGTTTCATTAATTAACTTCATTTCAACAGATTGAAAATTGAAACGTCAAGTACAAGGTTTCATCTCGATTTACAATTACTCTGAAATTTAAAAGTAGGCCCCTTTTTTATCCCCGTCCCTTTGATAACTCAGTTTCAAATATAATTTAACGAAATATTTTTTTAGAATAATGCCATAAAAAATATATAAACTTTTAACATAAAACTAAATTATAACTAGCAAATTATCTTATTTAAAATATTTTCACTCATTACTCTCCGTGTATTCCCTCTTGTATAGAGGGATATGTGTTACATATATAATAAGTAGGTCATGTTCTTACGCAAATAAAACCACAAACTACGAAATATAAAACAAACAGCCGCACTTTAAATTACAAAGTTTCATCAAAACTTGTTTATTGTTGCGCACGGTGTGACTTTACTACAAATTTATTATATGGAATGTTACGGCTTGCTACGAGCAAAAACAACTAAGCTGTTGCAAACTACGAGTATGTATTATACATATATTGTATATTTACGTTAACCCTATTTTACTTAAAATAATCACTGAAAAATGTTTGTAAACAACTAAAAAAACTTGCTTTAGAGTTATTTTTCCGCTGTTTTAGTCGTCTAGGTCAAAGACGAAGGTCAAAGGAGAAAAGTCATCAGGTTTACAGTATGAAAATATTAAAATGTCTTCGTACCTAACTAATTGTGCTAATTTTATTAATTTTATTAATACATAATTCCCAGGGTTGGAATCGAACCCACAATAATCGTGATTATTGATGGCACTCTTTTGCTTTTCAATGTTAAAGCTTACAGATAAAGTTATTTATTAGTTAAGAAATAAATACGAATATACTCCTAGGTTGAATATGAACCTACATCCATTATGTGGTTAAACGACAAATTATACATACCATAACGGCTTAAAAGCTGTATTTAATATTAAAAACGAAAATTTAATTTAAATTTCACTATAAGCTTATAATTAAAAGTTATCAGATTTTTTTTTCTGTGTACTCGTTATACAATTTTTTTCATTATAGACAAATAATAGTTAGTGAGGTCTCCACTCCAAAATTTACTACATGTATTGTTCATTGTTTACTTCAGTAGAATAAACAGAAATTGAATAGCAACATTCTAAAATAGGTCAAGTATATTAAGGTGGTCCAATAAATGAAGTTAGCTTGACTTGGAGGAGAAGAGGATTTCGCTGGCGCAAATTTGGTTAGAATAGGTAAAATCGAATCACAACAGTGTATTGTTTAAAAAACTCTATTTATTTTTGGAGTAGGCGGAGAGTTCTGCTGTTCTCTCGTCTTAGAGCCACGCAAGGTCGCGCATAGCTGCGAAGCAACTGAGTGAGAATCGTACCTATAATCATTGTGAGTATAGCCAGATACTTTTAACTGTATCTTTATAGCGGCCTATCCTTTAAATTTTATTTTAATTTTATTCTTCATCCTGTATCCCGCGCGTAAAAGGGTGGGTAAGCAGCAGCATGAGAACCGAAGAGAGACACAGACACTCTGTTCCCGTTAAGATACTTCCATTCCTCTTCCACTATTCCCCGATTTTTTTATTATTTTACGTTGTAGGCTTATGATATTTTGAGTTGGTTCAAATATATACCTATATACGTATCTACCGAAGGTCTTGTTTGTTAATACAAATACAAATGTTTTAAAAATATGAAATTTTCATAACAATAGCATGATAAACTAACAATTGTATAATCGATTATCCATATCAAATCATTTGAATAATTTCGTTATAATGCATATTGAACAATTAAATTTGATGAAATAATTTATGAAAATGAAATGTTAAGATCCTATTCAATTAAATATAATAATAACCCCATGGAGAAGTTTGTAGCGAGCGTATCTGCGTAATAAAGGAAAAATCCGCTCACGAGCTCCTCGTGATGGTTAAAAAGGTGGGGATCTAGTGAGAGGCGAGTCACCGTCCACCAACAATTCAATTTGAGACTTAGAATAGGGAACGTCCGTTAGCCTCATCCCATCGACCAGTAAGCAGTCCATCCAAAGCCTATTCCGTACTCCCAATTTAGTTTTCGTATTTTCCATAGTTTCAAACGCGGCTTCGCCTTCGCCTGCATAAATTAATTGTTGCGTTTTTTAGCGTCATACTATGTTCCGCCCTTAGCAGGATAAGCAGAGGGAACCCAATGTTGGGACTGTTCCACTGAGTCACGTTGGCCTCAAATAATATTCCATTGAGAATTTTATAATTTGTAATCTATTTTTTCTTTACAACAATATTAACTTTTATATAAGAACCTAAACCGGTATGGGTTTAATGAAAAATCTTAAACACCCAATATGACTTAAACCGGCTTCTCAGCGTTAAGTCACGTTGCTGCGAAGCGAATGTAGGTTAAAAGTTAATTAAAACTGTTTTAAAGTTTTTTAATCTGCTACAAGTTTTTTTCCAACAGCTGATGTAATCTTCTTTTAAAGTATGTTATTAATGCCTCGATGAATAAATCTTTGTACTAACTTCTCTTGTATAATTTATTATGTGTTCATATATTTCAAAAAAATATTAACTCTATTTTATAAAAAATGTAATTGATCTAATGCTTTGTCTATTTCCCCATTTTCCTAATAAAGCAGCAGCGGGGCAGAAAAACCTAGTGTCAAAATAGAGAGTATTGATATTCTTCACTTTATTTAAATGGCTTGAAAAGCAAGTCAATACAAAGGTCTGCCAGAATGAGGAAATGACCAGATCACATACCGCAAATATTGCAGTCTCAACATTATATCAATGATTATAATATTAAACGAGGACAGAGTGTCTTAACACTGCCTACCCTGCTGTGAAACACATACAGAAATACAAACAGTTTCATTTAAAAATCAGTTCAACTTAAAGAAAAGGCATATCGTGCATAATTGTACTTCGAAACCAATAGAAGCTGTTTATATATAAAATGTAATTAGTACATAGTAATTACGCAGCCACTGGTGATTCGGAGGAAATCTTGGCGAGGCTTCCGCAATTAAAGCCGGCCTTAGCCGTGGCCAGCTAGATCCAATTATGAGAATTTGTTCGGAGTTGTGAGAGACAAGCGTTTGTTAGTTCTACTTTTTTTAGCTTTACGAGAAATCATGGGAATCTAATGATAAGACTTCCTTTCCCAATTTCTTATGAAGCTAAAGATTGCTAATATCAAGAACTAGTGGGTCAAATTAAATAAAAACTGGATAGTACATCTATTGTCTTAATGTGATTATTACACTATGTATTAATACATGTAAATGTGTCTTTTCTATGGTACAATAAAGAGTATTTTGTTTGTTTGTTTGTGAACGGAGTATCTTAACACTAGGTTCCCAAGTTCCCTTTGCCTATCTGGGTATGTGCATGAACGTAAAAGAACATATATAGTGAATGTTTCGGTACGGTATTAATTTGAGAAAATGTCTTATTGATTCACCTTTGTTATAAAATGTAACCAAAGTCTGTAGATGGAAAGTTTCATTTCTTAAATATGGAGAGCAAATTACAATTCATTTATTGCCTCTGTATAAATAGACAAAGTCAATGTAATCATATTAAAAAGGGGAAGAGGGGTAAATGTATTTTATAAATTATACAAGTATCACCTCTAACTACAAATGCAGGAAACAACATAAATAAAAATCATTATTATTTATTAAAACAGTTGAAAACGCTACCGCTTATAACTTCCGTACAACCTGCAACATCCACCGTTTGCATGTAAAAGCATCGTTAAAAACTGTCTTCCACATTGAATTACATTATAATTATTAGATGCGTATAAATAAGGTCTGAAGTAACACTCGCTAACTCAATGTTACGTTATTTCGTTATAGATGTTTGTCACACGATTTTCTATGAACACGCGATGGAAAATTGAATTTAAAGGATATTCTTACACTTTTGTTAATTGGATATTTTCGGTGAAATTTCCTACTGATACTTGTAAAACGATAACAAAATTATTATTATAAAAAAGACGGAAATTATACGGTGATGGTGAAACACAACCCTTCTTTTGGCGTCCTAATCTATATCTAGAGTTCTTTTGGCGTCCTAATCTATATCTAGAGTTCTTTTGGCGTCCTAATCTATATCTATAATAAATCTGTAGAAAAGTCGTTTCTGTACATTGAACATATTTAATGTTAAAGGATAACTAACAGAATCCATTTCCAGCATTTTTGGATTTTTTGTCTGTTTGTCTGTTTATGTGAACACGTATCACGTAAACTTTTATACATAAAAATTATAAGTAACTTAGAGAAGGTTTAAGTTTTTATTTCATTGTAATCGCTTCTATCTATCAAAAGATATAAGTATTTAAGTTTTTAAGAAGTTTATATTTGAGATAGTAGAAATAGACACATTTAAGGCTATCTGTTGTCAACAAATGGTAGGTACTAAAGTATCTTGATAACGCATAAAACATACTGTTGAATTAAGCATTAATTTCGTCAGGAGGACTTTTAAACATTCTAATACTTTAGTACAAGATAAATCCTCGGGCGAAGCTGCGGGCAGGCTGCTTGTTACACATAAACAATCAAATATTTACATCAAACCTGCATTCAGAATTCTCAAGATGAATCCTTTACTAATTTTATCTGTTTCTATCGATTCCCTAAGATCCAATCTCTGGAAGTGGAACTAAGTTCTTATTATACTACTCTTTGTCTCATCTTAGTATCTGCTGGAGAAAAATCCGAACGCTTAATGAACTCTTGTATAAAGTTAAGTGCTTCTAGATGGCTCTTATTTCACTTGCATAGGACTAGATTGGTTTTTAATATTGAAACGAAATTAAAATGTAAAGACGTTTAAAAATATGGGTAAATTAAAATAAATCATAATTAGACACCTACATACACATATCAGCAATTAAACAGTGAAAAATAATTAAAATTACAATTATATTTTTATAATGCTGGTTTGGTACAAAGTAAAAAAATATAAATTTAAGAAATGTATGAAGCAAAACAACCAACGTGAGAATGTATCTTTGCAGAGCGCGGCGTTAAGTTCCGCTACTTAAAATACATAATCTCTTAATCCATGACATGAGGGAGCACTAAAAAATCAACTCAAATAATTGTCGAGGAAAGACTGAAAATAAACTCAGAGCATATGTTTCGTTGGCACCTCTCGGGCTTCTTCTGTCAACCCGATGCGACGCGACGGTGTAAATCTCTTATTACTTATACGCTGACATTACAATTTCGTTATTTAAGAGTTTGACAATTATAGTGACATTTTTTAGCTTTAAACTGTATATCGCGCGGTAGGCAGAGGGAACCTGGGGGCCTAATGTTAAGACACTTCGTTCCCGTAAAAATAACTCCTTTTTTCATGTTCCCGCATTGCGTGCGTTAAGTGGCAGAACCCAACGCCGCGATTTGCTTGTTACCAGAGCGAGGAAATAAAGATATTAGATATTTCTTTACAGTGACATATATTTTTAAGAAATTTATTTTTATTAAATTTATTAATTACATACTATTGATGAAATTTGCCCAAGTTACTTTCTTTGTGCTTTAAAATATAGTACTAGATAGGTAAGAATACTTTATTGAATTTTTATGCTAAATTCTTTAGCCGAATAATTTTATTAAAAAAATAAATGCAATATAATCTCAAAATATATACTGCACGAAATTTCGACAGCCATTCTACTTCTTGGCACTGAGCCGTTCCTAAATTCTAAAGTTTTGCCCCCATTATTAAACCTTGAGTAAAAAATAAAAAACAAATCTAAATGGAACTCATACATTTTTAGAGTTCTGTTCCTCAAAAGAAAAAGATAGAATTTTTATATGATCCCTTTGTTGTTCATCGGTCTTTTCGTTGTTCTGCCTATCTATCAATCCGTCAAAACAGTGTTTTTCAAAAATACGCTAAAAATAGGTAACAAGCTGAAATTAACATCTAATATCCTTCCAGGTTTACATAACAAGAAAATTCAACTTCCAAGTCATCGCAAACAAAAAATATAAGCGTTTCGGCTTCGTTTTATATGAATTTTTATCTACAGCTACTAAAATTCGCTAAAAGTGAGAACTTATATTAGAAATAAACAGAAAGAAAAATTAAAAAATATATTTATACTTCTTCATTTTATACAAATTGTTAATTGAAGCTGAAAAAATAATAATAAATGGCTTTTGCAATTCCATGTAATGCTACTAGTAATATAATACTACAGCTTGAAATCATTTCTTTTTATAACAATAAATCAAATATACCAATTTTATATTTTAAAGTAATAATAATTTTTTAAAGAATATTCTAATAAACCCACCACTTTTCTACTTTTACTATTTTATTTCTTCTTAAAAAAAATCCTTAACATAAGATTAACATATATAAATATCAAAATATACGTTCCTCTTGTAGCACATCTGTGAAAGCACTTCAAAAATATTATCTCAACAGAGAAACTTGTCGCTAATGGAGGCATTTTGATGTACTGCGGTTGCGGTGGAAAGAAAATCAGCGAACAACGAGAAGATGAATGTACTGTCAGTCCGTCCCGACGCTCGGATCTTATGTTTTGTGGGGGATAAACATTTGAAAATGTGTGTGATTCTGTTTAAAATATTACATAACTAGCGGACGCGCGCAGCTTCGCTTGCTTATTTACGGGTGAATTCTAATAAACCACGAAACATATGTTCAATGAAATATTTTTAAGAGTCTAAATTTCATAATTTATAACAATAGGAGGCGTTTTAAATATTTTTCCATACAAACTTTCAACCCCTTATTTGCACCCTTAGGGGAAGAATACTATAATACCATAAATATCTAAATTTTATATTTTATAAAAATCGGTGTCGATTTAAAAAAAATTCCATACAAACTTTCAACCCCTATTTCACCCCTTTAGGGTTAACATTTTTCAAAATCCCTTCTTAGTGGATGTCCAAGTTACGAAAGTAAACATCTGTCCAAATTCCACGTTTCTACCATCAGCAGTTACCGCTGTGCGTGCGTCTTACCTCAGTCAGTGAGGACAAGTCCTTTTATATATATAGATAACACTGATTGTATGTATTTTTGTAGAAATATTTGTGAGAGACCGTCATGGTGCAGTTGTGTTAGCTTGTGACTGGAACGCGACGGTTGTAGGTTGAATTTCCAATCGGGGAAATTAATATTTTTTTATTTTTATAATTTAATTTCTTAGCTCTGGCAAATCGCGGCGTTGAGTCCGCCACTCAACACGCAATGCCTGTAGAATTCGGCGGAAAGTAGGGAACAGAGTGGCTTGACACTACGTTCCCTCTGCCTACTGTGCTGTACGCGGGATACAGTGTGAAGCTGATTTAATTTAATATCTTAAGACTGAAATATTTTTTAAAACGTTAAAAACTTAGATTGTATACAATTTCTGAAATATAAATAATTATATTTTTATATTTCCTATATGTAAATTATACCAAGAAATCTTAATTTTAATTCACTCCATTCTGTACCCACAGTGCTATAGATTTTTTCAGCTCCAATTAACAATTTGTATAAAATGAAGAAGTATAAATATATTTTTTAATTTCTCTTTCTCTTTATTTATAATATAAGTTCTCACTTTGAGCTAATTTTAGTAGCTGTAGATAAAAAATCATACAAAACGAAGCCGAAACGTTTATATTTTTTGTTTGCGATGACTTGGAAGTTGAATTTTCTTGTTCTGTAAACCTGGAAGGATATTGGATGTTAATTTCAGCTTGTTACTTATTTTTAGCGTCGTTTCAAAAAGTAAAATGTCAGTCAACGTCATATATTTCCTTTAAATTGAACTTAAAAATTCAATTCCAAAGAATCGAATGCACAAGTTACAATAGTAATAGAATAACAATTACAAAGACGTGGAATTTCTAATAACAATATCAAAACATAACTCTAAATTCATTAAAACTACAGCTATCTTCTGTAATACTCAATTAATTATTCGACGCCACTCGCCGCACTTCCCCCGAGATTCAGTGTTTATGAAGATCGTTATACTGGTACGTGGTACACTGGTTCGAATTTTAATTAATGAAGTTTCTATTTGAAAATATCATTTAATATTTATATATCTTATTTCATTATTTATATTTCTGTGTTATATGAAAACGTCCTTATATAACACAAGTTTAAGGCCATAACGCCTTTTTTATAACTAAAATAATTATTGTTTTTTTAATATAGCACGAACCCAGAATATATAAAAAAATCGCTTTTTTCAGTCCACTTTTCCACAAAAGTCCACATAAATTTAACATATAAAATAGATATTATGTTTAATTATAATATGTTTATTATCTCGCTCAATGCGCTGGTAGAGGAACTGCGTGTTGAGAAGCAGAACTCAACGCTGTACTTTTGCCTTAAATATAAATAGCTTTATCTTTCCAAAACTGGCACTGTCATCAGTAACTATTAACCTCTGTTCAGTGAAAATGAAACTACTGAATCGATATTAATCAAATTGTTATTAAATTTCATAATATTACAGAACGATATTAACAGAAAATGTTTTGAATTGTCGAAAATGATGTAGTTCTCATAGGTAAATGGAATACAAATTACAGTTACGCGTAATTCAGGAACTTTAGCGTAAATTTCGCGTTGATTAATTGATATATAATTCAAATAAAATCATCATCACGCTGTATCCCGCACACAGCAGAGTAGGCAGAGGGAATCTAGTGTTAAAACAATCAATTCTCCATTTTCCGCCGAATTCGGGAGGCACTGCGTGTTGAATGGTGCCTGCCTTTACACCAAAGCGAAGGAATGGAAATATAAATTTAAATAAATAGCTCAATTTTCTCGAATAGGAATCGAACCCACAACCAGTCGCGTTTACAGGCTCACACTTGTGCTCCTGCGTCACGACTGGCCTCTATCTATATACAATTAAAATTATATTATATTATAACGACTTATAATAATTATAACGACCTCAAATACGAAATAATCATGAATAAAACATATATGTAAAATAGAGGTAAAATAAGTAAAATAGAGGTAATATCATAAATTACATATCTATAGAGAAAACTACATTTTCTATAAGAAATATTATAAAATTATGAAATTAATTTACTTAGGATCGACATCACTAATTGCGGCGCTTAGTCTTCACGAGCACATTACGATGGGACGTGGCAGTTGATACGTGTTAAATGAAATTCGTATTATATTATACGAGCAGCCCACTTACGGCTTCGCCTGCTTAAACTTATATGCTTATATAAATTATAGCCTATATGTTAAACTGATGTATAAACTATATTACTGCAAANAACATGTGTTCAATTAAATACTTTTAAAAATCTAGATTTACAATTTTATGAAATCGATGCCGATTTAAATTTTTTTCCATACAAACTTTCAACCCCTATTTCACCCCTTTAAGGTTAAAATTTTTCAAAATCCCTTCTTAGTGGATGTCCAGATTATGAAAGTAAACATCTGTCCAAATTCCACGTTTCTACGCACAGCGGTTACGGCTGTGCGTGCGCCTTACCTCAGTCAGTGAGGACAAGTCCTTTTATATATATAGATTATAACGACTTATAGTAATTATAACGACCTCAAATACGAAATACTCATGAATAAAACATATATGTATATAATAAGTAAAATAGAGGTAATATCATAAATTACATATCTATAAAGAAAACTACATTTTCTATAAGAAATATTATAAAATTATGAAATTAATTTACTTAGGATCGACATCACTAATTACGGCGCTTAGTCTTCACGAGCACATTACGATGGGACGTGGCAGTTGATACGTGTTAAATGAAATTCGAATTATATTATACTAGTAGCCCACTTACGGCTTCGCCTGCTTAAACTTATATGCTTTTATAAATTATAGCCTATATGTTAAACTGATGTATAAACTCTATTACTGCAAAGTTTAACCTAAATCGGTTTAGTAGTTTTTTGAAAGTGAAACATATATCTATCCTCACGAAGCCGCGTTTGGTTTTCTAGTCCTATATAATATAGCCTATCGATGTCCTCGGCAAAAAGACTATTCAACACAAGTAATATTTATAAAAAATAAATAATATTTTTAATTCTAAACAGTAGTTCCTGAGATTAGCGCAATCAACTTAGCAAAGCTTTTTCAAATATGAAAGCCAGATCATCGTTTACGATAAGGGTATTTCGTGTATTCCATCACAAAAAATAAAAAAAGCAAGTACACAGTTTCATTAAAGAAAAGTCCATATAATTATAGAGTTCAGTATAAAGTATTCATGTAAACACACATATATTTTCAGTACAATTGCATTCCACAGCCAGAATTTTCGGCTGTGTGGCGTCCAATATGTTTTATTTGACCAGGACTTAGCAATTCTCTTAAAAGTTGGCAAACAAAACGGCTTAGAAGGAGCGTAAAAAGGACGTCGGGGCCACTTTTCATTAGACGACTAAGATGCTGCGAGACTTACGATTCATTGTCTTGTTTGTTCTAAACTTCAAATAAGAAATGAGACAAGTATATAAATAATTAAACTCAAGTATATAAATAATTAAAATCATGTGTTTTACCTTCACGCTTTACCCCGCATTTAGGGGGTTAGGCAAAGGTAATCTAGTGATAAGACTCTCCGTTCTCTACGCACTGCCCAATTTTCGAGACATTCAGTTTTCAGTGGGATTATTGTATTGTTATTATATTAGCTTTAATACGTATTCTGTTTCATAAATTACTTATAAATTACGGAAATAAATTTCCGTAATTTATAAGGAAAACGTTGAACACGAACTAATTACTCTGTTTTCCAACAGGAACCCATGTTCTTTAATATTTAAGCATGTCTTTCTGTATTATAATATAAAAATACTAGGGTTCGTCCATAATTTTACTTACGTTAAGTATAAAACGTAATTATAAAGGTAATCCTCCTTTCTTACTGCTACCCAAACACTCCCCGAGGATAAGCTTTAGCGTCTTGCCTGTCCTGTCATCCAATAAAGAAAGAGTTCTATCATTTTTAAGTGAAATTAAAAAAGCATACATTCTATCACAAAATTAAGAAAAAAAAAAGATAATATTAATAAAAAAAAAAAAACCCCAATCGTGAAATGTAAAACGCCCAAGCAATCTTACCAGTACCATCGAGAAACATCTCATAACACATTGTTGAAGGTGCGCGACAGTACACCGCAGTGGTCGATATAAATGCAAAACTTTGCTAGCTATAAAATTTTCTAAGGAATTGACAATATTTTTGTTAAGTTGACTTTTGGTTCTTTTTTTCCTATGCTTTTTTATATCTTTTGTATCCTCAAGTTATATAAAGTTCTATTATAATTTTGAAGATTTTATTTATTGAATGCCAGTAGATTAGGTTTTTATAATAAAAAATATTTTCACAATTTTCTATGGGTTATTTCAGTGGTTCAAATTCAGTTTCTTAGATTCTAGTACATGGTTACATAAATATAATTCTATCTAATGAAAGTATATTAAAAATAAGTAATATATTTAATCGAGACAAAGCTATTATTCCCTACAAAAATTCAGAGTTACAATAAAGGAATGTTATATAAAAAGGCGGTACTAATCCATTTCGCAAAGTTTCCACCCTTTCCCTTGTAGTCGAGTTCTTTTGTTATACTTTAAGACTCCCCCAGGCTGGGTAATGATTTCCGAATAAATTCCACTTAAACCAAAAATATTTCATATTACTTTGTAAATCAATATTTTCATAACTCAATATGTTTAAGAAACTCTGTTGGTTCTTCGTTATCTGGGGGTAAGATCATACATTCTATAATAATGCTTCTGTACCTATAGATTATTATGTGGATTCGATTTCCATCATAATTAACTCTGAGGAGACTGGTGAGGAGGAAAAGCACGGCGTTTAACTCCGCCACCCAATACGAAAATTAGGCGGAAAGAGTTGAACTGCGTGTCTCAACTCAAATATACAGAATCGGGCTAT
The DNA here is from genome assembly GCA_013403645.1 of Heliconius nattereri. NCBI lineage: Eukaryota > Metazoa > Arthropoda > Insecta > Lepidoptera > Nymphalidae > Heliconius > Heliconius nattereri. The sequence continues at coordinate 5,881,597 of JAAIXI010000224.1, read as the reverse complement.
ATTATCTTGCCAGAACATATTACATAACATTCTATGCTTCTTTTGGGCAGAGAAATCTCTTAATCGCTTAGGGAACGTAACCTAACGCCGCACATTGTTTGATTAAACTAGTATAGCAATAAATAACATAAGACGATTATATTTATATGCATCAATCTATCCTCATTTTAAATATATTAACCAGGGTTATATTCGAACCCACAAACGTAATTTAAAGTTAAATAACTACATCTCAAATCCACTATGGCGTTCTCGTCATTTATTTAAAATCCATTCGTCGTCATCATCATCATCAGCATTGTTTTAATTATTAATAAAAAAAATAATAAATAAACCTAACTAGCACAATACCCATTATTTATCCCCTCATTTGAAGAGTACTGTATTGTACAGAAATGAACTTAAAATATAAAATTTAAAAAGTCTGAACAAAAAATTATTAAAAAGCTAAAAAGTACCATTGAAAAAGAAAGTTCTTTTCAATTATGTCTGATCAACTGTACTTGATATGAAACCGATTTAATGAACGAATAAGCGATGAATACCCATTCAAATGTGAATATGTGAATGAATGAATGTACGTACTCGTACCGATAGCGTTCCTGTTCACTTTGAGGGTTGGATGCCTTTTTTGTTTTACTTCGAATGTTACCTTACTTTTACCTGGTAATAATTAGATTTTACTTGTATTTACCAGTATATATAGGTAGTCCGAATTTGGTATAGCTTATTATTTTATTACAGAACCAGATATATGAAAATAGAAAATGGAACACTGTAGCTTGACAAAATATTTTAGTTTCGTCTTTTAAAATATACTATGACATTTTATAGGTATACGCTGTATGCATGGAGCTCTGCATAGTGAGCTGAGGAAACCTAGATTTAAGACTCTCCGTTCGCCACTTCCCGCTTAATTTTCAAGAATTTTATTATTATTATTATTATTATTAGGTTCATCCACCACTATTGCAGAATCGTTAATTAAAGTTCCCGAATTTTATAATGGTTTCGTTTTCCGTCATGGAAATTATTAGTGTAGCTTTCAAATCAATTAGTATGAAGAAGACAGCCGACTTGTGGGGTGTCTCAGTTAATATCATAAATTCTTTAANTGCATGGAGCTCTGCATAGTGAGCTGAGGAAACCTAGATTTAAGACTCTCCGTTCGCCACTTCCCGCATAATTTTCAAGAATTTTATTATTATTATTATTATCCACAGCCATCGCACTTACAGTCAAACGTTGTGCCGCTTTACCGTGCGTACCGATATAAAAAAATTAATAAAAATATATTTTAACATTAAATTCAAAGATTTCATTTAACAAATAATAAAAACAATACAAATATGACAATGAGATTCTGAAAAGGTCACGTGACTTTCATTAATGTCAATGCTATAATACATTACGAACTTTTTAATAAGCTTTATAGAAAATTGGAAGTACAATTTAATATAGGCTCTGCACGGAAGCCACGGTGGATCTCGACGGTCGCTCTTTTTAATATTTTTTTTACAACTTTCATCATAATATATGAAATTGAAAATATTTCCTTTTAAATTACTTTTAAATATATTTTTTTTTCAGTTTCACTCTTTATAGCAGGTAAACAAAGTGAGCCTAACTACACTATAAAACCCCCATACACTATCACATCAAAATAAAAAAATAAACATTTTGCTAGCCATTTACAACAGCTAGTGACGCGTACAAGTATTAACAGTTTTTATTTCATCGAAATCGGGCCAGCAATTCCAAAATTTCACCCCTTTTTTTAATTTTGCGTTACATGCGCAAATATTTGTCTAAATTATTTATTTTAAATCGATTTATATAGTTTTCTTTATAGAAATTATAAAAATACAGTACATTAATTGTGTTCATTTATTATTCAAACAACTTAATTCATAACAAAAATTACCCTTTAAATAATGAATCTTTTTATAGACGACAAAGTCTAACAAAGCCGTCCATACAACCATTTATAATTTCTGGATAAATTTCAACATGCAAGCTCCAACTTCCCGCTTTGAAAGTGACACGTTTCAAAATTTCAAAATGGTTATTTTAAAGTTGGAGATATTAAAATAAAGAGGAAATTAAATAGCTATCGCCGAAGAATTCCAATATCTGTTCCGTTAGCTCGAAATATGCGAAAGTTTCCTTCACAGAAATACCATCTAGGTACATTTTTGAAATCTATATAAGTACTCCGGTCGATTGTGATTTTAAAAATGAAATCTGTTTAAAAGAAAAAGAACAGCATGTATTGATAATATAGAAAATTTGAAAATTATATATGTTTATTAGTTATAGCTTAAGATTATCGTGGTACATTTGTTGTCTCATTAGCGATAGTTGTGAGCCCACTCTCTCTCTCTCTCTCTCTCTCTCTCCCGTAAACAAAAGACCAGCCAACGACATCCGTCTGAATTCAGCCAGAAAGTGGATAAAGGAGTTGTTTTTGAACTAGGATTTCTCTGCCTACCTGCCTACTCTCCCTTTTTTGAATTCACGCTGTATCTCGCTTTATAGCAGATTAGGCAGAGGGTTAGGAACCTAGTGTTAAGGCACTCCGTTTCCCGCTTTCTATCCACACCACGTTTTGCCTTGTGAAGAAATGAAAATAAATCAATTTCCCTGAGTAGAAATCGAACCTGCTATAAGTAGGATATTTGTAAAGAAAAAAAGAAAATCTTTACTAAAATTAAATTTCATGTCCCTTTTAATTTTTATTATAACTAAGTGACGAAAGTCCATTAAATGGTTTTAGTTTGAAGATGANTCTATCTCTCTCTCTCTCTCTCTCTCTCTCTCTCTCTCTCTCTCTCTCTCTCTCTCTCCCGTAAACAAAAGACCAGCCAACGACATCTGTCTGAATTCAGCCAGAAAGTGGATAAAGGAGTTGTTTTTGAACTAGGTTTTCTCTGCCTACCTGCCTACTCTCCCTTTTTTAAATTCACACTGTATCTCGCTTTGTAGCAGATTAGGCAGAAGGTTAGGAACCTAGTGTTAAGGCACTCCGTTCCCCGCTTTCTATCAACACCACGTCTTGTCTTTTGAAGAAATGAAAATAAACCCATTTCCCTGAGTAGAAATCGAACCTGCTATAAGTAGGATATTTGTAAAGAAAAAAAAAATCTTTACTAAAATTAAATTTCATGTCCCTTTTAATTTTTATTATAACTAAGTGACGAAAGTCCATTAAATGGTTTTAGTTTGAAGATGAAAAAAGCAAGTACTTATTTGAGACTTAAAATATTTCCAAAGAGTATAAATTCACAGAGGTATCACAAAGATCGCTTAACTTGGGGCGAAGTTTCATTGTTAGGCAAATTTATACAGTCTGCAAAAATAGTACCACATTAAAAATGTTCGATTATATAATAAATTGTTTATTAAGAGACATCAGAAGCGTGGTACCCAGCTAGAATCTAGTGTTAAGACACTATCCATGCGCCGTCCATTTTTTGAGACATCGACGAAACTCGCGCTTTGTCTTGTTCTCAAAGCAAGAAAATGAAAATACCTCATTCTCCTGAATGGAAATCAAACCCATAACCGTTGCGCATACAGTCAGGTGCTATGCTGCTAAGCCACGAAGACCACAATTTTAAATCCCACCAGTAGAATATGTTTCCAGAATATAATAAAAGTGTTTTACGATTTCCCTTCCGAAATGGTTCATCGTTGAATTCCAACACCCAAGATGCAAATATGAAGACTGATGTAAATTTTATTACTGGATCCTATCTTCTATATATTATTATATGCATATAAAACTCGTCAGTTACTGACCGACTAACAGACGCAAGCGCAGTGTAGAACGCTGGAATTTGCCAATGGGGTCATGTAGAGGAGGATTTCTTCAAATTCCTAAGGGAAAAAACCGATTTTGCGATTTCACGCAAGCGAAGTCACGGACTATAACTAGTCTACAGCGCAAATATAGCGTAAAATAAGATATATTTATTTTAAAAAATCATTATCCATTTACAAAAATAAAGAAAAATATTTAGTTGCGTGATATGTCTAAAGGATTACCTGAAATAGCTTTCGGAGCTTCATATAAATTTCATAGGTTTCAGTACGCTGGACTGTCTGACATGCCGCGTTTGAATTACTGAAGAGAATGATTTTTAAAAAGTCCATTTTTATTTATCTCACATAGCAATATATGTAGTTAAAATAAAAACTAGTGTTGAGACACTTAGCTGTCCGCTTTGCGCCCTAATTGAAGTCATTCTCTGTTATGTGGCGGAACTAAACGCTGTGAAAACAGTGAGGAGAGATTAATATAATTCACTCCCCCGAATAAGAATTCAACACACAATAATGGCTTTTACTCAAAAAGCCAGGATAGTGAAAATATTTAAATGTAATGGAAAGAATAAGAAAAAGATAAAGATAAATCAGCCTTAAATGCTTAATGAGACAGGCAATTTGCTTTTGGCAATACCTACAAATGTGGGATTTATCAGATGGAGGGGATATCCTGAGATTCCCAATTTTATTTGGAAACTTTTTCTTGATTAAGCGTTTAATAATACCCACTTGCATTTCCTTACAACGTAATAGGTTTAATATATTTAATTTGGTTTCTTTTTTCAGCTCTAAGATTATAGCTGGTTTGACAATAGAAAACTAGTGTTAAGACACTCCATTTCTCTATTTTTAGCTAGAATTTGAGATATTAAGTTTTGAGGCGTAATTTAACGCCTGATCACTATTGGATCATATATATAATCCCCAATTTGATCGGGCTAGCAACGATCAAATTTACAGACGTGCAGACATACAGTCTCATTACTGTCTCTATTTTTTTTTCCAGTATCGCGCCTTATTCCGCATGTAGCAAGGTAAGCAGGGAGAACCTAGTGTTAAGACACTTTCCTCGACACCAGAGCGTCGAAATGAAATTATTAAGTACTATAAGTGGCCTCAACTAATAATTAGAAGATATATATATATATATATATATATATATAAATGAAACCGCAATAAAACAAATTTGGCCAACTCTCCTCGCTACCGTCAATCCTCAGAAGTATAACTTAAGATCAAACACTAGTGAACTCTCGATGCCTAAACTTGACAGCCGTCCTTAAGATAATGTTTTGGCAGACATCTCTCGAGGATCATTGAGTATTTGAATAGAAAATTATTGCGGTTGGTAGTTTAGTTTATAATATTAACTGTTGTAATATCTGTCTGTTCATTTCTTTGTTGTATCAAATAACTGTTCAGTATTCGTATTTAAATTAATTAATAATAAAAAAACAATTAATGTCTCAATATTTTGTTTTTGTGTAATAAAGAATGAGTATTATATAAAAATTCTCCATTTTGCCAACAAGTTACGTCTTGTTTGCATGCAGCCAGTTTTAGGACCATCCTTCCATTAGATCTCAGAACAAGCCCAAAAACCCGGTCAACGCCCGAGCCCCACGAGGTGGTTCTATTTGCCTTATATCAGACAATATTTAAAAAATAAAAAAAATGTCTTACTAAATATTTATTTTTCAATCGTTATTTTTCTTCTTTTATAAAATTTATTATAAAGAAATTCAGCTATTATAATAACAAAATATTCGTCATGCTATTACTGGTAACGATATAAGGCTACCCGATGCCCTTTGCATGTCTGCACATCGAATTACGTACGGTCTAAACAAAATTGGACCCTTCTAGGTAATTTTAGGTGACTTCCATAGGTCATGTGGGATTGATGTGCTGTAGTAGAGACACGCAATGGTCAATTCAAATTTGAAATTTGAAATTATTTTTTTGTCTTACGTCTTACTTTTAAGAAGAATATAAAAGTATACCTAAATATGGCAAAACAAACTAATTATTAAGACAACAAAAAATCCAACTATTTAACATTTATTTTCACTAGTTTATTAGTAACAAGGGAATAAAGGGACGGACATACATAATCTCGAGATATTTTCCTTGTCAAATTAAAAAAAAACAAGCGCAATAAAGTGAATGTAGAGGGAACCAAGTCGCACAGAATACTTCATACAACGCCCGAATGAACATGAAGCTTATCGTAACCTTTGTAGATTTTGTTTAAGATATGTATAGCTGATTTTTATCATTTTGGAACGAATGGGGTTTTATCTAGAACGGTACAATCGGTCGATAACTATCATCTCAAAGCGACCAGTCGAAGGAAAAATTTAATATATACATATCAGGGTAGGCAAAGGTAGCCTGGGAACCTAGCTTTAAGACACTCCTTCCCGACTTTCCGCCGAATTTTGAAGGCATTGCGTGTTGAGTGGCGGAACTCAACGCTGCCCTATGAAGAAATGGAACCGAAGAAATGGAACCAGAGAAATGGAACCGGAGAAATGGATGGAGTCGGTTTACAGTCAAATTTTTACCCCTGCGCCACGAATGGCCTCAAACAAAACATATTTAAGAACCACTTAACTAGTTTTAGAAAAATAATAATAATTCAATAATTGAATAGACCTTTATGTCTTAACTTTTTATTATCTTCTTATATAGTTAGGAGAAAAACATTATGTAATTTGCACACACAAACTTCTCTAAGCTTTTAATAATGTACGCGACCGAGAGGACATGTAAGTTCTAACTGAATTTAAAACTTTATTTGTCCACGCCACCTACATTTATAGTCTGTAGTCACAAACAGCGCAATAACTTAGCATTGTCTAAAGAATTTATAGCAAACTTGGAATAACACAATTACTATTCATGGCATTTTAAGTTTTTCTTTTTTTGTTGCATTTTCACGCTCTATCCCGCATGTAGCAGGGTCAGCAGAGGGAAGCCTTCTGTTAAGGCCGCTTCGCTTCGCTCCCCCCATTCCGCCAGATTCTTGAGGAATTGAGTTTTGTGTGGTGGAACTCAACGGCGCCTCGACACCAGAACGCCAATATTAAATATTTCATTTTCTAGGAATAAGCGGATGGTAAAATAATATTTTGGCTTAGTGCCAGAATTTATCTTTTTGTTGACAGTATTTTTCATTTTTTTTTTTGTTTGTATATCAGGGTGAGAAGAAGAGGGATTGAATTCCATGCACTTTTAGCTTTACATACAACCTACACACGTCATTAAATATTCATATATGCACAAACTAGGCACGAACTTACCTAAAGTAACTGGCACTTTGTACTGGAAATTTGAATTAATACCCGTATCAGCTGTAGTATAATTGTCAGTGTTGTTACAAATATGCTGGGGAAACTGTTTTTAGTTGGTAAACTTTGAACTGTGGATATATCACATAGACGTTTGTAGATTGTGTAAATTATTGTTTTTTTAGCATATCTCGGTATATCTCTCTCTCCGTCTTTAAAAAAAACTATTTACAGATATTCTTATAATCCGTTACCTAAAGCCTGAAACGCACTGAGACCGTTGTTAACACCTACATGAACATGTTTACGCCAAATCCGGGTGAAAAGCGGAAACTGAGTGTCTTGACACTAAGATGTCTCTGCCTTCTCTACTATACCTTTAATGTGAATAAACATTTACTTAACAATTAAAATGTTCCCCTCTCTCAAACGGATAAACGCAACGGAAATAATAAAAGCAAAAATGGTACGGAAAATAAATCCGTTATAAAGTAGTTTCATTCATAAACTTTACATTATCCGAACTCGCCTTTCCGCTCTTTGAGCTCGGCAGAATATGAACGCTGTCTGCGAAATCGCGGCAGCGGCATTTAATTCAGAAAAGTTTGTTCAGTTACAGGCCAGCGTAACTGAAAATGAGCTGGTAAATAACCTTATTTTAAAGTAAACCTTTACTTCATATTAAATACTTTATTTTATGGTTTCATTAACCTCAATTACTCTCCGTTTATATATTTTAATTTCAATTTTTGTTTTGACGTTGACTTGACGATGAGCTATGCTATATTATGTCAATATTAGCAGTTCAACTCTACAACCTCTGAAAGAGAGAGTTGCCATATAACTAGAACTAAAAAATGATAATATGAAATATTTCAAACCTGTATCTACAGTCATATCAACAGTGACTCCTGCGCCACTGCGCCTTAACGACCTCACGTCAATTATTGATTACTCAAATACAAAAGCCTTTTTAAAAAATATTCGATTTTAAAATTTAATGAAAAATTCAAAAAATAAGCTATTGTTATTAAAAAAGGGCAAAATTGAAGATCAACAAGTTTTAGAAGTGGCCTTAATAAATACGGTAACAATTAAAAAGCGCACCTCTCCTGAAGGAGCTGGGAACTAATTAAAAAAAAAACGTGTAACGAAGTCGAATTGGAACGAAGTCGATGAATTATTTTTTTTAATACCCTCGTTTTTTGTCATTGCTCTTTTTTCATTTGAATAACTTTTTAATTTTTTTTGTTTTAAATTTTAACAGGATACTTTTAAAAGTTACTTGAGAGCCTGTCAATTCATTACGTTTTTATAAGCGAGGCATATCACAAAGAGCGGCGTTGGGCTCTGTTACAAAACATTAAAATGAAAAAATGTCTAAAACGGCTACGAATGGAGAACTTTAATACTATTTATCCTATACTCGTAATAAACAAAAAACTTAAAGACAAAAACTAGAGAGTGAAAATATTTTTTATTCAGTTCGGAAATATTAGTTCTTACACTGTTAATTTCTTCGCTCTAGTAACCAGGCAAAAAAAACGGCGTTGAGTTCCGCCGCTCAACACGCAATGCCTTCAGAATTTGGTGGAAAGTACGGAACGAAGTGTTGTAACACTGGATTCCCTCTGTCTCTGTCTATATTTGTGGGATACAGCGTGAAGCTGATTTAATTTCAATGTTGGATAGTTTATTTTTTGAGGAAGGCGCTGGATGATATCATGTAAATCGCTTTAAAATAACTTTTTTAAAATTTGAAACAACGGCAAAGCCACAGGAATAAGCTAGTAGTTACATACAAGTTCTCTATGGATGGATGATATTAAAAATGGCTTAGCACTACCCGACAAAATATCACCGACAATTTGGGTCACGAGGAAAATTCAAAAGTGTTTTAGTAAACAAATACGTCTTTCAGTGTTGGCTGTATTTTGGACTATCTATAAGAATAGATTGATAAATTGCAGTACTTAGGCGTGACTAGTGTTTGCCTTAGTATTTAAATATAGTCGAAATTCAAAGAAAAGAAATAAAAAGATTTTTCTATTTGTTTATTGTATTTCTATTTAGAGGTTAGATTTGTTAAGTTCATTCTGCGTTTTGCGTAGTCTTAAGGGTTTTAAGTTCGTTGTTTGGGGGGTTCGATTCTCTCTGGCGTCCATTGAACCCTAAACATAAGAATAAAGCGTTATACTCCTCACAGACACCATTAACATGAAATAATGAAAGACGGAGTGCCTTAACACTAGCTTCTGTTAAAACATTCTATATACGAGAAGCTAAAAGCTATATTTTTTAAAAAATAAATGGACTTAGCTGGCTCTTCTGATTTCTTTTCTTAATAAATTATTACAAAACTTATTTAGCCATACTGTGACGTTGATAGAGCGATTCTAATTATATTTATTGTTGTTTATACTGAATGCAATATAAGACTTATATAATCAGTTTGGCAATTACTTAAATAAAAAAAATATTTAAAAAAAAATGCTAGTGATATTGTTATAAAATACTGAAATGAAATACTATAGTAATAGGACGAAGAATGTCTTTGAAATGACCTATTTTAGACTTAATGGCTTGAATGTGTATTAGCTAATGTCATACATAATCAAAAAAAAAGGTAAAATTGTGTTTTTTGCTTTACGTTCTGTCCTGCACATAGGATAGGCTGATAGAGGGAAGCTGGGAACCTAATGCTAAGACACTCCATTACCACTAAGAGACTTCATTTTCCGCCGAAGGTCTGCCGTATCTTGAAGGAATATTGTCATAGAGACTATATTCCTGGCAATTATAGAATTGCCTCGAATCTTGAATTAAATATTTGACTTCCTTGAGTGTGAATAGAACCCACAACCGTTGCGTTAAAAGGCCTCAAAACGTCAAATTGTATATAATATAAATATAAATATCATACAAAAGAAAATTGAAGAAAAAACTGTACAGTACTTTAGATTTTCATATTCTTTCTTAGATGATTGTACTTTAACAATAACAGCGATCGATTGACCGCCCAGGTGATTAATTTGCCTTTGTACTCTTTGTATGTTTACAGAATGAGAGACTTCGGAGCTGTATTGACTTGTGACTTTGGGGCCTTCTTTTGCCTAACGAGGTAGGGTAAAGAATATCATATGAAGTTATGAAACTGAAATTCTCTCATGTTAAACTTCAAATTTTCGTGGATGAAATTCAATTTTACAGTATTGGAACTCTCTGGAAATCTCTTCTGTGTGTGTCTCTTGGAAATCATACAAGACACACGTTTTATGTGCTCGAGACAAAAAATAATAATAATAGAATAGTTTTAAATATAAATAGATATCTTACATAGGTATATGTACCTATTTCATAAATAGGTAGAGTATTTCAGTATCATAAATATGTAGTATTGGAGGCTTGGAGGCAAGCTAAAAGTGTGCAAAAGTGCGTAACTATGAACGCGACTGGTTCAATGCCCACTCGTGGAAGTATTTATTTAAATTTATTTTTTGGTGTCAAATAAGCTCAGTCACTCAACACACAATGGCTCCATAATTCAGCGGACAATTTGAAATGGAGTGTCTTGACACTAGGTTTGCTCTGCCACCTTACTGTGTGCTGGATACTGTATGCTGGACAGTAATCTTATATCTTGCAATTAGATAAAGAAAACTTTAAAGTAATAAAAGTATAAATATTGTATCATAAATTATATTAACTCAACAAAAACGTCACTTGGCTCGTGTTTTGAAATATTATGAAAGTTATGAAGGAAAGTTCAAAAATTAAGATTATAAATTCAGCCGCGGGGTGGTAATGGGCGCAGCCCTCAATCAATGGCATCTGTTGAACATTACGCCTAAATTGTTATTTGCGATTGCAAGATGTAAACAGAAAATATTACTAACGGTTCCAGAAATTATAAAGTTTTAATTGAATATTAGCCAGCTGAGCGGTGGTGCCAAGATGCCTCCTAGGGGTACTCCTTTAACTTAATTTTAATAAAAATTCATTTAGCTGCACGCTGTATCCCGCACACAATAGGGAAAGCAGAGTATCTTAACTCTAGGTTCCCATGTTCCCTCTCTGCTATTATCGTCACAGTGTGAAGCTAAAAAAGGAATTATGTATAATATTGACAGATGTCATTACACGTAGATGTCATTACATTATTAGGTAGACAGATAATAAAATAAATTTAATAATAACAATATTTATTAATTATTAAGATTTTCTTTTTATGCTAAAAATAATTTTAGAACTTATAAAACATAAATTATGTTTTGATTCAATTAAAAACTATGATGTACCATTACGGCCTAGCTTTTACACCATCCGTCACCGCAAACCTGCGGTCGCTGGTAGAAGCGTTTTGTGCACCATGATATCAGGTTAGACCACCAAGACCGCTGCAATTAGAAGTGAAAATAGCACTGAATTAAAGTGAAATTTTCCAATCCATTGATGGCTCTATACAAAGTACATATATGTATTCAATGTACTTAAGATATAGAATAAGGTGGTAGAATATAATTCCTGTATAAATTTTATGGTCATCATTTCTTCGTTAATACGTAATGCCTCAAAAATTCGGCGGAAAGTGGGGAACTGAGTGTCTCAACACTAGGTTACCTCAACCAAGCGTAGCGTTTTTTTTTTCTATAATATATGGTAGTTTTATTTTCAGCTTTACACTGTATCCCATACATAGCAGTTAGAACGTGGAAATCTAGTTCCAAGGCACTACATTTCCTATTAAGTCACTTCCGTTCTCCTCTTCCCGTCGAATTCTTAAGGCATGGCGTATTGAGTAACAGAACTCAATACTTTACATCATTATAAAGATGTAAAGTATCATCTTTAAATTTACAACCACCTATTTCTTTTTAAATAATTAGACCTAGAAGTCAACAGATTCTCGTAATATTTCTATAATGTTTTTTTTTAAATTATTTTCACATTTTATAGTGTTGGCACATAAATATTCTTTCAAATGCGTCTCGAACCTACGACCACAGTGTTATATAACATTAAGTACGAAAATAACATAATATTAATAAATATTCCAAATATTTATTTAAAGACTTATTTACCTAGCTAATAACTAAATCGATATAGGTTATAATAAAACGTTACAAATTGCCAACATTTATTGAATTCCTATAACGTAAGACCAAGGGCGTCGAAACAAGATGTTTTTATTGCGTTTCACTTGAGAACTATTAATCACAGAGACATTGACCTATCTCTTATCTGCGACCCTCGCGTCACGACCGCGCCCACTTACGTAGAATCCAAGACTCCTGGATAAAAATAACATTGTTTTCCACTGGATACGAGAAGCTAGGTATATATAAAATGTATCTAAGGCTTGTTATTTTAGATTGCTATTATCTCAGTATCAATATTGATAAAAGGTATTTATATAAAAAGATATAAAATTTTAAAAGTTTCTATTAACTATATTGTGGTTTCGCCTATCAGTTAAATGAAATGCAACGTTAGTTTAGCAACGTATTTCTTTTGGGATATGTTACACTCACGCTTACCGTCTCGGTGACGCTTTCAAGACCACCAGACCAGGCAGATCAGGTAGTTTCCAAGACCAGGTAAATAGGCTATGGATGGATAATGTAGTGACCTATCACTGCGCAGGCTCAAGCAACCTCAAAAATTACGAGAAATAAAGCTTCTTTTATATGATCAAGTATATCGTTATCCTTGCGGAGAGGCACAAGCGTCTGACTGTATAACGCAACGCAGCAGTTGTGGGTTCGATTACCGTGCGGAGGAAAGCAAATATTAAATATTTTCATTTTCTTCACTCTGGCATCGAGGCGAAGCGCGGCGTTGAGGTTTGCCGTTCAAGAAGCAATGCCTAAGAATTCGGCAGAAAGTAAGGTGTCTCTAAATGGTAACAGAGTGTCTTAACACTAGATTTCCAGTTTAAATGTGACTACAATGCTAGGTGCGGGAAGCTCAAAAAAATATAAACATTTAGTATAGCATCAAAATAGCGCAGCTAACAACTATATAACAATTAATCATAATTTTATCTTTAATGAGGGTGTGATGAAGGTCTTTAGATAAGCATAATTAACAAAAGCTTTAAATAGAATTACATATAAGTATGTAATATAATTGTAATAGTACAAGTTTTACATAACAATAAAACTTGTATTATTGTGGAGAGACGATGCCCAGCATCCGTGAGAGGGCGCTGTATACTTCCCTTTGATTATCCAATGATTTTCACTTCCGGTTGCTGTTTTCGATCCAATCAGCGATCGCCGGAAGTCACGTGGTCTCAGGTGGTAGGGCGCCAGAACGTATAAAAGGCGACACTACGGCGGTGACGACGTCAGCGTCAGCGTCAGGGCGGCGAGAGTTCTTGCCGGCCTTGGCCCATTATGACCAGGCCCTCCTTCCACGCCTGGGGGAAGTAGCCCAGGTGCAGAATGGCGCTGAAGAGCCTGGCCAATGCTGCGACTGTCTTCTGCGGCAGGTGACGAAGAGCCCCGTTGGTGATGCCGTCCAGGCCAGGCGCCTTCCTAGGCTTGAGACGGCAGATCGCCTTCCTTACGGCGGATGGGGAGAAGAAAGGTGGAGGCGGCAGGGGTAGAGCAGGCGAGGCGAGCGAGGACCTCTTCTTCCATGCTGGCGTGGCGTTCTGGGCGTTCGCTCGGGTTAGGCTGGAATACAGCCGCCAGGTGCTCCGCCAGGATCTCCGCTCTCTCCTCTGCAGCGTAACAGAGGGAACCGTCAGGGTGGAGGAGCGGTCTGGTGACTCGATGAGTTGGTTGACCCTGGTTTTTAGCGCAGGATCCCTGGACGTCTGCCACTCCGTGCGAAGCCTCCTCTTCTGGCGAATTAGCTTGGCGACGTGCGCAGGAGTCGGTGAGAGGCGGTTGGAGCAAGGCAGTGCGGTCGCGGTCTGTATCGCGTCCTGGATGGACGAGGTGATGCCCGCGACTAGGCTGTCGACGGCGGCTGGGTCGTTGAGCTGCGGAAGGCTCAGCTGCTTCCCAGAGAGGGAGGCCTCGAAGCGCTCCCAGGATATCCGGCCTCGGGCCGGAGGTGATTTGGCTAAGGTCAGCCCGCCGGAGAGAGTAGCCAGGACGGGCTGGTGATCCGACCCGAAGGAGTCGGGCAGCATTTCGAGGTCTAGTGTGTCAAGACCCCGGTACACAGCCAAGTCGATGGTGGTGGGCAGGAAGCGGTCGTCGAAGTGGAAGTGGGTAGGTTGGTCCGGGCCAGCCACTTCGTACCCAGAGCATTGAGCGTCTCTGAAGAGGCGGCGTCCGTCTCGGCAGGTGTGTGCGCAGCGTAGGAGTGGTGTTGTCCAGGACCGCCCGTAGCTCGCGGACCTCCAGGGGGCGGGTACACGGGCGGTAGATGGCGAAGAGCCTCAGGGGTCCAGAGGCGTGGTGGACCTCGACACCCAGCGATTGGAAAGACTGGGTGCCGATATTAGGCAGCGGCGAGAAGACGGTTCCCCTGCGGATGGCGATGAGGAGCCCACGTCTCGAAGTGTCGGCAGTGGTGTCCAGCCGCAACACATGGAATCCTGGCAGGTGGGCAGCGATGTCAGGAGACAGGTGTGTCTCATTGACCAGCGCTACGTCGATGCGTTGGTCGCGCAGCAGATGCAGGAGGCACGGCCTCCTCCTCCTCAAGCCGCAAACGTGCCAGAATAACACGCGGAGGTGTCCAGACATTGAGGAGGAGGTTCTTCATCCCATCAAGGACGCACTGGACAGCGTCTCGACCTTCCCTCAGGGCGACGAGTACGTCCTTGAGGGTGTCGATAGCCCTGTCAATGGCCACTTGCGCCGGCGGATGGGAACTTGCCCGAGGTTGCACTGTGTTTGTTGGTCGACGTCGGGCGGCATCAGGGGCCGCGGTAGTGACGGGAAGAGTAGCTGCGGCGGGAGGGGGTTGACTCTCCTTCTGCCTCCTCGTCCTCTTCCCCCCCCTCTTGTGTTTCCTGCCAGCTCCCCTAGTTGACGGGGGGTTGGCGGGGGCCATCAGGGTTGGCGCACCTTCATCAGCGTTCACTGTGTTGGTGGTGGAGGCCGGCGGGGCGCCCCTGGTTGGACGGGGCGCCGATTGAGAGAGGGCCACGGTGCCGGCCCTCTTGTTTCTGTGCTCCTTGCGGAACTGCGGGCACGCGGTGTAGTTGGCCGGGTGGGCACCCCCGCAGTTGATGCAGGTGGCGGGTACGTCTCGAGGCCGCGGGCAGTCGCGCGCGAGGTGCTCTTCCCCGCACCTCACGCAAGCCAGGCGGCGGTGGCACCCATGGCTTGAGTGCCGAAACGCCTGGCAGCGATGGCACTGCGCCGGGCCCCGCTTGCTCCTCCAGGCTTCCACTTTGATACCCGGCATGTTCAGAAGCTCTGAGATTTGGAAGATGCCGGGTACCAGGTCCGGGGTGTTAGTGAGAATAACGAAGAAGATGCACCCGGGCCGGCCCATCCTTGCCTTGATTGGTCGGGCGTACTCGGCCTGGTAGCCGAGCTCGCGTAGTGCGTCGGTTATCTCTTCGGGCGTCGTCGTTACCGGTAGCCCCCTGATGGCTACCTTTCTGCTTTTCTCCGCGGGCAGGGCGTAGGAGAACCAGGAAATGCGCTCCGTCTTTTCGAGGTCCGAGAGGTAGCGCTGGATCGCGCGGTACTCCTCCTCGGACTCGGGAGAGAAGCGCACACCCTGCCCGAAGGGGCGCGCGTTGGGGGCGTGGCCAAGGCGGTCGCGGAGCGCGCGGAAGTGGCGCGCCCAGTCAGGTAGCTTCTCCACCACGAGTGGCGGGAAGCGCGGCTTCGGTGGCTGAGGCGCGGCCGAGGTGGTGGCCGGAGCCGGCGTCGGTGCTGTGGTCATGGCGGCCGGAGCAGTGTGACTCGGGCCCGGGCCGGGGGCCCTGAGTGCGTCAGCAAAAGTGCCTACATTAGAGGCATCCGGCTGGCTGCCGGTGGTGATAGAGGCGGCGAGCGGCATGGTCCGTGGTTCCCGCTGGCGTAGGCGGGGGTCGCGGGGGTTAGGAGGCGGAGCTGCGCGCGGTTGCGCGCACACGCGCTTGGCGGCCTCCTCATCGGCATCGTCAGAGGGCCGAGGTCGTCGTACGGGCGTTGGCGGATGTGGAACGCCCAACAGCGGGTCGGCGGCGGCGGCAGCCGCGCCGGCGCATTCCAGCTCCTTTCCCTTGTCGTTCAGGTACTTAGCAATATGCACCATGAGCGACCGGGAAAGAGCTCCGCGCTTCTGCAACTCGGACACAACGAGCATGTCCGAGTTGAGGCGCGACTGCGGCGAAAGCTCGTCCTCGACGCGGAGTGGCGCGGAGGGGGAGCGCTGCGGTCGCGGCAGCTCCTTGGAAGCGGCCCTGGAGGGTCGCTGAGGCTTCGGTGTCGTCAGTGCGGGGGCGGTCGTCCACTTGGCCGAAGTGGGCGGAGCGCCGAGAGGGCACGCGGTAACATCGCGTGTCTCCGGTGTCCGTCGGGCATCCTCGGTGTTGAGGGGTATGCGGGGTGCAGAGCCGGGGGGGTGGCTTCGACGATCGGCATTGATCGTCCTGGAGTCGCGGAGGCACGAGGGCGCGAGCGAGAGCGGTCTCGCTGTGCGCCGCTGCGGCCGCTCATGGTGAGCTGGCTGGCGTCAGTGCCCGCACGCGGCAGTCATCGATCGCGGTCGCGATCGCGAGATCGATAGGAGACGCAAGGGCGTCGGTATCACGACGCGGCGCCTCGGGGCGCTGGCGAAACTCGACAGAAATTTCAACAAGAAATAGTGGAGAGTTTCTTCAATACTATAGGACTCGTGCCGCTGGAGTATGCAGACTTGCTCTCTCGACGGCGGGCAGGCGATCCGTATGAGGTAAGAAGCGTAATGTCGCCTTTTATACATTCCGGCGCCCTACCACCTGAGACCACGTGACTTCCGGCGATCGCTGATTGGTCGAAAACAGCAACCGGAAGTGAAAATCATTGGATAATCAAAGGGAAATATACAGCGCCCTCTCACAGATGCTGTGCATCATCACAACCCAAATAATATGATATTTTCAGTATCAAAAATTGAATGACAGACTACGCACAGACGAAACTATAGAAAAGTGATTTTTTGCATGTACCCTCCATTCCAAGACCACTAACATAGGATTTTTAAAAATTCCTACGAGAGCGGGAGTTAATTGTGTTTTATAGTTTACACAAATGAATTTTAGAGCGGCCAATAGCACAAATTATATTTAAATATTAGGTAGGTACTCATATTATTGAAATGCTAAGTATTCAAAGTTTTTCATTATACTTTATAACCTAAATTATTCTTATCATAGAATGTCGTAATTTATGTACATTATTGCCACAAAGAAAGCAGAAAAAAAAATTATATAATAATATATTTCTTAACAATGAATATTATTATACTTACTTTTTTTAAATATTTCTTAACAATGAATATTATTATACTTACTTTTTTTAAATAAAATTTATCTAATGTTACTTCATGTATAGTGACTGAATTTATTGTTTTACTGCTTCATCTTTGGATACAGATCTCTAAAAACAACTTTTATTTTTAGCATAATTAGATAAGCCATTTTATTTTTATGACGGAAAAATAAATTAATGTTACAAAGCTTACGTTTCATAAAATAAATATTTTGTTTGTCGTTCACTTCTTTTAATAGGTACAGATTGTAATATCCGTATGGAATTTTTCGATAATACTATTTCATCATCCTGACAACTAATATTTAATAGCATGTATAGACTATAGATATTGAGGCCGTCGCGGCGCAACGACATAAGCATGTGATTGTAAACGTGACGGTTTCAGGTTTGATTCCCGATGAAATATTTAATATTTCCGCGTTCTGGTAACGAAGCAAAGTTTCGCCATTCAACACGCAATGTCTCAAGAATTTGGCGGAAAGTGGGGAGCAGAAACGGGGAACGGAGGGTCTTAATATTATGATTTTAGGCTCCCTGTGCCCACCGTGCTATATGCAAAATATACGAACAAAAATTTTTTTAAGTACGTAATGACTTAGTAGTTTATCACAATTATTGATGAATTTTAAAGTTGCTTACATCAACGAATACCAAATGCTTTTAACTTAACAATTTAATAAAAGAGAACCCTATGATCCTCGCCTTAGGCTGTCTTTTATACCTTTTCAGTAATGCTATTGTGACATTTTCAGTCTGTGGTAATTGCAAATGTCACTTCGCTGGCGTATCTATTAAAAGTTTTGCTTCTTTTATGTATTAATATGTAGCAGATTCATTTATAATTGACGTTTTACATAGAAGAAATAAATTCTAAATAGTGAATACATCCATTTGATATATAGTGTATCATTTGATATATTAATCTCATTATCAAGAAAAATTAAGAAAAGTATTTCTCTTATAGCAAATTATACAAAAACTGACATCAACAATATCAATGTAAGTAAATTTGTATTATAACAGAAATATATATAAAAGTTTAGTAGAAATACATATGTAATAAAAAATAAGACAAAAGAATATTATGATAACCTACAATTTTTAAATTCACATGTAAGGGCTACGTTATTCACTTAACCTATAAAATTAATTATTAGATTGCAAAATATTTTATTTCTATTAATAATTCAGTGTATCGTCAATAATAGACTTATGATATTTTATTATGAATGTATGAGGATATGCACAATCAATGTTTGGAGTGTGTTTTGTTAAACAGCCTTGTATTCTCGTGCAGAGCTATTGTTAATAAAATACATTACTTCTACTAGTCCCTTTGTTATTTTAAAAATGATAGTATGCACTGTCATGTTCTCTGCTTATACTATAATATTAGAGAGGCCACATTGGCTGTATGTTGTTAATTCTTTTGCCTATTTAGTGTTATATTTTTTTTGTTACTATTAAAATAGATTGATATTATTACTTTTTATGTTGTTATTTATGTCACATGATCAAATTGTAATTTTAATTGGTCTCATTTGGTGATAATTTCCATCAAGTTTATAGTGGTTTACACCAGAATTATTTCTTGATATTATGTGAATTCGATAACCTTTCCTAGAACTGGAACAGTTTATTCCAAAAACTGCTTAAAAGCAGAATCATCTACATTTTAATGGATTAACGGAACAAAGTCTGTTTTTTTTTTCATTTCTATACAACATGCTAGTAAATCCTTATCTCTTACAAATTTGAACTAATGACCTATGTACGTCAACAGTAAGTGATGAGGCAGAGAATATGTTCGTGTATACTCAGTTCACTACTGAATACCACAATGAGAAGTCACACATATTTTGATTCTATGGGCGTGCCCAGGTAAAAAAAATATTACCTAGGTTTTTGTTTGTGTTTTAGAACTAATAACTGTTTGCAAGCTTAGAACTATATTATTATCCCATATTTAGTCTCTTTTGGCTTTAATTGTTTTTATTTTATATAAATTTTTTAATTTCTAATTGTATCTTATATTTATTTTTTTTCCAAAACAGAATAATGGCACGGATTCTTGACGGCAAAGCTTTGGCGAAGGAAATTCGAGATGAATTGAAAATTAAAATTTGCAATTGGGTTAGCAATGGATACCGGCCACCTTCAATTTGCTGTATAATTGTTGGTGATGATTCAGCCAGCCACACTTATGTGAGAAACAAAATCCTAGCGGCTACCGAAGTCGGTATTAAAGCAGAAACTATCAAATATGACCAGAGTTTCACAGAAAATGAACTTTTAGAAGCTATTCAATTGTTAAATGAAAATAGAGATGTTGATGGTATACTAGTGCAGTTACCGTTACCAAACGGTATTAATGAAAGGAAAGTGTGTAATGCTATTGCCCCTGAGAAAGATATTGACGGTTTCCATGTAAGAAATATTGGACAATTGAGCTTGGATATGCCAACAATTGTTCCTGCAACTGCACTTGCTGTTATAGAAATGCTTAAAAGGTAAGCTATATTTTGTTTTATATTATAATGTTATTTATTCACTTAAAATTTTCTTGTAGGATTTTTTTTTATTACTGCAATTGAGGTTGTGATGTTTTGTATTGTCTGTAATGTGTGTAATTCTTTTTTTATATTTTTTTACTGTCTGTTCTACAACTGGAGGAATCCAATGCCATCCTAAATTTTACCATAGAAAATATTTTATCGTATACCATTTTGTTATGATATATTGTTTCATAAGTTTTTGATGATTCTATATTTATTTAATAATTAATATGTAGTATAATTTTAATAGGTAACATAATTTTAATATAATTTTTGTATTGCAAACCTACATTACCTGCAGAATTTAATTTACAATTAATCTTAAAGCTCTTGTACTAAAAACTTAATGTTTTGTATATTTATTTATTTATTAATTAATTTTTAATTGTAAACAAAAAATAATTAAGTATTATACTGTATGACCAATTATAATAATGTTATCTTTAGGGGGCTATAAATAAAAATGACATCCTTAAACTGGTATAACAAAATTAATATTTTAACATTTGAATTGCTTTTAATAAAAATGGTCAATTTATTTATTAATTATACAAATAAGCATTATGAAATCATGTAAAAAAATTAGGAAGTCTTAAAATAAAAAACAAATTTGTTTTATCGATTCTACAAATACAAAATTAAAGCGCGTCGTATTTATAAACATTTGTTTTGACAAATATAATTTTGAAATGAAATGTCGTCAGTGACATTTCTTAATATAGATAATGGAAAAAAAACAATGTCTTAATATAAACAGCCAGTATCAATTAATAATATAAATGACATAATTTTATAAAAATGACGTAACAAAACGTTTACTACGCTGTAAATGCACGTTAAGTGACGCGCATTTGTCAGTTTATATCAATTAAACTGTAATAACGGATTCCCTATTGATTTTAATGACGTTGAAATAACTATAGTAGTAAATATGTTGAACTGTGTTATTCATTCGCAATGTAAGCTTTAGATGCTACCATTTCAATATACTGATACAAATTGTCTTTAGAAATATCTATATTGGTGGATTCAGTTCGGAATCGAACGGTTTTTATCTCTGTCTATATTTAGTTCACGTTTCCTGTATAAAGCAAGGTACATAGATGGAACCTAGCACTAAGAAGTTTTGGTCTCCACTTAACATGTAATTTTCGAGACATGAGTATAAGAGTGGCAGAACTCAAATCCCGCGCTTTGTCTTGTTACCAGAGATGAAACAACATAATTTCCCCGGGTAGAAATCGAACCCTCAACTGTCACGTTTACAGTCAGACGTTCCCCCCACTGTCTCTCAGCGGTCTCAATATCTATCCAAAATGGTTATTAAATACAAAATATGTTGTTAGTTTATAACTCAGTTTTATAATCATTGCATGTATATTCTCGCCTAGATTCAAAATCCAGACATTCGGTCGCAATGCAGTAGTGGTAGGCAGGTCTAAGAACGTGGGCATGCCGATAGCAATGATGCTGCATAGTGATGGACACCACGACAGCGGGCTGGGCATGGACGCGACTGTCACCGTGTGCCACAGGTACACGCCGGCGGAGCAGCTGGAGATGCACTGTAGGAATGCTGATATCATTGTGACTGCCACTGGTGAGTAGCCAATCTGTCTGTCACAAATACGCAAAACGTACACAAACACACGTGGGTATACGCACATACTCATAAAAACTCTATAGTCATATGGTTAATGAGTCATGGTTGACCTGAAGTTAAGATTTCTGAACATTTGCGCATTATTCAATCTGAAGAGAGTTTCATATCTATGACTAACTTCGCTTTTGGACGCAAAAGATCGTGCAAAGTGGAGTAGGTTGAGTAGGAAGGCAGACCCTGGTAATAGCCGGGATTAATGTCAGGAAGAAGAAGACTAACTTCAGGTCGAATTATACATAAACACAATATACATTAATTTATTTTTAAATATTATTTTTTTTTTGTAAAAATAAAAATTTGGTAAAAATCTTTATTTTATATCTTTCTTGCAATTTTTTTTCACTTTGACTTGAAGCATTTGGTTATTTTTTCTTTTTTATATTTTTCGTTTTCTTACCTTCACTTGTTACAAGGCGTTCTTGATAAATTACTCGTTTTCCATTATTTTTTACTTTCCTACTCAGGTATACCAAAACTTATAAAAGCTAACATGGTTAAACCCGGTGCTACTGTAATCGATGTTGGTATAACTCGTGTCAATGAAGATGGGAAATCGAAGTTAGTTGGGGATGTTGATTTTGATGGTAAGTGTTTTTTTCTTTTTGTTAAATATTAATAGTGTCGATGTAAACGTCATGATGTTTGATTCAATCCCAAAGCAAGAGTTTGCGAACAAAGAAATAATAATGTTTATTTCCTCAGTCTAGTTATTCAAAGCTCGGCGTTGACTTCCGCTGTCAAATATCTCCAATTTGTGCAATAAATTTATAATCTTTTTACAAAAACACTTAAAAATAAATCAAAATATTTTTTTTCTCTCAGAGGTCGTAAACGTAGCCGGTGCTATCACACCAGTGCCGGGTGGAGTTGGTCCAATGACAGTAGCTATGCTTATGTATAATACATTCCAAGTCTCTCAAAATCGACAAAAGCATTAGAAAGCTAAAGGCTATTAGTTTTTATATAGACATTGTTTTTATAATGTTCTTATATTATATGACTCATCTGGTATAGCACTGACATTGCAATTGCAAATAAAAAACCAAATTAAATATGTCAATATATGAGATAATATTTACAAACTGATTGCTTCTAAGGATTTTCGAAAAGTGCAAATACGTCATTGTTGCATCAAATGACAGATATCGTTTTTGCGATTATTTTATAGTGACATATAGAAATTGTTTTAACAGATATATCCGTGTATAATTTAGTTAATAATTTGGTAATAAAGAAAATTTTGAAGAAACTAAATTTAAATTAAGAATTAATGATTTTTTTATAGTAAAGTTTTTAAAACTAAATTATACACGATGTAATCGTTATTATGTTCGAAAGAATCTTCATTATAAATGTTGGTTTTAATATAATTAAAACTTTGTTTCTATTAAACCTAATGGTTGTATTATGGGTTGTACGTTTTGTACACAACATTTTTTTTGTTGTTTACGATTGTCTGTTATTTTGTTATTATTATCACTCGAATGAATGTCATTCAAATATTCGAAATATCTAGAAGTTCAATACTTTGGTTTCTATCTTTCATTTATAATCTGTGAAAAAAGGCGCTAATATTATATTTTCTTTAAAAACGAAATAACTGTATTCATAACGAGTACTAATAATAATGAATTATTTTATTTAAAACAATTATTTCCATTCTAAACGTATATTTTTTGTTTTATGGCTGTTAACATAGATATACGAGTATGCTGTAACCTCGAATATCTTTGTGGAACAATTTTGAAATAGTTTCATATTATATTTTTAATCAGAAATCAACAGTGCCTTTATTTATTAAGTAGGCGTAAGTAAATACAAGTATTATAAATGTTTAAGAGTAATTCTATTATTTTAATATTGTTTAATGTTTATTTCTATTATTCGATTTACCGATTTTTAAAATCGATTATATGTCATCGATTTGCATTTTTTTATTGTTAATAATTTCTGATTCATTCATATTATGCATTTTATTGTTAATTATACATTTATAATTAATTATAAGGTGACTAGCTCAACATTTTTTATATTTTTAAGGAACTTAAATAAAGAAAATATTACTCAAAATTTCGTTTATTTTCCTTGTACCTTTTTTTTAATTTTCCCTCTTATACTTCGATATTAACAGTGTCAATTGCTTTTTTTTTCTGTAAATATATTTTCGTAAAAATATCCTGTTCATACTTTCCTACCACTTTTTTTAACAGACTGTTATTTGTACTCACGCATTAAACTGCACTTCGGCTTTAAATACAAAATCAGACCATTTTATAGTTAATTAAATTCTTACTTTTTTTAAATAATTCCTAAGTAACTATGAAATATTTAGTATTTTCATTCCCTTGCTCTGGTGTCGATGAAAAGAATGGCGGTAAATTACGCCACTCATCTCGCCACCAGCATTCGGTTTAAAGTGGGAAGTGGAGTGTATCAACACCGGGTTCCCTTTGCCTACTCCTATGAGCGGGAAACAGCATAACATTGGAAAAAAATATATAATACGCAAATCAATACAAACAATAGCACTTGATTGATATATTTAATCAAATAATTCGAGTACCACTCCACTGTCAACGTAATTAACGGTAATGAATTTATAATGTACTGTACTCAGATATCAGTGCGAGTTTTATTTTAAACGAGGCAACAGGTGCCATTTTGTTTTCGAAATAAAATAAAATGGCGTCGCGTTTGAAAATCAACTTGTTGATGAACGTGGTTGATTATCCATAAAGAATTTAATTCCGTTTGTAAATTTGGATATAACTATAGTTGAATTTAGGTATAAGGCTATAAGCTATTAATGTTAATTTGTTGCTTTAAGGTTTAACGTTACATTGGCTTAGTTTGATATAACATTGAGGTCGTTATGGCTCAGTGGCACAGTGTCTGTCTGTTAACGTGACGTTTGTAGGTTTCAATATTACTCAGGGGGGAACTGAATTATTTTAATTTCTTCATACTGGTAACGATGAGTGGTGTTGAGTTCCGCCACTAAGCAGAAACCGAAGTGCTACAATAGTGTTGATTTCCCTATACAAACCAAGTGAAACAATAAGTTTAGCCACTTAACACGAAGGTAAATCGAGTTTTTGGTAGACAAAAAAAATAGGCGATAATTGAAGACCGGAGAATTTTCACACTACGTTCTCCCCTTACCTTTTGCAAAATAAAAAAAAATATCCGCTTTCAATCACACGTTCCTATAATACCTTAAAGTAAAGCCAAGAAAAGTAAAGCTCAAAAGCTATACAATATTTTTATCCCCACTCTGTAATAGATTTCCTTCGCAAAGCTGGCATTAACGTAATAATATTTACATACGCTCTTCCACGCCATATGCTCCATGCTCCACCGATATACTAGTATTGTTATGGAAATTGAAAAGAAATTGGAATAGGAAATAAATGGATGGGTTTTATTCATTACATCTTCAAACAGTGGTTTCTCGTATTAAGTAACTTAATTTGCTTTTTTATTGAATTCATTTATATTAATAATCTTATTAAAAAATTATTTACTTTTATTTAGTAGAATCTTTGAACCCGTCGTGGCGCAGGGGCTCAAGACTACAATGACTGTAAAACGAGTATGGTGGGTTCGATCCCCATTTGGAATGAATTATTATCATTTCTTCGCTCTGGCATTAAGGAAATAACCCGGCGTTGAGTTTTACTAATTGTACCGAACCGCCAATAGAAGGAACCTAGTGTTGAGCCTTACCGCCGAATTCATCGCGCGTTGACTTCCGGAACTCAACGCCGTTCTTTTGCTTCGGTATTGGAACGAAGAAATGAAAATTATAATAAAAAATAATTTAAAATACCATAAGAAAGCAAAACAAACAAGATAAAACGGCGTCGCACATAAATCCCGAAGTAATACAAGATCTTATTAGAGTCGGCCTCACGTATAAATGAAGGGCCGCTACGTGGTCGTGTTCCGTAACAAAATAATTACGTTATTTTGTCTCAAATTGCCCTTACGGCCCTGCACGCTTCGAGGTTTTTACGACTACCCCCAAAACTTTACATATTCAAACGAAAATCAACCATATTTTAATTTAATAAGACATATAATTATATATTAAGTGGAATTAAGCTAAATAGTGTTATCATAAGGACTTTAAGTTGGTTAATTATTGTAGTTCAAACTATTATTATATACATTTGTATATAAGTTGGGTTAAAACTACTTTTAATTTAGTTAATGTATTATAATTAAAATTAAGTTATTCATGTTATTGTTATATGCCTCTATAGAATTTAATTTGTTCCAAACTACTGTTTATTATTCATGCTTTACCTATATAAAATAAGACCGATAATTTTTTTTTTACATAATGGATTTGGGTTTAAATCTTACTCATGGAAGTAATTTAATACTTGTACAGAGTGTAACTTGACATTATGACCTTATATATGGATAGAGGACCGTAGTGCCTACCCAAATCACCTACTTTTGATAAAGAGAACCTTGTGTTAAGGCAATCCGATCCCCACTTTCCATATAATATTCTAAAACATCTTTGAATCTTTGTATATAGAGTAGCGGAGTTCAACTCTGCCCTTTATCTATAGATATCAAAACGAGAATCGCCGAATGAACATAAAGCCTCTCTTGGAAGACAGTTCTACTGAAAACCACCTGCAAGATATTTGAATATATAATTTTAGACAAGGTTACTTACGTTCACTAAGGTTCCCTAAGTAAGGTTAGGTATTACAGCTGGTAGCGTTATGCATCTCAACATAAACTTTAGTGTGCTGAAATAGCATCCATCAAGCTATTATATTCTAGACTGGAGTAATCCTGGTGTCATCACTAGTTGTTCGTAAATATAGTGCCTAGGTAACGGGGGCACGTGTGCTAGATGGCTGCTAGATAAAAGGCGTTTGTTGTTTTTATTATAATATTACAATATTTGTTTTTTTTTTTTTGGTTAGAATCTATTTTCTTTTTCTATATATTTAATAATTATGGGATGATATAAGTTTCTTTTTCTGGTATTTTTTTTCATGATGCCTCGCTGCACTACGAATACTTATAAGTAACTTTTATTTGGGACTTCTCTGTCTAATTTTTGCCGTTAGTTAGTCAGTTAATCGAAAATCCGAATAATCGAATGTATAAAGAAAAGCTTTGTGTATATGTAGCTCAAAATTGTTGTCCATTAAAAGCAACCAGTACTTATCAACGAAAATCAACTTTTATTATCAAGAAATTATTAATATTTTCCAACATACAATTTATGTACGTAAATAAATATGTGTAATATTTACGTACATATAAATTTTATTAGGTTTCATTGTAGTAGGTTGTGTAAAATAATTATAGCGGTTGATAGTCCGGATAATCCATATAACTGAGTTTCTACTGTACATATAAAAAAAACGCGGCGTATATAATTTCGTGTGAAGAGGCATAACTGTCGCAGCGTGCATAGACAGGAAGATTGATTGCTTCTTTCTAGCAAACTGTTTTAGCGCTTTTAGCCAAACAAATATTTGAAGTATAATGCAGAAATGCTATGAAATCTTAGTTTTTATTTTATTTTTCAAATAAAAGTTTGCTTGATTTATTAGTGTTTCACTTTAAACATATTAAATAAGGACTTTGATTAAAAAATAACAAAATATTGATTTGTTATTATAGAGGCAGATGAAGTACAAGGGCAAAAGCGTAGGACTGTAAACGTAACTCTTGTGGGTTCGATTCCCATTTGAGGGTTATATACCCTTCGATTCGAACCCATTGAATCTGTAATATATTCATTTCTTCACTCTAGCAGCCAGCCAAATGCAGCGTTGAGTTCCCTAACTCGCCATGCCTTGATCATTCGATCTTAAATGAGACATTTTGATATATTATATATTTGAGACATATTATGATAAATAAATGAACTGTAGTGCAATACGCTTGTTCGTTCGTAGACAAAGTGCTGTTAAAGTGCCGCCACTCAATCTATAATATATCAAAAATTTCTCGCATAGTAAGAAACGGGAGTGTCTCATCACTAGGTTCTTTCTACCTATCCTGCTGTGCGGGAAGAACGTGTTCTTTTAAAATAATCATATAATTCAACCAAGAATCTATATATATAAAATCGAAAGGTCACTCACTCATCACGAAATCTCAGAAACTACATGTGCTAGGAATCTCAAATTGTGCATANAAATGCTAGGAGTCTGAAATTTTGCATGGACGTCATTTAGAGGACGTAGGTACTCATGGAGACAGAAATTAATAATAACGTAGTTCACGCGGGCGAAGCTGCGGGCGGGCCGCTAGTATTTACATATATTTATTACTTAGGTAGATACTAAGACTCCGTAAATTAAATCATTTAGCCGGTGAACTTCACGTTACTGTGTTGGCTAATGTGCGGAAATGGCGGTGCATATGAAATAAGAATAGCAAAGCCCTTGCTCTCCAGATTACCTCTTTCCCACAAACCGCTTTATCGGTTTAAAGGTAAAACGTATTTGTATTTTGGTCTGTTTTAAAAATGCAATGGTTTCACCACATATGTAGGTATCGTGTACCTCAAATTAATTATTAAACTTTTGGTACAGTTTATAGGGGACATTGTGGGAAATAAATGAGTTATATTGTCATTTATCTGCTGAAAAGGTATATTTTTTGTTTTTTTTTTAAGCTTTACGCCGAATACTTGATGTAGGTTTTTATAATTATATAAAACAAATAAGCTTCACGCTGTACCCCACACACATTAGGATAAGCTGAGGCAAACCTAGTCTTAAGACACCTCCAGTTTTTGTCGGTCAAATTCGTTAATTTCACATTCGCGCTCTGACCAAAACAGGCAATATCTCAAAAATTTGACAAGAATGAGACGGAGTGTCTTATCACTTCCTAGTATAAAAATCTAGTTCTAATACCAACAAATCTCAAACAAGAATTCAAATACAGATATTTTGAATTACAAAATATCTTGAATGAAATACAGCGTACCACCGTGACTCCGAACGAAATTATTGCTAGCAATGTAACTTGACACAAGGAACTGGCAGCGACGTAACGCAATATGCTCTCAGATCGGACACTGGGTTCAGAGGAGACAGCTCCAATTTATTGCAAGGCAGCCAGCCCCTAGTATTATATATGGAATTTTATATTTACCAAAGATTTGCAAATATAAGATGGATATAATGATTACAATTTTGGTAACGTTCAATAATCGGGAAAATGGTTATATTAGCTTCACGCTGTATCCCGCAGAGTAGGCAGAAGGTTTAGTGTTAATACACTCCGTTCCCCAGTTTTCGCCGAATTCTGGAGACATTCCGAGTTGAGTGGCAGAACTCAACGCCGCGCTTTGCATTGACACTAGTGCGAAATAACAAATTTAAATATATATTTCACTTTCGACTTCGACTCGTCGGAATTATTTTCCTTTTCACGCGCTGGAAAGAACCCACAGCGCGGGGTTCACCTGTCACTTAACACGCAATGTCTGAAAAATAAGCCACTGCTTGAGAAATGGAGTGTTTTAATACTATTTTACGTGGCTCCCCTGCAATATACAAGATATAGCTAAAAATAAAATAATTTAATTAATCTTTAGTGCGTACTGTTAGTACGAACGTCTAGAATTCATCCAGGAATACGTAGAAACTAGAAATCGAGATAAATGTATTGAACCGATGTTAGATATTAATTAACGTGTTGGAATGATATACTCCTGTGCTATTTGTTCAAAGAGTACGTCGTAGATCGAGACAAAATCATTATAGCAAATATACATATAACATATTTGCTATAGGTACCTATACACATTTCTATTAAGAATAATATATACTTAACAGTTTTCTATTTAAGATAAATGGAGAACGGAGAGAGAGAGAGAGAGAGAGAGTGCATATACTCAGAGACATTGAAGGTTAACTTGTCGATGTCTCTGGGTATTTTATTATTATAATACGACGCGCACGCGGCTTCGCCCGCAAAAACGACAAAATTATTTATTTACTAATATGAATTACTTCCGTGTTATAATAATATTAATATTTTAAAAACAAAATATAGTTAAAAACTAAAACCATAGCCAATTTAATTAAACATTTATTTTCCAGCAATTTTGTAATTAATACTGTATACTTGTGTTGAAGAATTATTGAAAAAATACATAATATTACGCTACTTTGGACCAACCCCGAAAAAAAATTGGCATCACGAAGTAAATAAACGTACTAAGCTTATATATTACAGAGCAGATGGATGGAGAATCGCGACAATAGCACGAAGCAAGCCGGCACCAGATACGTAACGGCATTCTGTGGGATTGCTGCCTCGGAGATATATGACACAGGGTTCAGGTTATAAAATGTAGCGTTTTATTAACATGTTAACAAATTGGCTTAAAAAAACCCTTTAGTGTTAAGCTAGCTTGCTTCGCCTTTGATTTTACGGCCAAATCTGGAAAATATACAAAGCTAAGAAAAGTTATTTTTATATATAATATTTTTATTTTTTAAAAAATAATTGACTGTGCAATGTGAATCTTTCTAGTACTTGAGCTTGAAACGTCCACGTGGCCGTTCCGTTTTTTCTTTCGAATTCTTTTTCGGAATTCTATTTAACTATAATATTTACCGAGACCTGATTCTGAATATCTCCTACATTTCTATAAGCACAGAGAAAAGAGTGATTTTTTTATACAAGATTGCAATGTTAATTTGTACCATACATCGATATGTAGCTAAGCTGATACCTAACAAGCATTACGAATGCAATAAGCTACGAAACAGTGTGTACGGCGGTTTTTAAAGCAGAAACAATGCGCACCCTCACCTCATTTGAAAAAAACTGTTTCAATATATTAAAGAGTAAGAGAGAGAGTAAGAGTACTTTACGTTATGAGGACGTAATGGAGCAGAAGCGTGTGACTTTGAAATATATCATATTTTCATTTCCTCGCTCTGGTAATAAGGCAAAACGCGACATTAAGTTCCGCCACTCAACACGTAATGTCTCGAACATTCTTCAAAGATTGCAATTACTTTTGTATCGCATCTCAATTGTTCAGAATTTTGACGTAGTTTGATGTGAACATGTGGCTTAGTGGTCAGACCGCTTGGCCAGTTTTCAAGAGGCTTAGGTTCAAATCTCGCTACGTTCAAATTTTTACACGTTTCCTAAATAAGTATTTTCCTATCCTAAGTGTGGAATAACACTTAAAATATAATAGCTGTCGCATCTACAGTCACACACTTGTGCCCCTACGCTACGATAGACTCTTTTATAAAAAGGTATATAATTCTTTGGAAATAATAAAATAAAAACCATTTGAACATCGTCAGTTCCAACGCCATTGCAAACTTCTGAAGTTTATCAATATTTTAAAACTCCTTTTAGTTTTGAAGACACCAATATAATAAACTATAAAGTTCGCGGAGTCAAGCGATACTAACTTTCATTGCATAGAACATAAACTTGTCACTTTCTAAAATACTATATATTTCGAATTTTAGATAAGAAATCTCTATGATTTTCTATATCGTAGGTATGTTAATATTTAACTACTTACAGTCGCACTCAGAGTTGTCAATTAGTGTTTACTATTTTTATTAAAAGCTTTTATTTAACTTGCAATGTATGTATGTGGGTTCGGGTGAAATCTTTGAGCTCAATTTTGAAGTAGATATCTTCAACTGATTGGATGACAATGCACGATAAAATATGTGACGTCATGCAAAATCTAATATGGCGGACCATACAAGATGACGAAATAGTTATTCTTAATGTACTTCTACAATATAGGTACAAATGAAAGGGCTCGTTGAGAGCAACTCAAAAAATAATGTGAT
Source organism: Heliconius nattereri (assembly GCA_013403645.1). Lineage (NCBI taxonomy): Eukaryota > Metazoa > Arthropoda > Insecta > Lepidoptera > Nymphalidae > Heliconius > Heliconius nattereri. Next base: position 5,849,989 of record JAAIXI010000224.1, on the reverse strand, counting down.
GTCATTCTAAATCCAATATGGCGGAAGATCTAAGATGGCGGAATAGTTATTATTTATTGACTTCTGCAATATGGGTATCAAATGAAAGATCTTGCCGAGAACAATTAAAACTTAATGTGACATCCCTTGATATACGAGTACAACATATTTCAACACAATTCAAGTTTTTTGTGCTTTCATATAATGAAAGGTACGTTCGTAAGATTGAGCTGAAATTTTGTATACACGTTTGGTTTGGATGACAATGCACGATAAGGTATGTGACTTCATTCAAACTTCAACCTTGCTTTTTTTTCTTCAGGAATCTTTCCTGCATCATTTAAGACTGCCTTGATCATACCTATTTAAAAGAGCGGAGACTAATTAGATTATATTTTCTAAGATTTTATACTCATATAAATTATGTACAATGAGGTTATGTGTTGATAGTTAAAATTTAAAAGACAAATTTTATTTTCTCTTTTCTAGAGCGTTTAAATAAAAGCTTTTTCCAAAAATGATTTTTTGCTTATAATTTATTTATTTTTCACTTCACGCTGTATACGCACATAGCAGGATAGGGAAACGAAAACTGGAAACCTAGTGTTAAAGAACCCAATTAATTTTAAAATGTTAAAAATATTTATAATGTACCAATATCTTTTGCCAAGTGATAATTCTAAGTATTATCTTCGAGTAGCAAAAAATTGTAAAAATCTCCGTACATAGATGCGACAGCAGCTATAAATAAGTTGTAATAACCTTATAAGAATTTTGATGTAGCTTGATAAGATCGTATGGCTTAGTGATCAGAGTGCTTGGATGGTTTTCCATTGGTCTTCCAAGAGGCACTAGTTAACATCCTGTAGCGTTCAAATTTTTATACGTTTTCTAAAAACGTATTTAACATTAAGTAATTCAGTTATCTAAATATTTAACTTTTATCCTTAACTTTGGCACGCAGTTACTCAAATCATCTATTTACATTCCTAACCTGTCGATCCCTATTTCAATTTTACAATCGGTCACCAGTAAAAAAGGCATTTCTAATACGAGGCGTTGTACCGAATACGCCATGAAATTTAAATCAGGCCACCGATTTCCAATAGCAACGGCGTACAATGGACCAACTTTGTTGTAGAAACAATTTTGAGTTTACGACTACGCGACTATTAGTTCCAAAATATTACTCGAGCCAATAGAAGAGTCCAAATTTTGAACCAACCTGTTATCGACGTTTTTTTCATAAAAAACTTTCGAGCCCATAGTGCTGGAAACTAGACTACTTGAAATGGTATATAAACAAGGGATTTTTTTGGTCCAACGATCCGCATCCAAGTCCTCTCGGTTCGATTCAATTGTATAAATGAACTATTATTTTGTTTCGTTCTTTAACATTGCCGTTCTGGGGTGTTTGTAAAATTTTAATTTGAATTGTAATACTAATACTACTTAATAATATAGTACCATAAATGGTAAAAAAAATGTGAGGGTGTATGTTTGTTCCATTTTCACGCGAAAACTAGTAAACGAACAGTACAGTAATATAGATTATACACCAAAATAGCACATAATCTACTATTTATGCAGAGATTTTATCTAATTTGGTTATAATATTAAATAAAGTTAAGCGGGCGAAGCCGCTTTTGTGTCTCACCTACCAATTCTCATCTTACCGACCAATCCTACTTCTAAAATTAGTAGGATAACAATTCTTAAATAGTATCTAATTGCAATAAATCACGTTACGTCATACAGAATCTAGATAAAAGTTTAGCTCTACAACATTTAAACGACGCGTTCGTTGAAAGCTTCTTTACGATTTCATTGTGTAAAGCTGTTATTTCACAAAATTATCCTTTCGACGGGCGCGGAATGTCCCGAGATTTTATAGGGGGAATGAAAATTTTACAGCAAGTGGGGGATATGGAGTCATGGCACCATTTTGTTTACACAAACGTGTTAAAGAATTAATAGGCACTTCATTGTCAACGATGAGGTGCAATTGTACAGTGTTTGAATGTAAACACCCTGTGACCCGCACATAGCAGGAGGGAGGCAGAGGGAACGTGGGTACCTAGTGTTAGGATAATCCTTTTCCATTAAGACACTTCCGTCCCCCAGTTTCCGTTGAATTCTGGAGGCACTCTGTGTGAAGTGACGGTAGTCAATGTCGCGCTTTTACGATGGTTCTTAATGAAATTATTATCATTTTCCTGCAATTTGAGTTAACTAGGCGTTAAGTTTCGCCACTCAAAATGTCAAATCTTAATTTTGAGCGGCAAGTGGAGAATGTAGCAATTAGACACTCTCACTTATTACGCGATTTAAATTAAAATATTTTGCACCACTTCATCTCAAAAACGTCTCTAAGGATATCCTTATAAATATTCAAAAAATAATCATATAATTTTATAAAAAATGTTCAAGTCTCATAATTATAATATATTTAGAATTAACCATAAAAAGCTTTCTTATTTTTTCTTAACACTAAATTGAATTTAAATCATATGAATCAGTAAAAAGTCTGTCTTGCCTTTTGAGCGCACAAACCAATCCGGAAAAGTGTTGATAATGTAAGGTCCTGGCTCACACAGAAATCCTGCAATCTTTTCACTCTGAACGTATTTCAACTGATCTTTCCTGGATTTACGACAAATTGGTGTGAAAGGGTCTAGGGTACTGTTAAAAGTACTAAAATGTTTTTAACATTCTATTTAGAATAGTTACAATTAATTGTTTTGAGATAGCAGTGGACTGTATTCCTCTTATAGAAAGGCTGGCAGAGGGAACCTAGTCTCCGACCCCCACTTACCGCCTCACTTACACAACATTGTGTGTTGTGTAGCGAAATTCAACAGTCATACAACTTAACACAATTTTTTTGTTAGAAATTCAAAAAGCACCTACGTACGTAAGCCGTAACAGCAATTGATTTAACAATAAATTAAATATTAACATAGAAATATTTCATCAATCACAATTATGTATGTATAGACTTAATTTTGCCGCTAAAACTGATATTACCTTCATAATTTATATAGTCTAATATATACCAAATAAATATAGACAAAAAAGGAAACATTTTTCCATAACAAAAGCTAAACAACCCATGGGCCACTCCCAAATTTACAAGCAATAATTTTGGTCACTATTCAAATCTAATGTAATTATGCCATCAGTTATATACAGATTATAGGTTATGGAGATCGAGATCATATCAAATGACAGCCTTGAGTCAATAATGTTTGGCAATTATATGCTTAGTTTGTTATCGTGTTGATTTATAATATTCCAACTTTGTAATATAGGGCCAGGGTGGTAGAGGGTTTGTTTATTGCTGGTATATATATGTCCATGCACTTATCCTCTTGTTAATGCTTTTTCCAATGATTGCACTGAATCACACACAAGAAATATAATTAACACCACCTCTTATATTCAAATAATTTAAAAGAAAAGTTTGTTAGGAACATCTATTTTTAAAAACAATGGCAGCCACGGCAAGCGTCTATCTCCAAATCTTATTGACAGTGGCGCCATCTCTCAACTAAGCAACCGATACGGTGCTTACATATATATTAGATATATATAGTGAAAATTATAGCGTATTAGATATATTAAGGCCAGTTGTGTCTCAGAAGCGCAAGCGTGTGGCTAAAACGCGACAGGTAGGGGGTTTGATTGCCACTCGAGGATATGAGACAGCGTTCTGATAACTAGGCAAAGCAGGACGTTGAGTCTAGAGAATTAAGAAAATGTCATTATACAAAAAAAATAATAATAACCCAAATTACTGCAAAAATCACTACAAATTCTGCCAATACACATTGATTTCAGCAAAAACACTACCAGAATATTCTTGTCAAAAATCAAATATCCTATGGCAACTAGGAAATTCGGACTGGAGAGAACGGTTACGACCGGTGTTGTTAGATTTAACCGGAACAGAGGCAAAAAGGGCGCATTAATGGATTTCTCATGTCCAATTGCAAGGTAGATTTGTAGCATGCAGCTACGAATTGGCCTCCGCCAATTACGTAATTAATTACCTTAAATAAACGTGGTTAAAATAGCAAATTGAAGATTTTCTGGTTTAACTTTGAAATATTTTTCTTTATTCTGGTCGTTTGTTTGTTATTTTAATAAACAAAGGTTTCAGTTAAAAAAAGTAATAGTAAAGATAAATAATGTATTAGAGTCACCACAATGTTCGTCTTTTTTTTTCTTAAAAGCAATTTTAGGCAAATTTATGTAGTTTTGTTTTGAAAATATTTTCTTAGGAATCCTAAGCGATTCTTTATTAAGAACAATTTAATGTTTTTAATTTTTAAAATAGAACTAACTTTACATAAAGAAATATGTATAGTGCTGCAAAATCATTTATTTTTTGTTTTTAGTAGCAATATAACCAGACGATATTCTAAACTAAAAACAAAATTAAACATTACATTAATTCAAACACAATTATACAAAATCCTAATAAAAAAAACCATAATAACTCCACAAATAATAAAAAACAGACCTGGTCAACAACGACTCCTTCATCACAAACGTAAAAAGGAATAACTAATTCAAAACAAAATCCTGAACAATGTTTATCTACATTCGCAGTTCAAACAAGTTAGACACTTGGAGGCCTGCTTTCTGAAAGTTACAGACGTGGCCTTATCATTTTGAGTAAGACTTGAGACCCCTGTTTCTTAGGAAACGGTAATTGCCAACGGAGTGATTTATTTGAAGAAGCACTGATAGTACAAGTTGACGTCTTTGAAGAGTGTAAATTAGATTTTAATGTGGAATTCTGTCTTTTACTTTTGTCACTTAATGTCATTTTGATCTTTGTCTTTGGTTTGGAGTTTGGAGTTTTTGATTGTTGCAATTGCTTGTCAAATGGTGAAAGTGGCTTTTGGTTAGATGGTCTTTTGTGTTCATGTAAATATTATGAGATCGTATATTATTTTATTAGCTATTTACATTTTTAATTGCTTTATACTTATTCATTAGTATATTGTTTTAGCTTTGTAGAGTAGAGTAGAGTTTATTTTGTTACCATTAAAACACTTCCGTCCCACACTTTCAACGGAATTCTCAGGTTATTACGTGTTGAGTGACGGAACTTAACACCGCGCTTTCCAAAGAAATCAACACAATCCAAACGTCGCGTTTAGAGTGGCATGCTTGTGCCCCTCGACGACTTAATTAGTAAATTACTACCTGAAATTATTTAAGCCCGCGTGTACTTGCTAAAACATAAAAGATTTCTAATAAAAGGGTAAATTTTTTGTATACATTTTCTAAATAAGTAGGGAATATAACACGTAAAAAATTGTACAAATATTCCCGATATTATTATTACAAAAAAAAAACAAAACTAGCATACACCAAATACCGTTCTATACACAAAAATAAAAATACTCAATCGAAAAACCAGAACTAAATTGCTATCTAACTAGAGTTTCCATCAAAACAAAAATTCTGACTTTCAAAGCATATTTTTACAATTCAAAAATTTTATAGCATTTTTGAAATTACACTTCACTATAGCATATTATTTGGAAATACAGACGAAAATCTAAAAAAAACAGGCGAAAATTGAGGCCGGTCACATGTCCAATATTTGATATTCTCATTTCTTCGCTCTGGTATCGAGGCAAACCGCGGCGTTCATTTCCGCCACTTAACCAAAATGCCGCCAGAAATCGGTGAAAAATGGGAAACGGAGTTTCTTAACACTAGGTTCCCTCTGCCTACGAGATATAAGATTCTTTATTGCACCAAATTAAAACATAATAAAACATACATTACGAAAAGACATGCACAACGGTGGTTATCTCTAGAAGAGATCTCTTCCAGCCAACCCGTGGAAGTGGATAATTGCAAAGTAACGGGAAAGACAAGACAGTGCAGTGAAATTGAGAAAGACAAAAACAAAATAAATAATAAAATAAAACTAATAGTAATAATAAATATAAAAAATAAATAATATTTTATGACATTTAAATATAAATACATATATACTATATAATAAATACATATTCTATATAACATAAATATATACGTATATAAAAAGGAACAAAAAGAAAATTAAGCTTCACTATATAAGATGAGGTGAGATTATATAAGTAAACCACTATATTAAAAAAAAAAGATTAATTGTATTAAAAGCGCTGCTGAAATCCAGCAGTACCATTACAGTGGAGTTGGCTTGGAGTTATCCATAGCACACCGAATGTCCTCCGTGATATTCAGCAACGTACTAACCGTGCTGTGAAAGGATCGGAAACCGGATTGGTAAGGACACAGTAGGTTGTTAAAGGAAAGGAAAGAATACAGCTAATTATTTACTAAGGATTCTAGGACTTTGGATAGGATTGGGAGGATAGATATAGAACAATAATCGGTGACGCTAGGGGGATTGTAGATTTTGGTAAAGGAATGACATAAGCATACTTCCATTGTGCGGGAAAAACATTACAAGTCAGTGAGAAATTAATAATGTGGGTGACGACTGGTGCAATGTATTCCAACACAGGAATGATCATGTCAAGACTGATACAGTCACTTCCAAAGGATTTAGTGGATATGGATTTAATACATTTCTTGACTTCAACGTCAGTTACAGTTTCAAAAGAGAAAGATGTAGAGTCGGGTAGACAGTAGAAGATAAAAATGACAGTGTTTCAGATTTAGTTGAAGGGCGTAAATTTAATAGGGGTGTAGTAAAAGATGAATTTAAATCATTAAGATACAATTATACTGAACGAGTATGCTTGGTGTTGCCTTCCCCAAACGACTCTAAGAAGAACTTGCGCTTGACTGAGATTCTGAATAGTGATGTGAGTATATCGGCGTTTAGCATCCCTACACATTCAGTTGCAAATGTTTCGCAATTTTTTGTATGCAGCTAGGTTTTCTTGGCAAGGATATTTTTTAGATGTATCGTGAAGCTGTATTTTTATAGTACAGTATTTAGGTATACATGTGAAAATTAAAATAGCCTCCCGAATTATCGCCTCGCCCAACAATTTGTAGGATCGGGCCGGAATTACGACCCAGAACACCGTATATTAAGCAGCGGGTGTTCATCTGTAACGTTAAGCTCACATCCGCATATAAATGCCCTCCGCTGCTATCAGATTTTTTAAGATTGTTGCCACATTTAGCTAGAGTTTGGCCAATATTTTGTTGGTATTTCTCTATTTATTTCTTCTGTTTTTTGGCATTTTATTATTTATATATTTTTAATATTCTATATTATTTATATATTTTTAATTTCTATTTATTTCTGATTTTCGGCATTCGATTATTTAATATTCTATTTGATATTTTTGCACAAATATTTTGCAATGACTTTTTTATTTTATTTATCTATCAGCTGTTAATAAAATAGTTAGCTATTCGGTGCCCATTCAGGGGAATAAATTATTTTAATTTTCTTGCTGTGGTTAAACCAAATTAATGTAACTGTAAATGATTTTTTTTTTGTCCCACTTTTGGCGGCAAAATCCCTCTTTTTTACTTAAAATGATTAAAAATCTCGCTTGCCACCAAGATAAACAGACAAAAACAGAATTTAGTGTAAGCTCTTCGTTACTTTAAAATTCAATTGATTATTTTGATGTTACTTACTATTTAAAAGGTATTCACCCTTAAAAGGTTGACAGGGGTACCAGTAACAGAATATTGTTGACAGTTTGTGGGTTTTGGGTACGGAACCGTACAATTATAGCCCTACTCAATAAATGGAAGGAATTTCAAACTAAATTATTAATTAAAACGAACGAACTCACCTTGCCTTAAGCTTCGTTCTTCGTGTAAGCATTGGGTTATAACTGACGAAAAACAATAGATATACGTATATCAGTAATGCAGGATTTCAATTTGTAATAAAGTTCTTCGTTTCGGTTCACGCTGTACCCTGAACGTAGCAAGATAGGCAGAGGCATCCTAGGGATGTAGTGCCAAGACTCTCCGTTGCTATTAAAATACTTCCGTTCCCCACTTTACATCGCATTGAGGCTTTGCATGTCGGGGAAACTCAATGCCGTGTTTTGCTTCGAGGAAATGAAAATAATAAACATTTTATTTCCTCGAGTGGGAATCGAACCCATAACCAGCCGCGTTTACAGTCAAACTCGAAATCCGTTTTAAAAATAATAATATTTCTATACACACATAATATTTCTTACTATATAAAAACACTCAATAGCTCGTTCCTTAACAGCATGGGATCTCTCGTTAAGCAGTTCTTTATTGTTGGAACATTTTTCACAACTCCCACGGAACCCCACTGGGGGCACTGGGGCACTGGGGGCATCTTAAGTGGTTTTTCAAGTTGCGCTCGAAGTGACTTATTTCCTTTACTTTTACTGTAAATAATGTAAAATTATAATAATTATATTTTCATTTGATATTTCGTATAGCTTCGACATGATATGGATTGAAATATTATTGTGAATTCTATATATTCAACGTATCTGTTTTATCTTAACGGTAGGCAAAGGGAACTTAAAGTTATAACAAAATTGGGCGGTGAATGGGGACCTTTTCCTAACTCCCAATTTTTGAAACATTGCGTATAAAATAGCGGAGCATAACGCCGCACTTCGTCATGTTACCATAGTGAGAAATAAATGTTCTCCAATGTACCATTTTTTAAATAATAGACTTTCTATACGCAACAACACGCTATTCTTTATTAGGACTTACGTAGATATATTTTTTCTAGTGAAGCATTAAGAAGCAAAAGCTATAATTAAGTTCATTTTTAAAAAATCTATTATTAGATGTTTGTCATTTTCATGTAACTAAACCGCACTAATTCCTTTCCTTCTAAACAAAAAATTATGGAAGTTATTATAAGGCTATATAAACAATAGGTACCATATTTCTAAAAGAAATATTTCCCATAAGTTCTAAATAGTGTTTCTCAGTAGGCTATAAATTAGATGACTACACGCTGTGATGTGTATTGCGAGATTTTATTTTCTTTTTTGGATGCGAAATGTTATTATGAATTAAATATTCCAAAGAATTTAATTTATTAATACAATATGAAATAAATATAAAATAAAATACATCAGCTTCACACTGTATCCAGCATACATCAGGATAGGCACAGGAAACATAGTGTTAAGTCACTCTGTTTTCCAAATACCGCCGAACTTTTCAAGGCATTATTATGTGTTGAGTGGCGGAACTCAACTTTTTGCCTTGATGTCAAAGTAAAGACATTATAATTTTAATAAATAATAATTGAAGTGACCGGAGTGTCTTAAAACTACGCTCTCTCTACCTACCATGCTGTATGCGGGATACAGCGTGAAGCTGATTTAATTAAATTTTTCATTTTAAAATACAAAACTATAACTAAAAACCACAAAACAATTAAAATGACACCCCAATGGGAAACAATTCTGTTATCATTGCTTTATATTACGTGTTCCATTCAACCACTCAAAGACCACTAGTGCTGCAATGTTTATATACAGGATTATTACCATCCCGAAACATTGTTAGATACCACAGCTGTATGGTAGAGAGTATGAAATTATTTATAGGAGAGGCTTGAAATATATTTTATAATTAAATGAAAAGGAATTATAACAGCCAAGCGCGAGTTGAAAGCATCTACGAACAGTTCTGTACAGTTATCTATAAATACGACAAAACATCATGTCTGTTGTATGGCCCCTTGTATATATTTGTTTAATTTTAATTTAAATATTTAATTTTATTTGTTTATTTAATTTGTAACGAACTCACTGCCTTAAAATAATCTAGGATTTCAAATTAATACATATTCAGGATAGCCAAGAGTTCTCTTAATTCATATATAATATATGTATGGATGTATGAGTATAATCTAAAGCATGAACATTAAGTACTCATACATGTTTCACGCGTAGAGCTGTCGGTGAATTCGAGCCGAGCCAAAATGCATAATTATATAGTTAATGTGAGGTAAGGCCAGTCGTGGCACACGGACTGTAAACACGATAGGTTATGGGTTCCATTCCCACGCGAGAAATAAAAATATTTAATATTTTGAATTCTTCACTCTGGTATCGAAACCGCTGCGTTGAGTTCCGTCTTTTAACATGCCATGCCGTGTACATTCACCCTATTAAATGCGAAATACAGCGTGAAGCTATAAAAAAGATCATTAAGTTGTTATACATGTTTCACGCGTAGAGCTGTCAACCCTAGCCAAATTGCATAATTACGTAGTTAATGTGAGGTATAACCGTTAATGAAACTGAAAACGAGTTAAACTTTTAAATACCGCCATGAGTGCAAGCTGTTTCTCAATTTGCGTAATTTGGCACAATTTTTGCTGGAATTGCGCGATAGCCCCTTATTAATGACGATATAAAATTAGTTGTAAATAATGACTGGAGCTAATTGTTCTTTTGTTTTGTATTTTTAAATATATTTTTGAATAGAACTCTGTAAACGGATGAATCATGGGTATCCTTAATACATTTTTGGGAACCTGACGTTTCGAACACTTTCGAAACACTTTCTAAAACTTCGAAAATCAAAGATCTTAAATATATTTTTTGAAGTACGATAAGAATCGTAACTTTTTTCTTCTTAAAAGATTATTCTAGGGTTGCGAGTGGATAATAAATTAAAGCGACTAGGGACTGAATAGATTATGAAGTAGTAAGCAAATTAATTTAACGTATTTTCTATAATTAAATAATGCACATGTCCCATTAAAATTATTTATGAAAACAAATTTTCCAAAAGCAGAAATTATACTCCAAGCCAACTATATTATTACAAAAAAACCTCATGAATTTCCAATTTAATGATACTCATTATTGAAAGTTCAAATTAATGATAGCAAAATTGAGGAACGGGACAGAGTGTCCTAATAGGGTCCCAAGTTCCCTCTGCCTACCCGCATAGAGTAATATCACATATTACAAAATTAATTTAGAAACACTATCAAAATCAGCAACTCCGCTACCAGATAACGTGAGAAACATACACTTGCCGTACATTCAATATTTAGATGATAAAATTGAATGCTTCCCTGTTACGTGACTAGAGCCACTAGCATTAGGTAACATACGATACGCCGCGCCGTAGCGAATGCATAAAATATTTATATAACAAATTCTTACTTGCTTATTTGAGATGTTTCTATTTAAATTGTATTAGTAGTGAGTAAAGTATTTAATTGAGAAACCAGTTGTGATGTAGGAGCACTAGCGTGTGACTAATCGGGACGGTAAAAAAAATAGGTATCGAGGGAAAGCTCGGCGTTGAGATCCGCCATTCAACACGCAAAGCTTTCGGAATTCTGTGGAAACTGGGAAGCAGAATGTATTAACACTAGGTTCCCTTTATCTACCCGAGTTATACCGCGAAGCTGACAAAAGAAAATATTTTAAACATTCAATCACCCCAAACCGAACTTGCATTTCACCATCCCAAGCTCCCAGAAAATGTCCATAATATAATTTATTAAATAGAACATGTTATACTCGTATACCTGTTCTAGGTAAATACTCTGGAAGACGTTCAGAGTGAAGGACTGTGTTTGCCCATACCAGCTATTTGCTTTCTACTATGAGGTAGTGCAATTACTGACACAAGTGGATTTGTAAGGTGTTTGTTAAGTATCAAGTGTAGAACTTTATGTATTAAAGCTTATATGCTATATGTGAATTTATAAGGCGACGGTTTGTGAGTTTGATTCCTACTTGGGGTATAAAATATTTAATATGTACATTTCCACACCTTAGCACGTAATGCTTCCTGAATTCCGCGGTAAATGGGAGTGTCTTAAATTCAAATTCAAAATATTCTTTATTCAAATAAACTTATTATAAGCACTATTGAATCGTCGAATGAACATATAAACAAAAAGCTACCACCAGTTCGGAAGGCAGTTCTGTAGTTAAAACTAGGTTCCCAAGTTAACTTTGCTTATTGTGCCCTTTGCGGACAACAGCGTAAAGCTAAATAAAACATTTGGTAATTAATTATTAGCTGTAGAAAATGCAATAGAAAGAAGAGGAGTAAACGGAGTGTTCTATAACTAGGCTCTTTTTGCCTATTCTGACAAGCAGATTAATGCGTGAAACAGAATAAGTTGTATGAATTAAGCGCTATATTAATACGCTACTCTGAATTATTATTTTTTCATTTGAAAAGTAGCAGCAAAAAGCACAATATCTAACAAAGTAAAATTTCCACGTTATAAACAAACACAAATCGACAGTTTCCAATTTAAACTGCGTTTCATAATCCGAAACAACTTTTATTCGATGATCAATCTCTTTGAAATTGTTTTATTTAAAGGTATACAAGTATTCGAGAAATAGCAAGCGTTCCGCAGGCTTTTCCCGGACGGGAAAGTTTCAATGGGATTGTATTGGCTACCAACCAAGTTTGGAACTAAATCTGATGAGTTCTACTTTAGTTTCGACTGGCGAGGTATGATCGGCGATGTAATAATATTTTTTCGTTGATATCTTCAATCAAAAGTTGGGTTTTGTTGAAAAAAAAAGATTAAAAATGCTTTAATTTTTTTATGAGTTACTCACTTATACTTAAAAAGCGCACCATTGTCCATATTGAAGACAATTGTAAGTTCGATTCCCACTTCAGCAAATGACATATTTTATGCTTTCATTTTGGTAATGAAGCAATGCACGGCGTTGAGTTTTACTAATCCATACGCAATGCCTCCAGAATTCCGCAGAAAATATGAAACGGAGTGTCTTAACACTAGGTTCCCTTTGCCTATCCTACTGTGTGCGGGGTAGGTACACTGTGACACTAAATAAAAATAAAACGCCTTGTTATAACAAATTTCCTTCGCTTACTATTTAATTTTATTTTACAAGCTTAAACCATAGTTTTTCATATCCTTTATCGAACTTCCCTATGGAATGCTAGAACAGTTTCAAGTCACTTACCTTAGTGTTAGATACTGTACTTTGAATATATTAAAAAGAAGAATAATTATTGAAGCAACTACTTGTAAGTTTCAAACAACTTCGAAACTATAGTGTAGTGAAGCACCTACAAGTATTACAGGTACAAGTTAATATGTAGTTTTCTTTTTATACTTGTTGAAAGATAAGTTAAATAATATAATTATATTGTTTTTCTTTTTTTACAGATTCACGCTCTTTCCCGCATAAAGCAGGAGAAGATGGAACCTTGTGTGTGTCCCAAGTAGAAATCGAATCTAGAGCCATCGGGTTTTTAGTTCCTGAAATTGTAATACTGATTTTGATAGACGATCGTTTATAATTAGGAAAATATATTAAATACAGTAAAAGTCATGAAATAAATGAAAAACCTTTTTTCACTGTATTTTTAGAGTTCCGTAACTACCCAAGAGGTAAAACGGGACTCTTTTACTAAAATTCCACATTCTGTCCATTCGTCTGTCTACCGTCTATACAGCTGAAATTTTTGCAGGTGATGTTTTTTTACTTTTCTTACTTAATACTGTAAAACAGAATAAAATACATATTTAAGGGAGCTCTCATAGAAAAAACATATTTTTTTCCTGTTTTATGAATGAGTAGGAATCGAACCCACCCAAAACTCTACTCATAAACAAACAAACTAAGAAACTGATATTTTATTAGAGACGAAGTTCCAACGAGTTCATTTGACCAAAATTAGTTTATAGCCGTTAAACCTATTACTGGCGGGTAGCGCGCTTTTATTATCCTTTATTATTTGATTAACGTCCCTTCGTGTTGTCATTAGGCGGTACACAGTTCAGTTATCCCGTAATATATACCGGGTTCGAAGATTGTGAATACTGTACTGAATAAACAAATTCAAAATCAAATCAAAGCTTCACGCTGTATCCTGCACACAGCAGAAGAGGCAGAGGGATTCTAGTGTTAAGACACTCCGTTCGCCACTTTCCGTTGAATTTTCCTGTTCATTGCGTATTGAGTGGCGGAACTCTAAGAAAGGCTTTTGCCTTGGAGCCAGAGCGAAGAAAGGAAAACATTAAATAATAATTTATTCCATCGAGTGGCGATCGAACCCACGGCGGCCTTTTTATAGTACTATATGCTTACATAACACAAGTATGAAGGGGGAACTATAGAACAAGTTCAGTTTTAGACGACAAAGTAGTTCCTAGGTGAGCAAGGCGGTACCTTTCTAACATAATCGAACTAATTAAACAATAATTTCCATGGAGTCCTGAAAGTTCCACTTCAGCAGCACTTTGTACCTTTGAGAAGGGTTGTTCAGGTGTTTTAACTTTTGCACGTGTAAATTGTATTAGAGCGTTCTTATTTTTTTTTATTGTTAAATTTAGATAAAAAATAATATATACGTTAGAGAATAATGACTGAAAATACTTGTATGACGTTTTTCATATAATTTGGTGGGTATTTTGAGAGTTTAGAACTTAACGCAAAGCTTTGTCTTACGCCAATGCTAAGATATGAAAATATTAAATATTTATTTTCCGCGATTGGGCATTGAACCCCCAACCTGCCGGGTTTACAGAAAATGGAGCAAATACAAGATGAAGCTTAAATATCTTTCTTAAGATGAAGATGATGAAGATGAAGCTTAAATATCTTTTCTTAAATAGCTTAAATATATTTTTAAATGTCTTTGTAATCGGAGGGTAGCTAGTAGCTAATTTCTATCAAAGGTTATTTTCAAATTTCCTACTCATATATGGGAACATATTTGAAGAACTGCTTTGAGGTACCGACACTATCTTCTAGAAGCTGCCATTTAGTTAGTATTCAGGTAAAATCTACTAGATATATTTTAAGTATAGAAATATATCTAGTAGATTTATTCTTAGTAAAGTATATTTTAATAAATAAAAACTTACTACAGTAAATTTGTTAAAATTTCGTATATTTGTGGAAAAAAATATATTTCTTTCCATAATGACTTCGAACCAACTATCATCTTACAATAGTGTAGGTATATGTTATCTTTGTTCCTATATTTAAACATAATACACCTCATATACGCATATTAGTTTACTTTACCTAGTTTAATGCAACTACACTTGACGGAGCCATCTAAACGATCTTATACAGTCGACGTTTCTAATAAAGTCATAAGATTTAATGTTTCTGACATTGTTTGTTTGTTCTCACTGTTTATTTCTATTATATCTCTTACCAGTCTTATTACCAGGCTGAGAAAATAAAAATAATAATTTCCCCCTAGTGGAAATCGATCCCAAAACATGCATAATAGGCCTCTAAAACGGCCTCTAAAATATAAATACGCTATATAAATAGCACAAATATACGAGATATACGAGATTATAAAATTTTCTCATATTGAAATTCCTATCACGAATGGATTTTAAATATCAACTATATTTTTAAGTGCCTCTCCGGTTATCAAAAGATTGCACTCAGCGCATCCGAAATCGTTTTTTTTGCATTACGGTTGCTACTCATAAATATTCCTTCTATAGGCTATCAGCTATGTGACAAGTAGGAATGTTACGTTTTGTTTTTTTTTCAGCTTCACGCCGTATCCCGCACACAGCGGGGTACGCAGAGGGAATCTAGTGTTAAGACACTCCGTTCCCCACTTTCCGCCGAATTCTGGAGGTATCATTGTGTTGAGGTTCATGCATGTTGAGTGGCGGAACTCAACGCCACTCTTTTGCCTTGCACCAGAGCAAATAAATTAAAATATAAATATATATAAATATTTCCTTACCTCGAGTGGGGATCGAAGCCTGAACCAGTCGATTTTCCAGCAGACTTTGTGCTTCTGTGCCACTACTGGCCTCAACGGTTTACCAAACATAACGTAAACAATAGCAGAAGTAAAACTCGAACCAGTACTATAAATCAAGAACTACTAAGCCACATCACCCAAAACACCAAATTCCAATATACTAACCATAAGAATCAAATAAATAACGTTTTCTTTTAATCTAGCTAAATTTCAAGCAATAAACTATTCAGTAAATATAAGACAAAAGTCCACTTCATTCCATTGCAGCTAGTGACTGTAATTATTCAGAAAGACGAATACTGTTTAAGATAATTCATAGCACGTACCCTCCTATCTCAGTGACAAATTGTAGCCGACGTGACGCTATAACTCAGGTATTTTAATGAAGGTTCCAACTTAAGTTTAAACTTAACTATAGATAAGGGAAGTATCTCGAAACTTCCAATTCTTTCTGGAATTCTTATTGCTTGATTGATTTCAGTTTAATTTTAAGAAGTATTTTGATGATTATAATGTACTCCAATCTAGCACTACAAGATTTGGTTTATATTTCCACAACAAAAAAGATAGCCAAGTGTTTCCATATCATATTCATAATCCATATGTTTCCATTATTTATGTATAAAAACCGTTCCGTTAATCATATTTATTATTCTTATTATTATTTTATAGTATTTGTTGTCTAACTATCACAGATCTTGTGAACGTCTATTGACATAAATAGCAGTCTTACTAAAACGATCCATTTTATTTACTCTTTAGGTACGCAATCATCTAAAAAATCTTCAACATCTTTTTATAATAAAAATCTTTATTCGCTCTTAAGAAAATTATATGTCAAAGTAAGGTCGATAATGTATGTCTTCCTCCTCCAGATTAATGAAACAATTGTGAAAATATGCATTACAGCAAATCCACGGGAAATATGTAGTATATTTCTATTTCTTGCTTCACTTTGTATCCTAGATGTAGAGGGAGATTTCCGGAAGCATTAGGTGTTTAGTGACAATACTTGACGCCGCGCAGCGATGAAACGAAATTATTAAATACTAGCGGTCCTCCCGCGGCTTCTCTCGCTTGAACTTCATGATTATTCATGGATACCGCGTGGAAGTACTCCTAGCTTATGTTAATTTAAATTATTAGGTAATAGTAATAACATAGTAACATGGTCATAGTAATGATGAAATCCGTAGACGAACGCGGGTTACCGACATAGCTTTCAAAATCTGCAAGCTGAAGTGGCAATGGGCAGGCCATATTGTCAGAAGGGCCGACAACCGATGGGGAAGAAAGGTCCTCGAATGGCGACCCCGTCTCGGCAAAAGGAGCATAGGCTGCCCTCCAACCAGGTGGACCGACGACCTTAAGAAGACAGCGGGAATCCGCTGGATTCAAAGGTCGCAGGACCGGATGGAATGGCGAGATTCAGGGGAGGCCTATGTCCAGCAGTGGACATTGAAAGGCTGATGGATGGATGGATGGAATAATAACCTCATTTCATTCAACACTGACCACGCAAAACAACTATTCCTAAGCCATTATATTAATATGTCTTAAGGATTAGCTGGGCTGTTGGGGTTGCACATCAGCTGCTCCAGATCTACATTTTTATTATGTGGACAGAAAATGCTTGTTATATTGATTAACTTTTACTAAGAAGCTATATTCTTTAGATATATACTCTCCTTAGATGGGCTGCTAGGGTTCCACGTCAGGTACTCCAGAACTTTTTTTAGGTGGGTGGAAATTGTTTATAATAAATCTTAATTATATTAAAACAGAAATTACTTTTGATTATATAAACGCGTAAAATTATAAAGACAAATAGCACAATTTGCTAAATTGTTGAAAATTAATAAACAACAATGATCAACAGCCGGGGCCGTTATTAAGTTACGCGTCAAAATTTATGTAAGTGTACGAACGAACTTTAGCCCGTTCTTCTGATATACCGTTATTATGATTTTTTAAGACATTAATATTAAGAAATATCTTAAAGCTAGTGTCTTAAATTCCGCTTTCCACTTGTCTTCGAATTCTAGTGGAAAAACTCACGCTTTGCCTCGACGCCCGAGCGAACAAATTAAAATATTTAATATTTAATTTTCTCGAGCGGCAATTGAACCTATAACCTTTTACGTTTACAGTCACACGCTTGTGGCGCAGGAACCACGACTGGCCTGTTTTTCAGATTATTGCATTAAATATTTATTAACTCCGTAGTCTAATATCAAAAGGTTTTGATGGACTTTAGATTTTATTTATTGCTTTGTGCTTAAAGCGAAAAGGCGGGGTGTTAAAAAATAAGAATTGAAATGAAGGAAGTAAGTATTCAGAGTGCCACTCGCGTTTCGCTGTTTCATACGCTACTTCTTTGTATTAATTGCATTTTTTATATGCTTTTAGAAGGTAAAATCTTATATATAAATTCTCTATCTTTAGTATGGTAGCTAGAGAGAAAAAAGTCGATAACGATACTATAATTACGAAGGTCAACTGAGGTCTCCTCCTAGTCTTACTTCTCTTATCACTCACTCTTGTTTCCTTAACTCACCTCTTCTCCATTCTCACTCTAACATAAACTTAACAAGTATTAGTTCATGCCATTCTATTTAAATTATCTGAACGACATATCAATAAAATATATTAAATATATTTCATACAATCGAGTACCAACTAATAATGATTTACCATTATGTCCGCAACATCATATAAACGGACGTCGTTAAACAAACGCGTTATGTAATATGAAATAGCTCGATTTACACAAAACAGAAAATCATTGTCCATTCCTATAAATAAGTGTTAATTGCGTTATTGTTTTTATTGAAATGTGTTGTTCAGTATTTATATAATAAACTAGTGGTCCCGGACGCGGCTACGCCCGCTTGAACTAAACGAATATTTATTAAATATATTTATGAAATTATTTTCAGTTTCCAATAGATAGATGCGTTAAGCAAGCTCATTTTGAGTGACGTTTTCTAGCAAAAAACTTTGCAAATCGTCGCTTAGCAACGGTCGCATAGCGACAGTTGTTATTAACATGGCGGAATAAATTGCATGTCAAATTAATAAGCATTTTAATATATTGGTATATATCGAAAATATTACAAATGTGAGAAAAAAAAGTATCCTATGTTCATCCCGAGACCCTCAAGTATTTCTATAGGAGTATTTCATCACAATTAAATTAGCGGTTTGGCCCTCATTGCGTAAAAGACAGACAGACAGAGTTCATTTCGAATTTATAATATAGGTAAGGATGTGGGACCATTGTATAATATCTTTGTTAGGTTTTGTATCTACGTTTAAATAAATATATCTAGCTGATGGAAATATTTTGCGCACTAGTCGCGACCCTCAACGTTGGTTTCCAGACGCAAAATCTCGTTTTTACACGTTCTCGAATTTTTTTCTGGAAATCGTCTCTTATAATGTCTATACCTTGCCTGTTAGGTAGCTGAAAAAATTCACCTACATTGAATTGAATTCACAACCACTCGCACGCTGCGACCCTGCACCACAACTGACTTCATTAACACTACTGTACTGGTACTGGTACTGGTACTGTCATAAGTGATAATAAATAGTATAAACTAAAAATATTTCATAAAATCCATTTTTAGTAAAATCAAACTTATAATAACATTCATATATCACTAGTTCCGGCGTAATTGACATCCTGATATGAACTGATTCTGCTATTAATGGTTCTGTAAGTATTCCTTCTATTTAAAATTTGCTATTATAAAATGAATTGTTTAAAGTTAGTAATTAACGTTATCCATCCATCAGCCTTTCAACGTCCACTTTTGGACATAGGCCTCCCCTAATTAAAATAATCCTAAAAAATAGGATATCGATAAAGGATAGTTGAATTAAATAATGTTCATGGGAATCTTTCTATACTCTACGCGCAAAATGTATGTGTTTTTTTTTCTGATTTTATACTTGTTATTTTTGTTTGGGTTCCACTTGAAATGAGTTATTGCCATCTCCTCGTTCACCAGAATAAAGACAAAGCGCGACGTTGAATTCCACTACTCAATAAGCAATGTCTAAATTGCCAGTAAAATATAGAACGGAGTATCTCAATACTATGTATCCACTGCCAATTCTGATGAGGGATACAGCGTGTAGCTAAAAGAAAGATGCGGGATAATGCGTGAAGCTAAACAAATATAAAATAGTATTGGCTTCGACGAAACATGGGACTCCGAATGAACATACCTGTAAATTCCTTGGCTAGTTACATCATAACCTACAACTGTTTTATATAGTAAGTTAAGCTGCTTTTCAATTTTCCTATATCACCATCTACAAATATATTATTTTAGTATAAATTTATCGTTTTCAACATAACAATAGTAAAATGTTTGTATGAACAATTTTAAAAATACATAAACCTGAACAAAGTCTTACGAAACCTGCCATTACGGATGGCCGACCAGAGAAAATACAAGGTGACTGAAATGACCCGTACACCGCAATCCTATAATGCAGTGCATTTGAGCGCTACAGTTTTCATTTTTCTTTAACTTAATAAATTCTACTATCAATATTGTTGCAAACTTATTTTCTAAATATATATTGTATTGTAATACATTCGATTTAGATTTCTGGCATACAGAGTACATATTATAGGGAAACTAGTGTTGAGACACTCCGTGCTCCACTTTTTGCATAATTTCGAGACATTTTATTAACCCTGTGACAGAGATTTCACATTGCCTGATCGTCGATTTTAATTCAAAACAGTGTTGACCTATTAATTCATTATTATTGAATGTGATTTATTAAATATTTATTCATAAAACATAACAAAATTACTTTAGGGCGACCTCAAAGTAAATATAATATACATATTTTATCAAAGCATAATTGGTGCTTTCATGTCGATAATTATAGAAAACCTTTGATTGTTATTGCCATTAAATATAAATTATCGTGGGTGAGTTGAACAGCGTGTTTCACTGTAAACACGATGGTTTATGCTATTTTTTTTTAGTTTCACGCTGTATCTCGCAAATAACAGGGTAAACTAGTGTAAAAACACTCCGAACTCAGTACCACGTTTTATTTTGTTACCAGAACGAGCAAATGAAAATCCCCCCAAGTTGGAATCGAACTCACATTTAACGCCTTAATTTTTATTCTCGACAGTATTAATTTACTTTACTTAATTTTAAATAATTTTCAACGCCCGCTATTGCGCGGCGTTGAGCCTCAATTCCATGAGTTGAAAAAGAAAGTGTCTTGACACTTTTTTAATGGTCTCGTTTGAATTCAGAAACGTTATAATGTTTATAAAAGCTTGCACGTGCAGAAAAAAAGGTTCATTTACTTGAGTTAAAAAATCTCTTCATTTTGTTTTTTTTTTTATTTATTATTAGCGTATACAAACTTACTTACAGTATAATATTATATTACGATCTAGCCATTACGTTGACTAATGAGTAATTTAATTTTGACCTACTTTGATAATAAACAATACTATGCTAAGATTGTGTCCATCGGCACTTTTCTTATTGTCTCTATTGAAGGGGAAGACACTTAGTTAATGTGTTCTTTATATTTACGATTACACTTTCACCACTGAACTGTTATTCTCTCGAGTCTTCTCACTATGTCCGTGTTGTCGAGGAGCTGGATTGCCTCGACGTATACATGATGATGAAGTCTGTGTTCGTGAGCTTCTGCATATTTCTTAATAACTCTATCAACGAACTCTATAGGTCCCTGTGGAGGTCGTCGTTTCTTATATACCAAGGAGCATTAACTATTGCTCTAAGTACTTTATTCTGGAATCGCTGTATGATATCTATGTTACTTTTTTTGGTACAGTCCCACAGCTGTATACCATAGGTCCATACTGGCATGAGGACTTGTTTGTATAGTAAGATCTTGTTCTGAACTGCTAGAGTAGAATTTCGTCCAAGCAGCCAGTACATCCTATTGTATCGCATTTCTAACTCCTCTTTTTTCTTCTTAACGTGAGATTTCCAGCGTAGTTTAGCCTCCAGCGTCATGCCCAAGTACTTTGCTGTATTTTGGTATGGTATTATTTGGTCATTAATGAATATGGGGTGATATTCATCTCTTTTGTTAATGAAGTTAATATGAACCGACTTTGTTTTATTTAATTTAATTTTCTAATGTTTTGTCCAATTGTGTATTTTGTTGATAGTTTCTTGAACTTTTTGGCTGCTTCTACATGAGTTTTTCCTACTACCATTATGGCAGTGTCATCGGCAAAAGTTGCGATAGTATTATTTTCTAGCTGAGGGATATCATAGGTATATAGGACGGATCCAACACACTTCCTTGTGGTACCCCTGTTTTGATTTCTTAGATATCAGGAAAATAATTTGGTTGTCTTATTCTAAGCGCCCTATTTAATAAGTATGATTTAATTAAATCTACACATTCAATGGGCAACACTGTTTTTAGTTTCAATAATAAACCTTCATGCCATACTTTATCAAAAGCTTGTGCAACGTCGAGAAAGATAGTAGTGCAGACTTCTTTATTTTCCAATGTTTTCTCAATGAGGTTAGTTATTCTATGAACTTGATCAATGGTTGAGTGTTGTTCTCTGAAACCAAAGTTATGATCTGGATGAATTTCTTACTCTCCAGGATTGGCTTGAGCCTTTTTAAAAACATTTTTTCAAATAGCTTTGACATAATAGGTAGAAGTGAGATTGGTCTGTAAGATGTTATCTCTTAGGGTGGTTTCCCCGGCTTTGCTATCATTATTACTTCAGCTACTTTCCATAGATCTGGCACACATTTAAGTCTAAATGCAACATTAATTAAGTTCGTTAGTTTAACTATAGCTTTTATTGATACATTATGTAATATATCTCCTGAGATTAAATCAAATCCAGGAGAATTTTTCCGGTTAATTTTTTATTTCATTTCACGCCGGACTTCTCTAGGTGAAACCAGTTTTATGTCTTGACTTTCATCACAAAAATTTAATGGAACAGGATCCTGGTTTTCATTATCTTCGTTCGGCTTAAATATATCTTCATTTTGTAACAATATATTAATTTCATAAAAAGATTTGGAAAAAATATTACAATAGGTACACGTGCCAAATTATGAACCTGATTTTGTTGTTATATGTTTAATTAACATTAATATAAGATTAACACTAACTTTAAATAAGAATAGTTTTTTTTTAATATAGATCGCTAACAGAATATACCTTCTTACATTAAAAATAATATAAAAAAACACAAACCTACTATCTTATTAAATGATGCCCTAATTAAAAGTAACACATACCATTAACTTCTAAGCATTTAAGTTGATAGGTACATGACAGTATAGGAAAAAATCAGTAACCGACCAGGTCGGTTCCAGGAGGCGCAGGTTCGAATTCTGCCCGCTACGTTCAATTTTTTATACATTTTCTACATAAACAGTTACAAGCTAGTTTTTGGATTCCTTACATTTTCAGAGGAAATTGAATCCAAAAACATTTTTATTTAATTTAACATTTCCACTGTCACGTGCTCCTATCACGTCACGTACGAAAATCCATTACAGCTATCAGATTTTACATCACAAACTAGTGAACAAAGGTAGGTTGATTTTAATTTTGGTGATAATACCAAACCGGAAGGGGAAGCCAGTCAAATATTTCATACGGTTGGGTTTAATACTGCCGCAATCAAAAACAATGAACGCTGTATTGTTTCTGTACATTTATGGCGGTTATGAGGAATTTTTATGGCATATGAAAGATTGATCTCGGACAATTAAAATCTGTGCGGTTTTCGTTTTTGTATACATTGTAGGACTGGTATGGGTTGAATGTAGGCTTTAGATAAATGAGGCTTGCTGAAGTGTTGGATTTGGAGTTTTGTTTCGTTGTAAAAATCTATGATTATTTCGTGCAAATAATATGTATATAAAAGGGGAAAAGTATTAATAACTGCTGCTCTAACTCTCTGCTGAATCTGCACTCATATGTTTCAAGAGAATTTGTCATGCATACCCTTTCAAATAAACAACATCTGGCCATGTAAAGCGTTTCTGGTAAATTTAGATTAGAAAGGTAAGTTATTCGTCTAAAATCATTAATTCAATTAACTTGCTTAAGTTTATGGCATTAAGGTAAGATTCAGATTGGATGTGGATGTGAATACAGTTATATATAAGTGAAATAATTTCGATAGTGGGAAACGGAAGTGTATTAACACTAGGTCCACAGGTTTTCTCCGCCTTCGCTGATCGGGAAGAAATATGTACCCGATTGTGAATTGAACTAGCAACACATACATTGTGTACAGACAGACTCTATCCCGCTGATCCATAACGGCCTTGACATATAGGTAAAAATAATCATACAAAACCACCAACCAACCAAAAATACCAAAAAATATCCGCGCAAATCCAAAAGGTTTTCAATTAAGTATTTCAAGAGGCCATCTATTTCAGAATACTGTTGTGCGAAGATTAACTGACACGTCGACACGATCGCAATAATTCCACCAAATAAATCATTCCCCGACACCGTGTATTGATGAAAATAGCTATAAATTGGGGCCTTATGTGCGCTACATACATCAGCTGCAAGAGTTACGAACTTGTACGTAAATTAAGCATAATGAAATTAAATTGGGTAAGTTCGAACGTGATGGTTGTTACGAGATTCCGTAGAGTTTGGGGTTTTTTCTTCAGTTTCACGTTTATGCCACACTGCAGGGGAGACACAGAACCTGGACAAGAGGAAACGTGATTATGGTTTCCAGGAGCAAGGAGTTCCCCTATAGGAGCTTTAAAAAAAGCAAAAAAGATTGCATTAGATTATATGTTTTTTTTTATTTTCTCATTGTAATCTTCATATAACAGTTAGGCAAAGGCAACCTCAGTTAAGGCACCTCGTTCCCCAATGAATACTTAACGCCCAATTTTCAATTTTTCCAGAGCAAGAAGTGTGGTGCTTGTAACGGTTGTGGGTTCAATTCCTGCTCACACGCTTTGTTCTTACGACGATCTCAGTACAAAAATAATAATAACACGAAAAACCTAAGTAAAATAACAAATTACCAAATTGTATTGAGAATTAACAAGTTGTACACAATCGATCTTTGTTAAGTTAAAATTATTAGCTACTCTGCGTCAGCCGATGGTGATTGATTTATGAAAGATGCCTCGTACAGCAGAGTTTTCGTACAAACTTTTCCACTTCAAAAATTTAAATTAACCAATGAAAATTAGAGTGCCTAATGCCCAGGTTCCCTCTGTCTACCCTGCGGGATGTTCGGGACCCGAAAGCGAAAAAATAAATTGTTGACCGTAGCGTTAGACGCTGCGTCTTCTCTGGCTACTCCTCTAGGGACAGTATGGAATCTAAAAATTATTGTAATTTTTTAAGAGACATTTTATTCACCGTTTTCCACTAAATATAATTAATTTGATATGTATATCGTTTGAATGGCGGAACTAAACGCCGCGCCTTGTCTTGTAACCAGAGCGAAAAACATTATAATTAATGCAACCATTGTGTTAGCATTCACAAGCTGTGCCGCTTTTCTGCGATAACCTCTTGTCTTTAGATCTTGTGTAAGGAATTTAATCTTTTTTTTATGCGTAGAAATCGTTTCTAAACTACTACTTATCTCGATTTCTCCCTGTCTGTTCTGTCCACACTAGGTATATATCATTAAAATAAACTTAATATCGATTCAATGAGATAAAAATTGAAACACTAGGCTCTAGTAGAAACTAAGCATATTTTATAAGCAAAGTTCCCTTCATTAATGAATTCCATGTTGGCAGGAAAGTAATTTCGTAACTTGGCTCCGTTATAACGATCGCCGGCATCTTTGGAACACGCGCCGCTTAATAAATCATCCACCTGTCCTTAACATGTCTATACTATACTTGTCTCGGATTCTAGGTTTGCTTTTTTAAAAAATGTAAACTCTTATTATTTTTTTTACTCACAGTTACTGTCCTGGCAGAAGTATATGTACGTGCAAACGCGACGAATGTGGGTTCTCTTCCCACTAGAGGAAAAAGCTATTTAATATTTTCATTTCATCGCTCTGGTAACAAGAAAAAGCTCGTCGTTGACGACATGCAATCTTTCGAAAATTCGGCGAAAAGTGAAAACAATATCATTGAACATTTTTTAAATATATTTTTAGTATTATTCCACACTTAGGAAGTTAAAATACTTTTTCGAAAGCATATAAAAATATATCCCGCTACGTTCAAATTTTTATATGTTTTCAAAAAAGTATTTTTCTTTCTATTCCCAAAACTACAATATAAGCAAATTAACCATAGCCACCCACCCCATCCATATTAACCTGATTTTTCCTCATACTTGTTCATAAGATATTGGAACAAGTATCACAGGTTTCCTCCTAATTATATACCCTGGTATAATAGCCGGTTATTATTTTTTACGACAGGACCCTAATGAGCGTCGGCATAATGTTTACGATATTTACATTATATTTCCTTGTAGCGAGGTAAGTAAATAACTTGGCGGTGGCCGCCCTTACAAGATAGGGTAGAAGAAGTCATTAATAAATAAGAAGATGTGAGTGGAGACCAGTCGTGGAGCAGGGGACTGTAAAGGCGACAGCTTGTAGGTTTCACTCTCAATCGAGGAAAATAAAATGTTTAATATTTTTACTTCCTTGTTCTGATAACGAGACAGAGCGCGGCGTTGAGCACCACCTATCGCAATGTCTGAATATATTAACTGATATTTGACTATATTCTTCCAAAGCTACCAACCAACCAAAATCCAGCAACCTAATAGTGTTAAGGCACTCTTTTTTCCAACCATTGCAAAATTTTCGCATTATGAGTGAAAAAGAGAAAAAATTGAAAAAAATGTCTCCCTCAGTGGAATTCGAAATCGAAACTGTAACATGATGGCCTTAATGTAGGCCACATTAGCGTTAAATTCGTAAATCGTTACATTTACAAATAACAGTTGAACGTAAGCTCGTACAAAACAAACTAGTATATTAAAATATCTAAATAAGCTTAAAATAAATTTGACATTTGAATAAAAAAAAAATATATATAACAAAAACTCAAATGTTTGGATTGTCTGAATTTTCATTTTAGTAAAGTGTAATTGAAAAGTTTCACGCTGCATAGTCCGAATTGAATGAAATACGGCTTTATCGATATTATGGTTTAATATTCGAAATGTTATTCATTACATCGATATTTAAATCTATATTTGATATAATCAAAATGTTTCGTAATAAAATAATATATAATTATAATCGCTTATGAGTTTATACAAAAATGGGATCGATTTACATTAATGGTTTTATACAGACATGCCCTTATTTAATTGTGTAATTTTTGTGTGTTCGATTCCCATTTAGAGAAATTAATTATTTTTATCTTCTAATAACACGACAAAGTAAAGCATTTAGTTCCGCCACTCAATATGCAATGTCTCGAAAATTAAACGGTAAGAGGGAAAAGGAATGTCCTAACTTTAGTTTGCTTGTCTACCCTGCTATATGCAGACATGGCATTCCTCTTTATTCTATACCTTTTTAGGTACAAAAGTTATTACTTTTGAATGGGAATTTAAAATTACTGCTGTAAGACCATCCCTACGGGAGGGATTTGAATCCACATTCAAACATAATCCATTTAGTCATACTGGCAAATGGATAATGCTAATTTATTACATCACTATCGAAACGATATCTCAACTCATAAAAAACTCTACATAAACTAATCTAATTTCATAAGTGAAGTGTTTCAGGTCAGAACTCTTCTAACCCCCACGTGCCAAGAATACAACCCCCTAACCATATTAAGTAAATAATTTCATGAACAGTAAGGGATTCTTCTGATTGCTAAAAAGCATACGTGGTGTTAGGGGTTCCAGCCCCCAGTAAGAATTTGGGACGTCGTCGCGGAAACTGGAAAATCGGTACAACGTGCCCCGAATAAATGACAGAAAAGTTGTTCAGGGAAAAAAACACAGTGAAAATTTTCGCTGTCTGACCCGAATGTCTACCTGAATTTTGATGGCCATTGATGAAGGATGGCTGTGCGCGGTCTTATTTCGAATTCTGTGGGGCGAAACATGTTCATCTCGTGTATTTTGCGTGTGGAATCTGGTTTGGGGGGATTATTAGCTAGCGTTTGCTCTTACCTGTTTCAAATCTCGCTGAGTAGTGTATAGAGTAAAATTTAATTACAGTAAAAATTATGTTTTATATGTCAATAATGAGATATCATGTGAAAATTATTAAAATAATTCAACTTTCAAACAGCTTTTAATAAATTAAGCAATAGTGTAATTCTGCAGAGATGCAAGGTACCTTTGGTTGTCACTTGAAATACAAATTTTAGAGTACACACAGATTATATAAATATTTACTAACGCGTATATTTTTTTGAGCTTCACTCTATATCCCGCATAATTCAAGATAAGCAGAGGGAACCTAACGTTAAGATACTCCGTTCCCCACTTTCCGCTGAATTTTCGAGGCATTGTATGATGCGTGTTGAGTAACAGATCTCAGCTGGCGTGGAGTTGTTTACTCGCCTTATAGCAATCGAGGGGCAGCGACATCCACATACAAATAAATAATTATAAATTAATATATTCATTTCTTCGTTATAACGTAGGTTAAATAATTTATTATCATAATTAAAGAATTATCTATTTCGTTTCTTAATCTTGTGAACAGAATTTATATTTTCTTAAACTAGTGTGTGCCACTTAAATAATACAGTAGATATAATATATACTTATAAAGAAAACCCAATATTTTACAAAGGTTATAACCAACCAACTACAAAATGTGTCTAATATCGAGGTTAAAATAATGAAATCTGGATATAATATAATATAAGGCCGCGTTCGCACGTGAGTTATGAAAATTTTCCAATTAACATCAGTCGCTCATTAACTTCAAAGGATTTTGCCGCCTAATTTCACCGCCTTTACGGCCGCCTTTCTCTCATATTAATGCATTTTCACTGTTACTAAAAACACCTTATACCACGTTTCATACATTAGTCAAATTATAATTTCCACACCTTTTAAAGTGTCCTACTGAAGAAGCGATTTTATACGTATATTTTTGGTGTCTGTAGACTCTTTAAAAGTATTTGTATTCAACTTTTTGTTTTGAAGAGAAAAATAAATTAAATTTAATGATAGATTATTTGGGATTCCAGAACTAGATCTATTTTATTCTAGTTTTCATAAATAATCCCTAAAATTTGAATTCAAAATCATCATAGTGTTCAATCAAAATCATTTCAATTTCGCCATTAAAGCAACACTGAGATTGGTTTTACTACTCTTTAATGTTTTATTTTAAGTTTTAATGTGTATCCCGCATATATAGCAGGTATGTGAAAAACCTGGGCCTAGGCTAAGACATTATGATTTCCATTGAAATCCTTATAATGATGAGATGAGTGAATGATGATACAGTGAAGAATGGAAAATGGTTTTCATTTCGTCACTCTGGAACCAAGGCAAAAAGCGCTGCGTTGAGTTGCGAAAATAAACCTCATTATTGCCAAAAATATATTTTCCTTAGACACAATCATACATAAATCGGTAACAACTCAACGTTTTTCAGGACTGAATTGACCGAAAATTTTACTTTCATTCGCTACTTGCTCCTTTACGGATGCGTGCTCGGAATCCTATGTGAATTGAGCCTTTATATGTGTACGTCATTATGGCGGAAAGGAAGGCAGTAGTTTTTTTTATTATTTGTAGCGAATTTTATTTTATGAATTTTATCTTATTGAGTTGTATTTACTAAGATCGCCAGTCGTGGCGAAGGTGCCGAGGAAGGGGTTGTGAATTCGATTCCAACGAAGTTTGGGCGCATTGAGTGTTTTATCACTGGATTCTCTCTGCCTATTACGCTAAGCAAAAAAATAATGAAGCTGCTGGCTAACAAAAATAGATATATAAATATTTATTATTATTAGCTATTCACAAATCTTCTTATTATGTTTTTTAAAATCTTAATAATAATAACACCACAAGTAAATTTTATTTAGCTTAATAAATGCTTAGCAAGTGTAATAACACTTGTTAAGCATTTTTTATTGCATTGCGTGGTGAATTGCGGAACTTAACGCCGCACTTTGCCTAATTACAAAAATATATTGTCGAATTAATCTTTTTTCCTTCTGATCCCCCTCTCAAGCTTTACGAGACTGAACCAATTCTACTCACTTTAAAAACAAAAGCCAATATTGGGTTATAAATTGGTTACCCTTTGAATCTGTAACGGTCTAAAGCGATAAAGGCATCAATGGAAAAAAGGCCATAGCGGTATAGTAGGATAACTACAAACGCGATGGACGTGAGTTTGACTCTCTACTTAGGCAAACGAATAGGCAATATTTATTATGCAAAATATAAATTTAAATATATATTTTACTTCCCCAAATGGGGATTGAACCTACAACCAGTCGCGTTACACGCTGCCAACGCCCCAGCGCCACATCTGGTCTAATACTTGCTTAACTTAACTCACTTACGATGCAAAGAGATGTTACTGGAAACAGTTTCAAATTAATATGGTAATTGACTTAATTACTGCGAAGCATCTCGCTACTCAGATATTATTGTAACTATTACCATCTTTAATTATAAGCATTAAGAAGTTTTAGAGTTAAAATGTTATTTATATTCAACCTCGTCAGCGCATTGAATTTAGCACAGCGCGTGTCTTGGAATTAGAATATGCTGGAATTCTATTTAGGTATAATGGTATATGGATTTCCATATAGGTATATGGAATTTCATATACGAATTACCATTTTTCTGTACAATATAATAAATATAATTATTATGAAGCCAGTTGCGACCCAGCGTAGGTAGATTCCTATTCGAGGCAATGAAATATTAAATATTTTTATTTCTTCGCTCTAGTAAAGAAGCAAAGCGCGGCGTTGACTTCCGCCACTGCTGGAAAGTGCGGCAGTAGGGTCTTAACACTAGGTTTCCAGGATCCGTCAGTCTACCTTACTATGTTCCCGCACATATATATCAATCTAATTAATAATAATAATATAAATATAAAATAACATTAAAACCTAGAAAAAGTAAAAAAAAATCTTCAAACACCAGTATTCTGTTGCCACATTCAGTAATTACAACTCTTTCGACATTCGACTCGCGTCTAACAGAGCAGAGGCAGAGCTTAGAAAGACTTTTTACAAATAATTTAGGTAATTTCTAAGAGAAAACTTTATACAACATTAGCTTTAGCATTAACTTGTACTAATTCTAGTTCCCAACTAATTCTTAGTAACGTATATCTATTAGGTTCATTGTACATACAATATACGTACATATATAGTAAATTTCAATTTTAGGGTTCCGTAACGCAAAAGGAAATCGGTACACGAATAGTGTGGCGATGTGGCATATGTTTAACTGAGGACGAAAACTAGTGATATTTCATCACTAGTTTTCCTCTGCCTACCGTGCTTAATGCGGGATACAGCGTGAAACTATTTCTTTTAATAAAATAATTTTTCTACCATATTCCACCACCAGTCGTGGCCAAGGGGCCTCGTAACTCAACACTCAACGCCTCGAGAATTCTACGGAAAATTGGGTACGGAGTGTCTTGAAGGAAACATCAGGTTCCTTTTGCCTCCCTATCTATATGTGGGATATAAAAAGCTAAAAAAATATATATATTGAAGGTTAAGTAACACATTCTGTTCGTACACACTCAATTTCGCGAGCAGGTGTAAGAGATCCATTCATCATATTCATTTTGACACGCACATGTGTTAGCGAATTGAACAGTTTCTCTTCAGCGCGCTGGATGAATGGGACTGGGATTTCTGGCTGTATCAAGATTTTGGTAATCATTTATATGACATTTCTTTTTTTTTTTAGATGAAAATGTGCGTTATTTTGTGATGATTTATTATTTTTTAGTATGGCAGTTGAGGGTTTAATGGAAATGTTATTTAAAGTTAGATTTTTATTAAACATTTTCCTATAATAATAACCAAATTTTAGGTGATGGCTTTAGTTGATAGCCTTAGTTTTAAACATGAATGTTTTTACGTCGTCATATATTATTTTATTACTTCAAGGTAATTTGTAGGTATAAATATCAAAAAATCTAATCAGCTTCACGCTGTACCACAATACCATCGTAAGACGAAGAGAAGAAAATTTGGCGGAAAGTGGAGAACAAAGTGCTCCCCAAGTTTTCGAGGCATTGCGTGTTGAGTGGAGGAGTGTCGGACGGAGTGTCTTAACACTAGGTTCCCTCTATCTACTATATATTAATAACTTATAAGAAATCCGTAGAGCTAAGCAAAACAGGGATTTTAGTTTTTATTGCTTCTGTGTTGGTAAGATACCAACATCGCCTTCTGCATGTTTAAAACATTATATTAACATCTAACTTGCATAACAAAATGTATGTTAATTTCCTTTCTTACTCGGTTTACGCGAAAATACATAAATAGAAGTTAAAAGTACAGTAGTTTTTGCAGATTTTCCAAGAAAACGAATGTTTGCTTCGTTACCAAGTTGGAGAATTCTTTGGAATTATTAAAAAACTATTTTTAATAGTTGTGTGCTCAGAGGCCGGTCTTACAATGCCTCCAGAATTCGGTAGAAACATAGAGAGAAGCGTTGTTGATCTTTATTTATGGCGTTCCGAGCGTGCCAATTCAGCACTAATCACTTCGCCAATGTCACGTTGAATGGAAAACACATAAAGGAGAATGTACGGTAAAAAAAAGACTACATTACGCAATAGGAGAATGCACGAAGAGAGAGAAGTGTATCGGTGAGAGTACAGTGTGTTAATGTTGACAGGTTCCCTTTACCTCCTCCTCCAATATACTTATCTAAAATACAATAATTAATAGTTTAAAGCTTAACAAAAACATTTTCAATTTAAAGTGAAAACATAAATAAGTAAATCGTTAACAGTTTTACTCGAACAATACTTTAAAGAACTTCGTTACACTATTAGTCCACGTCGGAGCGGACGCTGCGATTCTTTAATTTTACTTCCTCGAACTCTTTTTTAAATGATCATATTATTTGTTTTGGTAATAAGTTTTAACTACTTCACTTATATAAGTTTTTCAGCCTTCGAAGATTCTATGAATATTAATATAATTTTAAATTAAACAAAAATCTTCAAAAAATGATCTAAATACAAACATTAACATTTCTTTATAATATTTTTTTAAATATTTCTCCACTCAAGGGAATCGCCGTAACCTAACGCCGTGATTCTTATATGATTCCCTTAAGTAGACATCGAACTCACAACCAACGAGCTTACACTCAGATTTTATCCTCATTTTATATAACTTTGCAAAGGAAACCTAACCAGACCACTATATATACCTACCTATATATACATAAGTAACTAGCCACAGCTTACGAAGTCATAGAAACTTATCACATGTGTCCAGAACCACCCCCCACTAAAGGGGTGTGAAATAAATCTCTTTCTGCGGACTGGACCCGACGGTTGACAGAATCGGCGACGCGCACTCTCAATTTTATATAATATTTTACTTTTAATGTTCTTATTTGTGCTGTATTATTTATATTCAGTGAATTTGCTTATTTTTGGAGTTTCGTACCACAAAAGAAGATCTCAGAACCCTTTTGGTTTTGCTATAAAAATAATTATATATAAATATAATATACAGATATATAAAAATCAGCTTCCAGCACACAGCAAGGTAGGCAAAGGGAACCTAGTTAAGACACTCCGTTCCCCACTTTCCACAGATTTCTGGAGCAATTGCGTGTTGAGTTGGCGGAACTCAACGCTGTTGATTATATAATAAGTTAAATTTAGTTAATCCGCACTGACAAAACAAAACGCTGCGTTCAGTTTCGCCACTTTATAGTACTTTAATTTATAGACACATTATATTTTATTCTAATAAAATTACTAACACAAATTTCCCGCCATTTTTCTAACACCTTTATAATATTTTATAAATATAATTTGTATACTTATTTGATCTTCAACAGAAAACGAGCAGCATTTCTTGAATTGGCGGAGATTCTCTTTATTTGTAGGAAATGGCGCTACGACAGGATTGCCTGATATTTTGCTATCAACTAGTTTCGTACAAATATTACTGTATTTCCTGAAAATTCGTGTAAACTGTTATTTTACGTGGATTTCCCGATCTTAAGTAAGAAAAGGGATAGAAAATAACATTTTAATTTTAATACTAAAAGTTGAAATAATTGATATTACTAATACTAATGAATATTAATGGCATTGTATAGCGTAGCGTCTGATTCTAAGCGCGATGTGGGTATTCAATTCCTACTTTGGGATAGGTAACTTTTTTAATTATTATATATTCCTGCTCTAAACGTTGAACCCCACCATTTAAAAGCAAGGTCTGAAATTCAGTTTTTACAGTAGGTTTTTGCGTACCCTGATAAAAAACGTGAAAAAAAAAACATTTTTTTTCTTAAAACGTTATTTAATTATTAAAATTGTTTATTAGTAAATTATTTTATTTAACTGAATTTTCACTGAAATAATGATGTATAAACAGTAATTATAAACATAAAGGAAATCTTATGAATTATGTACGTAGCACCGCTACGATATTACGTAGATGTCAAAAAAATATAACAATTTTATAGATGGTTAACAGTATACATATAGCTTAATTGACTTAAGCTTACTGGTGTGAATGTAGCTGTTGAAAATGTAGCTTATTAGTACAATTACTACAGTATAAACCCAAGCTTAACCAAGAAACAAAATTGAAGTAAATTGGAAAATAATGCATTCATTTCGCTTGTAGCTAAAAATTATCCAAATTTAAACTTTTGAATCTTTATAGCAGTTAATGTATTTACAACAGAAAATAGCTCGTTACGTGCAAATACTTTTTAGAATGTAAACGAGAACGGGTACGCTACTGGTTTATTGTTTTGTTATTATTACTTCATTTAAAACTTTAAGGCCGTCATAGCGTAAGAAGGCAAACGTGTGACTGAAAGCGCGGCGGTTGTGAGTTCAATTTCCATTCAGATTCTTTCCAGAAATTGAAAGGAGGCAGGATTGAGTTTTGTTGTGTTTTCTCTGGTGTCAAGACAAAGGGCGGCGTTGAATTCCGCTCCTCAACACGCAATACCTCCAGAATTCGGCGGAAAGTGGGGAACTAGGTTCCATCTGCCTAACTTGCTGTGTGCAGGATACAGCGTGAAACTGTTTTTTTTATTGTGGGTTATGTGGTTGATTTATTTATAGTCCCGACCCCGCCATATGTTGACAACAAAATTACAACTTTTTAGGCTTACGGTTGATAAGAAAGGAGAGTGACAGAATAATAATAAGCAAAATAATGAAATACAACAAAATATTCCATTATGAAAACCACGTTAATAGCAACCTTCATGGAAACCACAAACCATGCTTGTAATAATGCACACAGGCTTCGTACATCTACCGTACTACCGTCCGTCAATCTGTCAGTCATAGACCACGTATCGGCTGAGATTAGCCAGACTTTGAAAGGAATACAATCGAATACAATGGATTATACAGTTTTTAAAATAGCATCGTCGATTTGACGGTTATCAAGCTAGGATTAAAAAAAGTTTTCATTCTCGACATCTATTGAAGACTACAATATAATAATTTTCACGCTAAAATTATTACATCAAAAATTTACGTTTTACGAAGTAAATGGAAAAGAATTTAATACTAAAGGTGGTGAACAAATTTAGTTTAAAAATTAAATATAGTATATAATTATGCTGTATTTAATTCTTAAAATAAAATTGAAAATATTTCTCCTAAACTCCATTAATTATTTAACCAAAAGCGTAACGCTAATACCATAAAATGGTGACCTATTTCAGGGTTCCTTTCGAAAGCCCTCTTTCGAACCATTGCCTCCCTTAGCATCATTGCTTTACAAATCAAGGTACTATTAGCGATACTGCTCAATAAAATCCACTCTTCCATACAAATTGAAGGTATTCCCAATTTAATTACAAAATACGAAGATGTTAAAATTACGGGCACCGTTGAGTCTTCGTGAATTAATATTTGATAATTATATATTTCTGTTATTTTAATGAAGTATTTAATTACATTTGCGATTTGAATTTATACACTCCGCAAAAGACCGTGCAAAGTGGAGTAGGTTGAGTAGGAAGGCAGACCCTGGTAATAACCGGGATTAATGCCAGGAAGAAGAAGAAGAAGAAGAACGTACATATGTACTGTACATACCGAGTACTTTACGTAGACCTATACGTACCGAGTGACTGGCAGAACTGGAACGGGAAAAGGCAGGGCCCAGATCTAAATTGTAATAAAAACATAACATTTTTAAAAATAGAGAATTTTTAGAAATAGAGCAGAGTGACTGTGGTAGTAGATAAGACGGTTTCATGAAAAGGTAAAAGCCAAAGTAATGAATGTCGTCGAGATTTAAAATGAACTCACAAGTATATAAAAAACATTTTCATATCAAACCTTCACTTCATTAAAGGAGTTTGAATGATTTTATCACGGCCTACTCTTAGTCACACAATAGACAATAAGTCAAACGGAGAATAAGTAAAAACGGATATATATAGATTTAGATATTAGGAAATATATAGTTGCCTAATCTAAGCAATGTGAAGCTATTTATTAAATTATATTATATTTAACTCAAATTCGTTCTTTTATATCAAACCCCAGGAATCCATCTCGAATGGTTATAC
The DNA here is from genome assembly GCA_013403645.1 of Heliconius nattereri. Lineage (NCBI taxonomy): Eukaryota > Metazoa > Arthropoda > Insecta > Lepidoptera > Nymphalidae > Heliconius > Heliconius nattereri. Next base: position 5,813,536 of record JAAIXI010000224.1, on the reverse strand, counting down.
AAAAACTTGGACGTCTTGCATTTAATTAATCAGAAATGTTTTATTACAAACTCCATCTCAACTTCAGCCACTCGGGAGCAATCACAATACCTTAAATCTGTCTCCAAGTTTTAATTCTGCCTTCACTCTCAGTTATAATGTCGACACCTAATAAAAAGTAACTGTTCTCAATTAAAGTTTTGAAATGCGCCGTTTAAGTACGACCAGTCTTATCTGGTGGACCTATTTAAGGAATATTAATTTTAGGTTTTTTTTTCAGAAACTAATGTTAAGACACTCCGTTCCCATTAAAAACAGGTTTCGACGAATTCTGGAAGCATTGCGAACCTATCACGCTTCCAGTGCTTATTAATTCTTTTAAATAAAAATAAAGAAAACAAAAGCTATTACCCTTTAAACGCGTACTTTCTTTTTACCTACTTTTAACATTATATAAAAGCCACCGCTATCTCTACAATAAATTAAAACTAATACTTATATATATATAGAACAGATGTTGTATACTTAAAAAAGTTCATTGAAATACACAAATCTATTTCTTTGATGCTTTGCGACGCTGTATGAATATATTAGACGGATCTCTTTTAATACTGCTTAAGAGGCGGGTTGCTTCTGCACTCACTCACCAATTTACGAAGACACTGTAATTTAAGAAATAAACCTTATCCCTATACAAATAAGAGTATTTGAAATGAAAATATAGCGTGGAAATGAAGTTCTTACGAGAATTTTCTCGGGGGAACATTTTGTTTGTAGTTTTATCTTAAGAATGAGCGTATATTCAATGCAAGATGCAGGTATTTGCGTCTTACCATAGGCATTAAATGTCAAAGAATACCAAAATGGCAGCTTTCAGTGACCTTTTTCTACTTTTATTTAATTTAAAATGGAAGGAGGTTTAGATTTGTAATATTAAAGTGTATTACAATTTTACTCTCTTCTTCTATTCTAACTACTAAGTTACAATTCTTGGTATCTGAATATCTTGAAACTTAGTAGATTTTGTAGTCAGTGTGTTGCTTGTTGATTAATGAGAAATTATTATGTATTTTTTTTGAGGTTAACGCTGTATCCCGCACACAGCAAGGTAGGCAGATTGAACCTAGGAACATAGTGTTAAGATACTCTGTTCCCATTGTGGCACTACCGTTCTCCACTTTCTGCCAAATTCTCTTCAAGGTCAATATTTGTATGTTTATTATATTTTTATTCTAGAATATATATTACATTCTCTTCTTAAAAATATATAAATTGGGTGAAAATAGGAGAATGTAGAGTCTCAGCATTAATCCCTCCCCCTCTACCCTATAGAAATCACTTTGATAGTGAATTTAGAATTTAGTAAAATTCTCATATATATTATTTTCTTTATAACATATTATATGTATAGCCCGCATATAGTGACATGCTCTGAAACCACTAAAGACTATTGTACCCACTAACAATAGGACCATATCGCACTAAGATAAACACTTCCCTTATGAGACTGACGTGGGCTTACGTCAAAGTGATAAGGATAAGCCGTATGCGATAAAACTTTATACTATTATAGTTAAATTATTAATTATGTTTTGTTGCTTAGTGTAGAGGTTAATTTCTCGTAGTGCAGCTTGTGATTGTAAACGCGACGGTAATGGGTTCGATTTACACTCGATCGATTATATAAAATAAATATGTAGAGTTCCACCACTCAAAACATAATTTTCAATGGGAGTGGTTTAACACTAAGTAACACTAACCTTTGCCTACCCTGCTACGCGATTTTTTTATTATAATATATTTTTGGACAATGGTATGTTTCATTTTTACGAACTTTTCGGTAAGTAGAGCCTAGTGTGAAGACACTCCTTTTTTACATTTGCTTGTTTTAGTGATTACTTTCTGCTGATTTCTGGTTGCATTGCATGTTAAGGGGCTGATCTCAACTCCACGCTATGGCTGTTCACCAGAGCGCAAAAAAGAAAATATTAAATATTTCATTCTCCAGACTCCCCATTAAGAGTGAATCGAATCCAGAACCGATGCGATTACAGTGAAACTCTTGTATCTCTGCACCAAGGCGGTCTCGCTTTAATACATTCGTGTATATACATAAGTGTTTGTATGTATGTATGTATGTTTACAACTTAACTCCTAACTCTCACGTGTCACTATGAATTGTTCAAGTTTTCACGCTGAAGTTAAGAATTAAAGTGCTGTAATTATATGGAGAGTTCGCATTTCTTGGCCGTAGCTTACTCCTTGTGCTTACTTGCTTAATTTGTTGCTGCGACTGTATGCAGGAATAAATGAAAGTTAACGTTAACTTTGTGAGTTGAAATTGTGATTGACTTTTTTGCTTTGTTATTTTAATTATAGCTGGCTGAGGACACATAGTGTTACGACACTCCGTTCTTTAATTCTCAACGAATTTTTGAGGTATTATATGTTGAAAATGCGAGGTCTTGCTTTGTCTGGTTGCTCGCTTTTTATACCAATTTTCCTTTCCACTTTATGTCATGATTTTGTTTCAATGTAGATGTCATCGTGGCATAATAGTTATATTTAATTTGTTTATTTTTCCCTTCAAAAAGGGACAGAAAGTGAAAAATGGAAGATCTTAACTCTAGGTTGTCCTTCTTGGTTGGAAGATCTTAACCCTGTGTCCACCTCACTAAGCATGACGCTACTTATCTTGCTTTATGTCAATAACAACTGCAATTCACACTAAAAAGCAATTATTTTCATATCATCACAATCCTATAAATAATTTATAACAACATTTTAATAGTAATTAATATACAATCTAGAACTTCTCCGAGACAAAATTCCAAATTGCAATACAAAAGGAGTTATTTTAACGTAATTTAGACAAGTGTCAGCCATTTCGCGTCGTTTGGGAGAAATTTCTTAAAGGTTGCCCCAAAGTAGGAGCATAGAAGATAAGGGAGCCGTCTCTATGAACGCTAATTTGAATTAAATTCATAAGATTATGGGCTTTTGGTGAAGATTGCGTTAAAAATGGGTGTTTTTTTTCTTTATAAATTATACAGATAATTAACATTGCTTGATAATGAATGAGTTTATCTCTGTAATGTTTGTGCAGAGGGAACGCAGTGTTAAGACTCTCCGTTCCCCACTTTCTGCTGAATTCTGGAGGCATTGCGTATTGAGTGGCAGAACTCAAAGCCGCGCTTTGCCTCGACACCAGAGCGAAGAAATGAAAATATACATTTAAATAAATATTTCTTTTCCTCGATAGGGAATCGAACCCGCAACCACTAGATTTTGCAGCGCTCTTTATGTCCTGCTCCTCCACGACTAGTCTCTTTGATAATTATTTTTTCTATTTTTTATTATTGATTTATTATACAATACATATACTACGATAGTCTTTATATATTTTAAACTAGGCCCAAACAACTTCAAAAACGAAAGTAAAAAAACTACCCAGCGTCGTCTACACTCTAGAGATCACAAAGCAATCTATCCTCACTTCTTATACAATCTAAGTTTACAAAACAGTTGTATTCACTCCCAAAGCAGCTTGAGACCTTGTTAACACGTTTACATACTTTTATATAGAAAGATATACGAAACTGAATGGTGACGTCGTCTGAACTTGAGGATTTGATTGAGGACTTTTCAGGTGGATATTGATGACCTTTTTTTTTCAGGTTCATGCTGGACCCCGCATATTGCAGAGTAGGTATAGGGAACCAAATGTATACTCCATTCCCAACTTTTCGGCTGATTTTTTGAATACTACAAGTTGATTGGTGGAGCTCAATTCAGTAATTATAATTTGTTTAATGACTCTAATAAGACTATGTGCGGTGAATGATTTAGAAAAAAATATAAAGCAAGTAACATTAAATAAAATAAAGCCATATCCTTCGCTAAACTATACTCATATATTTTACGTAAATAATTAAGCCAAGTAGGTATGTAAAGAAAAATCGTAAATTTAATATTTTGAATAAGACTTTTACAATAGATTAAGATACCAAAGGTCACCAAATCCTTTTGGTATCTTTTTGTAACTTGCATGAAATAATATTTCTTTGACGCCTTCGTGATGCGGTAAGGATGTGCCGCTTTGATCCTCATGATTGGCTTCATTTCCTGCTAAATAACGAAGATGCATGAAGATGCAGAACTTTCTTGGGTAGTTTTAAGTTGTTTTATTTAGCTCAATTTCGCTTAAATCTAGATCGAGTATAAATCATAAACTTAAATCTAGTGTAGAGACCAGGTGAACAAGCCTGCGACGACAATGACGTTGTGGATTCCATTCTCATTCAAGGAAATGAAATAATTTAACATTTGCATCTCTTCTACCTACCCTACCCTACTATGTGCGGGATACAAAGTGAAGCAAAAAAAAGTTAATTTAGGTCGAGCCCGTCGCGTCGTTGTGCAGTAGTGCAGCGTCTGTAAACAGACTTGTGGGTTCAACTCCTACTAGGGTTCATTCATCACTTTCCGCCCAATATTTGAGACATTGGCGATTATTAATGGATCTCAACGCTGCATTTAACATGTTTATTATGTAATCAAATAAAAAAAACGTAATCACATATTGATTGTAATTATTGGTAGCCTCCTATCCAAGACCTATTCCGGAGCGAGGTCACGTGTATAATAAAGCCTACAACAACCGTAATTACTGGGAAGATAAGAATTATTTATGTTTTATCTACAGGTAATGGCCGCTTAATATTTGTGTCGATTGAGTTATGGGATGTGTACAGGTTAACGGGAATATATTTCGTAGTTTTGTTTATATGGACATACTTTATAATAACAGCATCTGTGTAGCTTAAACGTGAGGGAAACGACAATTTTGCAGAAAACATCTTAAATATATTAAAAAAATATGATTTGTGAATGAGTGAAAATTTCATTTCCTCGAACGGGAATCGAACCCACAGCCTATCGCATTTAGTCACACACTTGTGCCCCTATATATATATATATATATATATATATATATATATATATATAAGAGTAAATATATATATATATATATATATTTGGAATACTTTACTTAATGTCAACCATTTAAATAATGGTATAAGCGATTTGTTTTGTTTGTACTTTGATTATAATTATGAATTGGCGTATGCCGTGTCGCTTATCGGTGGAATCTTGGAATAATTGAAAACTGACGCTAAAAGCACAACTTCGTATTACGTTTATTTACTGTTATATATTATTTAAATGTAATACAGAAAAAAAAACATTTCTATTTTTTAGTATTTTTTTTCAATATCTAATGTTTTTTACAACAATCTAAAACAAAATCATAAGAATCGATTAGAAAACAAACTTTACGTGTGAAACGAGCAAACAAATTCGCTTTAGCGATTTTGTATATATATTAGAAAATATATATTGAAAAGAATAAATTTAACAAATTTATGTAATGAAGCAAATTTATGTAATAACAACAAATATTATGAAAAGTTTTAATTTTTCTTATATTATCTTTGCCTTTGTTTATGAACAACCCTTAATTATAATGAAACTCTAAATTCGATATTAATTATGGGCCTAACTATAATATCGCAAGAACCGCATACAACTGTAATTATATTGTAAATTGAATTATTGTCCTTGGAGACCGTTGACAGCGGTTGCTGGTAGCTGCAGACCCTTTAGGCTGATTACCCACTAGTATAATATAGATGAGATAATTTTAATTAGAGAATATTTCTTTTAAAGACAGAAGAATTCTAGAAAGAGAGACCCTAAGTTGCCTTATTCTCTTCTTATGAATCTATATAACTAATAAATATAAATATATAATAGATATAATATATTTTTTTGTTAAAAACCATTATATAATAAATTTGAACTTTGTTGCCTTTGGTCCAATGCAACAAAAAAAATGTTCAGCTGAAAATTTTTCATGAAATTTCTCGCAATTTATATTACTTTCTACAAGACTCTACAGTTTTACTAGGCACTATGCGTTAATAGTAAAGAACAAACATTGACTCTAATAATCCCTATTCTCATACTTTACTTTTAGATATATTTATTTTATATATTCCTATAAACAAATAAGCCTTTTAAATATATTTTATAAAAGTATATTGGATATTTTTTCAATAAAAACGACGAAACTATCAGTTTACAGTTTTTACATAAAATTGAATACCGAAGCTAATATACGATGGATAGACGGACGGTCTTATTGAATTTATTTACATGTGAAAAGGTCCAGAACAAAAGGTAAGCAATATATCGTGGGATAAGGTGTCTATGAGGTTTTCCTGCAGGTTGTTTGGAATATAACACGATATTTGCGTTACGTTTTCCTAATTTCTCATATTTACGTATAATTTATTTTTTGAGTATGCTGCAAAATCGACTGGTTGTGGTTGCGCGGCGTTGAGTTCCGCCACTCAACAGTCCTCTACAATTCGGCGTAAAGTGGCGAACGGAGTGAGTTAACACGAGGTTCCTTCTACCTACTCTGCTGTATATAATTTTCTTCCTTTCTATATTCATTTCATCGCAGCGTTGAGCCGCGGAATGTGACAAACACTAAGTTCTCTCTGCTGTATATGCAGAATAGAACGTAAAACAATTTTAAAAAATCTTACATTTTTTTTAGTTCACTGTTTAAACCGCCTAAGTTTCAAGACACTACATTTTCCCTGAGGTCACTGAGACACTGAGGCAGAGATTATAACGATCCCATAAATCATTTAATTAATATTAATGTTTCAAAGAATACTTTAAATAAATATATTTTAACAAGAATCGGAATTTGAACAAGCTGGAATCGAACTCAAAGCCCCCAAGTTCTTCGCAATTATTTATATGTTTCTGTTGAAATTTTAATTAAATAAGACAAATCTGTACAAAGTTAACTAAATAGAACTCGCTTTGAAAGGTAATTTACGTCTTAATTTACTGCGCTGTGGCAAATGTATTTAGCGATACGTCGGTATTACAATTGAGAGGTAAACTAACTTGTGTGTGTGAACTAAATGTTGTTTTTCTTATTAATTTATACATATATGCACTATCAATAATTAAAATAAAAAGCAGTTTAGGAAAATATATATAAAATATATTTAAGTGTTAGAAAACGGAAGCGGTTAACGTTTTTAAAATACGAGTAAATACGATAAAAGCTCATACCGTCTATATGTTTTTAACGTACTCGGATAGAGGTTCCACGTAATTACAATAAGTGGCATGCATCACTCAATAACAACAGTCCACACTAGATACCTTCCAATCAGGGCTTCCACCTTCAAGCAACTGTTCTCGTCTGACACAATTCCACTGCTTTTATTGTCTTTTTCACCTAAATCTACCTACTTTTACACGAATACGCTAACATAAGTATATCTTGGTAATATTTTTAAAATATAAAATATGTTTATTATCATAAAACATATTTCATATTTTAAAAAATGCTTAGCTCTATATGAACTGTTCTCGAGTAGTACTGTTCATTCTTTGGTATCACAATCAATCCATTTGTCATTTGGTATAATAATAATATATAATACCTTGTATTAATTATTGTAATAACTATAAAATTTCATAATATATTTTTACTCATAGCTAACTTCAAACAAATTTCTTGTTTATATATTGTTACTTATTATTTGTGTTTTATTTTTTATTTTAATTCAATAATAAAAATCACAAACAATAAAAAGGGAAGCACCTTAAAAAAACACCGTAACAAGCGCCTAATTGTTTTTATCCTTTTAAGTGGCCATTAAGCTACAAAAAGTATGAAAGGAACGTTTTAATTCGCAATTACCCTCGAAATGAATTCAAAACATTTTCAAAATTCTCTAAATATACAACCCCGTAGATGATTATTCGAGTCAGTGGTTGAGAACAAAAAAGGACCTAATTTAGAAAGTCGAAGGTTCCCAAGGAACAACCGTCCTCTGTAATAGGGGACTTTTGTACCCTGTCTATATGATAATGGCGGTGGATCAAATTGCAATAATAAAAGGGCAAAAGAAAGCGTACAGGTAAGTATTGTGTAAGGAAATTTTACCTATAAAAGGTTTTGCTGTTTTGAATATTAGGTATGTGCGTGTAGTGAAATTGGGAATTTTATTTGTGAATTGTTCTACGATTTATTATTGTATATATATTCTTAGTATTTTAAACTCTCCGTTTACTTACGCTTTATATTGTTACAAGAGCGAGAAAATAAGAATAATTCATTGTCGATTGAGAAGAAATTACTTTTTTCAGCTTCATGATTATTATTTAATATCTTTGCTTTGGTGTCATGACTTCTGAATTTCAACAGAAAAAGGAGTGTCTTAACACTAGGTTCCTTCTAATAGGGTAGCTATTATATGCGGGATACAGTGTGAAAAAATATAACTACATATACGTGTGAATGTATATATTTTCCAAGCTATCTCTTATAGAATTTCACTTTGACTCGATTAAACCTACACCTAGTTATTGGGTAAAACTGACACAAGATCCTGTCCACCAACTCTGACCCGAACTGTCATTTCATTAGTTATTTATACAACCTTCGTCGAGGCTATTGTGGCGAATTAGAAACGTTTCAGCAGAAAGTTATATTTGTGGGATCAAAAAAAAATCATACCAAAAGAAACCATCATAAAACACGTATGAAATAGTTGTTTTAGACTCGGTGCCCATTTGCGGAACAGAATTTTCGTTTTTTCAATTCCCATATAACATAATAAGTAGGGCGTTGACTTCCACATAATATTACATTCCACATATTATTAAACATATGGTGTCTCGAAGTAGGACGGGGAGCGGAGATTGAAGTGATTTTACTAGATTTTCTCTATATAAAGCAGGGGCACGAAAGTGTAAATGCGATAGGTTGTGCGTTTGATTTCCTCTCAAGGCAATGAAATATTTATTACTTTCATGTCCTCATTTTGATAACGAGGTAATAGGCGGCGTTGAGTTCCGTGACTTAAACCGAAATGCATCTAAAATTAAGCGGAGAGTGGGAAAAGCGGATCTGAATAATACTTTTTATAATAGGTAGTTAATTCATCGAGGAAAGTTATATTAGACTGTACTATGATCAGTAGGCGCGGAGTATAGCTTGCAAAAGCTAGTGTAAAATAAAATTATAAACAATTTCAAATTCAGTACAAAATTAACGCATCAACCATAACTAATGGAATAATTTTATTTATTTTATACTTATATGAATAAAATGTAAAGGCGCAGTCAAGTATACAGTAATTAACGATGAGAAGATTAAAATTAATAAAATATTAAGATGAAACAAAATTGTATTTTCTGTTTTCATTACAAATTAATTTATATTTGAAACTTGGCACCCAATCACTGTAATAATATATAAATAAGTTAAATTATTATTTCATTTGATATTTTCATTTCTTCTCTCAGATGACAGGATAAGCCGCGGTGTTTAGTTTCGCCACTCAACACGCAATGTTTTGGAAAAATCGGCAGAAATGGAGAACGGAATATTCTAAAACTGAAATCCCCCCTCCTTTTCTGCTATATGCCGGTAACAGCGTGAGACAAAACAAAAACCTACCCATTTTGCTTCACAAAGCATTAGTTGACATGACAAAATTAACATCCAACTAACACCCATTCATTGCCTTTTACTTTAAGTTAAAAAACTTCAAAAATACTTACCAAAAAAATTACTATAATAAAACAGCCTAAATCTTCAATACAAGCTGAGGAGACCCAAAACGACATATTGTATATCTATTAAAACATAGTATTAGTGCGGACGGTCGACCACCGATTGTCTAAATGTTAATGCAGTACAATACTATGCAAATAACGGACCCAATATTGCCACTATAATAGGGTTGGCCCTGTAGGAAGGATACTGTTTTGATTTTCGGTATAATTTACAATATATAGGCGCCTGAGCCTGGTGGATGAACCGATTTTGATATTGCTTTCTTTTATTTAGCTTTTAGAGTTTATTTTACGGAGTTTTTTGTAATATAATATATTTTAAACTAAATGGCTCTGGCGTTTTTATTTAAATACTACCCATGTATATATAAATTAGAATGGATTTCTTAATGGATAATGCAAAAAAATAAACTTTTAGACACTTACTACTTTAAAATTTACAAAGCTAAAGTAGCTATGCAATAAAAATAAATAATTTAACAAGTGAAATTTGTATCCACGACCACTGAAATCAATAAACTCCTTTTGCTTTGGCCCATTATCAGAGCGAGGAAACGAAAATATTAAATATATAATTTACTCGAGAAGGAATCGAACCCACATTGTATATTTCTATACGTTAAATATGTATAATTAAGTATGAACATTTACTTTTATTAAATTCCCTAATAAATAAATGAAAGGTAAAATACTAAAAATAAAACAAAACTGACACAAAAAAATATTTTATTATAAATATTAATTGCACATAATAATAGTTCATACAAAAATACAATTTCAATTAAAAACATTTTCACTAAAACAAACTATAAAAGGCTAAACAGACAGATCAAAACAATATAATTTTTATAAAAAAAAAAACATCGTAATTATGCATAAAATTGACAGTGTGAACGAACCTAATAAAATCAGATGTCAAGATATAAAACTAAGTACGTAAAAACTGAAAACATTTATTATATATAAATATTATACGATTTATAATTATGCAAAATTATACTTATACCATAAATATAAATAAATAAATAAATACAAATTTAATTGACAATAATACAAGCCAAGTTATTATTTTATTATTACACAAATTTAAATATGTATATAAGTATCCTTTTCTAATATAGAAGGAAAGAAAAGGACGCAGCTATATTATATATGTTTATTTTACAATTTACTTCAACAATTCAACATACCTAACTATACATCGCTATTATATTACATTTGTGATGTTAATGGTAACAAGACGTCAGATTATTTATAAAATTAAATTAAACTAAATAAATATAATATAATATATATTTTATATTACATATATATATATTATTAAAAACCTTAGTAACCAATATAAAGTATATTTTTCCTAATTATATTCTAAACATAAACAAGGCATTCGAGTGGAACGTAATAAAGATAAGAGGATTTGAAACGAATAAATTATTATTATTATTAAACAACATCGGTACAAGTTGTGTTTTTGTAACAAAAAATGATCGCTATGTGATTTTTTCCTTCATTCATGATTATATTATCAATAAAAATCATTACGTTTATCGGAGAACTAGTTCGAATACTGTTTCTTTTAAAAAAAAATAGCCAATTTATATTCCCTCAGTTTCCATAAGCCTTAGTTATATTCATTAACGTCAGTTAAACGCTAATTGACATCTTTTATTGGCAGTTTCTAATAACTATTCTAGTTCAAAAGTTTCAAAGCCAGAGACCTTTACTATAATTTTCATATGAAATATCATCCTTACTGTATTTTATAACTTACCAAAAACACATAGCGATAAAGAATATACTTAATTATTTGAAAAAATTATGTCAGTTTTAAAAGCCTAACAAAATAAAGCATCTACTAAACAGTGACGTCATATTTCGTCTTAAATAATAAGAAAGAGACAAGAAACTCTTAAAGAAGAAGAGACTATAATTCGCTAAAAAATATAATATTTGTGAAATGTACAAAACTATATGACGTTTAAAAATTGTTTTAATTGCCAACATTAAAAATTATATTGTACAATAATAATTAATTATGGTAACTTTTGGACCTATAATCTACTTATAAAAATAAGTTTATGAAAAATATTGTGACGTAATAAAAAGAGAGCTGTGTCACTCTGTGACACTATGGCTTTGCAATCTGTAGGTTAAATTGTTATTATACAAATTCGTTATTTTCATACTGTACATTGTTTATTATTTTTTATAAAACCAAAATGATACAAGTAAAATTTTAAATTTATTTGATAAAAGTTCTAATTATTTTATTTAGTTATAAAAAGTAGTATTGAATATAAAGATTCTTTCGTTTTATTGTAAAGAAAGTCTCACTGCAACCTAACAAAATTTCATGAAATGAAGTCAATAAGCATACAAATGCTTCTAATATTACTTGAATTCTATGTTTCTATTTTATAAAATTTTCTTTAAAGAAATGTTCCAAAGAAGTTTTTTTTTTAATATATTAATACATAAAAACTGTCTGCTGTATATTTGATCTTATTATACAAATAGCCTGAGAGGACCTAATAGTTGTTTTATTTTATTTTTCTTATAGAAAAACATCATTTCGAGTTGCAGGTCAAAATGCACCACCTATATAAAAAAAGGTATTTGAACTCCGACGGGGACCAAACCTAACTAAACGACCTGTCACTATTACAGTAGGTACTCTAACAAACTATTTGTAATAAAAACATTACCAAAATAATCCACCTAATACTTACAAAAAATGACATTAAACACAAAAATCATTCATACAATTATAATTGTTTAAGTGAAATTGCCTTATAAAATCAATTTAAACTTGTACCAAAGACTGTATGCAAATACCAATTAAAACTTGCCTGTCTCGTGGACGAAATGGTACGAAGTTCGTCCGAGAGCCACGTGGCTATTGATACCATGGCTAACTTCACTTAACTTACTGACCAAACAAGATTGTTTAAAGAAGAAGAGTTAACCCCTTAATTAATGTTCATTTCGGAGGTAATTTTTTTTAATTAAAATCACGCTATATCCCGCACAGAGTAGGGTAGGCAGAGGGAATTTTGCACCCGGAGTTGAGACACTCCGTTCCCATTGAGACACTTAGCACTAGGCTCCCCCTGTCTACCCTGCTACATGCGGAATACAGTGTGAAGCAGAGAGAGAGAGAATATGATAAAAGGACGAATTTAACGTCTAAAGGTGACAAGATGACGTGTACTATACGAAAAAACAGACAAATTTGTATCTCTAATATAGAAAGGCAAGCAAATTTTCGTTTTACGATCAGTAAACAAAATCGGTTAATAAGGGAATATTTGCTCTTGACCGGGATTAGGGGAGCTTCGGCTGATCCCAGAGCTTATTGTAGCAAAGATCAAAGTTTTTTGGCCGATAACCTATTTTCTACTTTGCGAGGAGAAATCTTTTATCGTGTTATCAAAAAGCGAATGACGTATTGAAAGCTCGCTAAAGTTCCACCTAAATGAGTGTACGTTTCGAATTTTATATCTTTTATAGGAAAACAATATGTTTTGGAACATAATGTTGGAGATTTTGGACGATTTCGTTCATTTATTTCGTCTCGTTGTTTATTATATAGTGAAAAGAGTGAAAAACCAAGCGAAAAATTACTGTATATTATAGTGATATTACGTGTCGTTAAAGGAAAAATAAGTGGCATTTTCCGTAAGAAAAACATGTAACAAGTAAAATTGAATCCAATACAACCGCCCCAATCTTCTCTACCTAAGCATTATGATAGCTTCAGAAAATATATTTTTTACCAAAACAAAACAAACAAAACTTTTACCAAATTCGAATTAATATAATAAAAAAAGTCAATAAACAATATAAAGTATGAAACACTTATCACAATAAGTCGACCGATAGAACATTTTTGTTCTAGAATCTAGATAAATATAGAGAATCATTTATTTTAAATGGAACATTATGAGAAGACATATTGAACAATTAATTATAATATATTCCTAAATACATATTTGTGACGAGTAAAAAGCTCAGGAGAGCGAAATGGGAAGCTTTAAATGAAAAATATGTTTATATGACTTATACAGCGGATTACAAAAAAGATATAGGCATATATTTTAATTTAAATATATTTAAAATGAAAAGGAGGTCCTATATCGATTCTTTTTGTACATATATTATGGCAATCAATTATATAAAAAAAATTGTTAAATCACAGTATACTAGCATTTGTATAACCCGAGTTAAGTCAAATAAACAAATCAACTAAGAAGGAAAAAAATATTTACAAGATTTCCATATATTCGTATAATATATAGATACATAGGTATATTAATAAATAAATATTTATATTTTTGTTATATATCCCCTGAGCTTTATAATACAAGTATTACCTTACTAACGAGTGGTCCTCGAAACAACACATCATTATAATAAATTGATTATGAATGATTAATATTATCCCATTATTATGAAATTTTCAATAAATTATTATTATTATATATAATTATAATTATCGAATTAGTCGAAGTACGACGACTGCCTCGATATCATTATCTGACATAAACTATATTTATATTTTATTGGTATTTTATTAAATAAAGCGATGGTCCCTATGTAAAGTATCGAAAGTGTAAAATCATAAACATTTTTATTGCTTAGTTTTAATGATTTTTTTTTTCAAATTAAAAAAAAAATGTTTATGCAGTGTATATAATCGACAATAAAAGAAATTTACAATTTTTCGATACTTTAAATAGGGAACGTCGAAAGATATTATTAATCATGATAAGATCTTTGATTTTCAATTTTTACACATTTTAATTGAAAACTTTTGAACACTTTGTAGTCTGATTTCAACCACCACGAGCACTGACTACTGCAATGTTCGAAAGGTGATGTTTCCAAACATTTATCATGCTTAATCTGATTAAAAGTTTTAATTTAAATTTAAAAGTTTTAGTTTCAATTTATTTCAAATATATATAATATAGAGTTTTTTTGTTAAATTGGTCTATAATATTAATCATTTATTATCAGATTCCGTCTGTGATAGTTATTTTATATTATTTTATATACATATTTTAATTATTTCTTTGCAATACAGACACAGTCCTAAGGACTGATATAAGCATGAAATCGATAATAATAATGTATAGAATCCATATTACATCGATATTTATTAACAATATTACGCACAAATACAAAAATATTGGAAATATGATGTATGAAACTTTGTAACTTTCCTCAATTTGAATATTACTAACAATCTTGGCAGAGCGGATTTTTTGACACGCACAAAACATAAATAACATTATACAATAAATTAAAATTTACTAATAGATTGTCTAATTAGTGTCATACATTATTTTGTCAAAAAATATTAGAAGAAAAAATATTATCAGAAAATTTGCTATTTTGTAAAAAAATAATAATACGCTATTATAATTATTATTATATTTCCTAAGTTAATCAATTATTTAATTTACCTATTTATTATTAATCATTTGACCTATTAATTATTCGGGTTAAACCAATTTAATTATCACACAGATTAAAAAAAATACCAAACTGTCAAAATTGTCACCTGTCAATAATTGACATTTCAAATGTCAAAAACCCGACCTGCCACGGACAAAAAAACAGAGGACTATCTAAAACACAATTGTATTTACTTACGTCTACATCACAGTGTCAGAATGCTACGTCTCAGTGGAATGGCTTAAAAATGGTTCACTTTCTGCATCTGTATGTTTGTCTGTTTGTTCGTAAACTGGGAACGCGGTGTTGGAACTTAGGATAGTGACATCATCATCGGTACATGCTAGTGGAGAGTAGAGGGGGCCATTGCTAGATTTGATTTTTGATTTTCGCGTTTGGCGGCCCTGTAAATAAATAAAAAATTATAGGTTTTTTAATTGAAAACTAATTCACTATTTTGAAAACTAATTAATAATATGATTTAGTAATTACCGACTTCTTTTATCAAATTTACAAAAATCTACATTTATAAGTATCCAATTCAATTTAACATAATCCAATTCAGTTAACTGAAACATAATGAATCAACAGTAACCTGTGACACAAACAAGCCAGCAACCAGCACAGTGACTGCCAAGGCAGCTACGAGGGCAATGAGTGCTGCGGAGGAGGACGCTTGTTGGGTCGGCGCTCCTACCGTATTCCACTCTGTTATACGACGCTTACCCGCTACAGATGCGTTTATACATTCACCTGTACAGAGAAATAGAGGAATTTAAATTACATTATATATTATTTTATTATTAAAAATTATAATAACAATATGAAAAGAAATATTTTTTTATGTGAATCTATATATGTAGAAGAAAATAGAGCTGCTTCGTTCTTTTATTTATTATGGCGTTCCGAACGCTCCAGTTCAGCATTTATCACTTCAGCAATATCACTTTATATGAAGAATACCCGGAGAAGGTTAGTAACGTTTAAAAAAAACATACAGTCGAATTGATAACCTACTTTGCTTACAGAAGTCGGTTAAAAAGAGATAAAGAGACAATAGAAGAATGAATGAAAAAGGAGAGTCATTGAAAATCTTTATTGTAGAAATAATATGAAAAAAAAACCATTTACTTACCAGTATCAGAATGACAGTGGCAGCAATCTGGTGAACTTGAATTAGACGAGCCGCGTTCAGAACAACATTGCACGCATTGATTATTCAATCTACAAATAAAAAAATATTAATTAAATATATATAATTACTTATTTTAATAGATTTTCCAAGAGATTTTGTTAATTCGATTGATTTTTTTTTTCTGTATGTGTATCCCGCACACAACAGGGTAGGCAAAGGAAATATAGTTAAGACACTTCGTTCCTCATTTTTCGTTCGTTGAATTCTGGAGGCATTTCCGGGAATCGAACCCACAATCTGTCGCGTTTACAGTCACAATTTGGGAAATGATTTCAGAATGACTATTAAATTAAATTTTGCTGATCATTTAATTTTTATAATACTAGAGGATACTCTATTAAGAGTTACTATCATCAATTTATTATAATGAACTAATAGCATAAATTTTCAGTCCAAAAAACTAGCCGAGCACTCACTTTGGCAGGAAATCTTTAAAAATTACTATAAAAGATTTTTTCTTAAGGACTAAGAAACTGGCAAGTTCAGGGTCTCTTGACCCGTCACTATTGAGAGCTAAGTTCGCAAAGTGCTATTAACCTATTTAACAGATTTTAGCAACTTACTTACTTAAAGACTTAAGTAATAAGGAGTTGATCGACTATTTATAGATTTGAAGTGAAAAGTAAAGAATTTTTATTAGTGAAAACGGCTAAAATGTACAAAAAAAAATTATATATTTTTTTATATAAAAAAAAATTAGATGATCACATTTTATTTAAGCTAGAACATTTTTTTTATCAAAAAACTAACGCATTCAATGGAATTTGTAATTTTGCTATAGACTCAAAATGTTACTATTTATTTAAAAAAAAATTGTTAAAAAATAAACACCCCCTGCACTAAAAATCCAATAAAAGGTAAAAAACATAAAACTTAATTTACCAAACGACATAATTATCCAAAACCACAGCTTCTGTTAATTAGGGATACCTACTTTAACTAAAAATCATAATGCTTTATACAAAACATAATTTCATTATTAGAGGACAGAAAAACTACGACCGCATTTCGTATTCGAGCAGTTTAATTAAAATTAAATAAAAATAAGGATTACCACAAAATAACTATACAAGTACAAGTTTTTTATAATTTAAAAAAGTTTCTAAAGTAACTAGGTCGTGCCGTGCCATTTTTTAATGTGTAAAAAGGTCGGTAGCTAAATAAAGACTACGGTTAGAGAGGCTAGGTTGTTTAGAGTTTCGGGGATGCCCCTAATTATGAAGTAAAATGTGCTGAATACCCACTGGTACAACACAATTATAATATATAGAATATATAGAATTAGTATAAACATGTTTATATTCCTGTGATGTCTGTATCTTTTAAGGGAAATAACAAAATAAATAGAGTACAGAACAGAATAGAGTACAGTTAATTTATAAATAAATATAAAACGTTCACAATCAACAGCAAACACCAAACCCACAATATATTTTTCAATCATTATACCATATATTCAATTTCGGCGATTTTGTACGTAAATTTAAAATAATTATAAACTTAAATGAGTAAACACTACTACAAAAACAAAAATACAGCCAGTACAACTCACCTATCCAATCTCAAAGGCCTGGAACACCCCGAACAGCTATACTTCCCCGGTCCGGAACAGCTCCTGCACGTGTCATCGCACGACCTGCACAACCCACTGCTGGTTTCCAAGTACTGGGACCCCAAGCACTCCATACAAAGGCCACCGTCTAGCATGAAGCGAGAGGGACACGACGTGCAGTGTAGGGGGCCCGAGTCGTTGCATTCGCGGCAGTAGTGGTGACAGTGACGACATCCGTCGCTCGTTTGGTAGAAGCCTGTTTTGATTGGGATTAAGCGTAATTGGGATTAGATTAGTTAATTTGTTTTTTCTATTCCAAATTCAAGTCAATATAACATGTTCATTGTAATATTTGGAAGCTTTCTAAACTATTGTTTAGCATTTTAAAGATTATTCGTACCGATAATAAACTGATAAAATCTATGATAAATAATACAAAGTGCTATTACATCAGTTTCTGTCTTTTAAAGTCTTTTTATGCAACAAGATATATCAGGAAGTCTAAATAATTTGAAATATAAACATTTATTGGCGTGAATGAATCAAACCCATGGGTGTCGCTTTTACACTCACACTTTTTTCCAAGACAGTCTCAATGAAATTATAAAGCATCCATTCATCATTACAAACATTCACTATTACAATTGTAGTGAGGTAAGATACCTTGCGGACACTCAGGATGACATTCCCCAGCAGCCAGCTTCCACCCTTGCGGGCAGGACGCGCACTGGTCACGACGCGGTCCTATACACGTGTGGCACGACAGGTAGCACTTTGAGCAAGTGCCGCGGTCCGCATAGTACCTGTTTAGGAAAATAATTATACAAGTTAATTGTAAATTTAGTAAAAAATAGAATGTAAAAATATATTTACATTTCTTCATTTTTAGTATCAAGACAAGCGCGCCGTTGAGTTCCGCCATTCAACGGAAACGGAACGGATGTCTTAACACTGAGTTCTCCCTAACAACCTTGCTATATGTGGGATACATTTACTACAAACATAACTCGTAACGATAAATTAATAATAAATAACTTTAAGACTAAAACAAAAATAAACAGGCTAAAATAAAATTGTATAAAAAAATTCCCATACCTC
Organism: Heliconius nattereri; assembly: GCA_013403645.1. Lineage (NCBI taxonomy): Eukaryota > Metazoa > Arthropoda > Insecta > Lepidoptera > Nymphalidae > Heliconius > Heliconius nattereri. Next base: position 5,794,574 of record JAAIXI010000224.1, on the reverse strand, counting down.
CTAACCTAAAGCTTACCAAACACACACACACAATATATATATACACGTACACTTCACACTATCATAGATACAAGTAAAAGAGAGGGAAAATAGAGAACGGAAAAGGAAAACACAGTTTCCAATCTGTCTGTCAGTCCCGAGGGCTTTGCGAAAAAATGTACTTTGCTATTGGAAAGGTAACCGGGGCAAAGTAAAGTAACCGGGCAACGGTAACGGTATCGCAAAACAAACAAAAACAAAACTCTAATAAATCCTTCATCTAAAAATTTCATATAACGTTATACGTGAGCGTTTTCGTCTTGTACTTTTGGGCAGACGCGAAATTAATATTCAACGTATATTAAATACATATTTATATATTTTTTTGTATTTGACAGATTTTTTTAATTTAACGTTTTTTTAAGTCAATCTTCAAAATAGGGAAGGCAGAAGAGATAGGACTGTAATGTTGAGACACTCTGTTCCAATAAGACACTTCCGTTACCCACTTTCTGCAGAATTCTGGAGGTATTGAGTGTTCGAGTGGCAGAATTCAGCTCGGCACCTTGTTACCAGAGCGAGAAAATAAAAATATTAAATATTTAATTTCTTCGAATGGGAATGGAACCCACACACTGTCAACCCACACACTTACATCACATTTAATGAGAATAATTTGGAAAACACATTATACATAAAGAACTCTATTTGCAAAGCTGTAATTGCAGTGAGCTCAGTAAATATTAGTTGAGGTTACATAAAAATGTTTTATTAAAGCATACCAAATATTCTATTCAACTTGTTAAATTGTATGTAATAGAATTAAAATCACACGGGATTTTATGAAATTTATGTAGCTGTATATGGTATCTTCTGGTGCAGGAGCACAAATTATATAGTAGATATTTCATTTCCCCATATTTAATATTTTATTTTCATTCTAACAAAAAATAAATAAAATTATTAAAGAAGTGTAATATACTCGTCTGATAGTCAATTCTACTTAGTCATGATTTCTCTACTTTTCTTACCACTCACTAATGTTGACACTATAATTTGTTTAGGTTAACTCAACAGTAGAGACACACTACGTGACATAAATGGCAAGTGATTCAATCACAAAATCACTAAATTCCCTAAATATATATATATATATATATTGTATATACCACATATATTGTATATATAACATACCCATCAGCACACACAGTCCTGCACGCGCCGGACTGAAGCCTCAACGACCCTGTGCAGGAGGTGCAGTTCAAACGCGACGCACAATCCGCACAGCCGTGCATACAGCGCGTGCAGCGGCCCGCCTCGGCGTAGTAGCCGCGGGTGCATTCTGTTACACACCTAGAAAGGAAGATTATCATGTAATAATTATGATATATAAAACTATTCATTACTATCCCTTTTTAGCTTCACGCTGTATCCCGCACAAAGCAAGGCAGAAAAAAAAATCGTGTTAAAATATATTTTACCCAATTTTTTAGACTAGAGTGAATAAATTCGGCAGAAAGTGGGATCGGAGTTTCAAAACTCTAAATTCCCAGATTCCCTGCAATACTCAATCCGTTTTAATTTTATTTCCATTCGCTTTACGCCACATCCCGGCTAGGACCGGATATAGAGAAAACTTAGTGTAAAGACACTCCGTTCCTCACTTTATTTATACCAACTTAGTATAATGAGATAATAATGTACTCTAAAATAGTATCCAACTAGTTATTAAGGTCGACGTAACGTAGTATCAGCGTATAAGATTACAGAAACGATCGTAAGTAGCTCCGTTGCATTTTCCTTAGACTGGGTGCTTTTCACTTAATGAGTTTAATATATTTTTATATTTTTCACTTTACTAACAAAGTGTTTGATTTAAAAGTAGATAGCTTAAGATGTTTACTTAACGCAAATGTTTCAATTTATAAAAGATAAAACTGAATTTTATAGGTTATTTCTTTAAATTTTAATGTAAATGAAGTACTAATATTAATCACAATTTAATAAATAATTAATAAACATATAATTTGAATTTAACAGATATTTATTATGAGCCCGTCATGGCTAGTGACTGTAAACACGATGGTTGCTGATTCAATTCTCCTTGAGAGAACGAAATATTTAATGTTTTAATTTCGCCCCTCGCTGTAGCAAAGCACGGCGTTGAGTGCCACTCAACAATGTCTTCAGATTTCTTTCAAAAGAAATTTTAAAAAATATTTCGTAAACAAATGATTAAAACTAGCATTTTATAATAAAAATTTATTACCATTATCAACTTACTTATGATTTTGCAGTAAATTCGGTGAAGGGCAAGTGAGGCAGCTTTCGGCATTTTCACCGAAACAAGACTCGCAGTCGCCATGACAAGGACTGCACTGTCCTCCATCAGAAAACTCCCCGTTGGCACAGCGATCGCTACCGACGACTATGCATTTACCCTTCTTATTTAATTCCCAGTTCGAATTACAAGTCAGGCAAAACGAGGTTAGACATGTAGCACAACCAACTGGGCACCTAAAATTTTACAATGTTTAAATAAAATAATATTTTCAAATTGTAGTTTTAATTGCTTATATTATCACATTATTTCAAATTGATATAAAGATTTCATTTAAATGACATCTAAGCATCATAATGTAAATATTCTTAGTATAAAAATATTTTCCACTCACTTCATGCATTCCTTCCTCTTCTTGTCTGGATAATAGCCATTTGGACAACCATTAACGCAACGGCCGTCGAGAATATAGTTCGATGGATGACACGTTAGACACTGCGTTGATTCTGAACCGAAGCAAGAGTCACAGGATATATCACATTTGGCGCATGTATAATCATCCGTTTCATATGTGGACGGCGGACATGAGGCCGAACACGTGCCATTGTAAAGAACTAAGTGATGTTCGCAAGAAGTACACAAATCACGTTCAGAGCAAGTAGAGCAATGTGATGCACAAGGCCGACAAGTAGACGCTTCAGTATCTTCCCAATAACCATCGGGACATTGTTGTAAGCACAGACCTAAATCTGCCACTAATAAGTGCGCAGGCGCACAGGTCAAGCACGAGTCCTGCCCGGGCCCAACACACGTCTCACACGACTCGTGGCAGGGGAAACAAACTCCACCCTGATTCGCGTAACTTCGTGGGGGGCATCGTGACACACAGGCATCGTCTAATCTGTAATTCTTGCAGGCGATACATTGAGTTGGTCCTTTTCCATAGCATCCTTGACTGTCGCATTCGGGATCACATTCATGCATGACGCGCTTATCGTTACTATCGGCGAGGACATTTTCCCCATGCGGCGAAGGAATGTTATGTCCATCGAGACTTGCTACTGCCTTTTCCGGATTTGAGCCGGCGGCAAATAAAGGAAAGTTTTGGTAACTGTTAAACGCGTCAGTATTGTAAAAAGAATCTCCGACATCATATCCGTCAGCTGCGGTGGGGAATGCATATGGCGGTGCCACTGCTGAAGGCTTTTTAGAGCGTAATCTTACAGGATCAGTTGCTGTACCATAGAAAATTAATTGCCATTTTTTGAGGATTCCTGGCTGGTTTACATGTCTATTACCAGCATTTACAATTTTTATACTCCATCTACCTTCTGCCCTTTCACCCCAGAAATGAACACTTAAGAATGGCCAGTCATCGAAGTTAGAACTCATGATGTCACGAGGTCTTTCAAATAATAATGACGATGTCGTTCCCATTGGCGAAGTGAGCAAAATACGTAAATTTCCTCGAGGGAAAAATCTTAGTGATATTTTACATTGAACATGCTCAAGATAGCGCACTTCATTCACTGTCCCACTACATCCGTTCACGTCCATATGAACACTTAAAGTATACCCGTATGTAGACTCTATAGGTTTATCTTCATTAATTTCTTGTGATTTACATATATGTTGAGGAGGAACAGAAACCCATTGTTCAGCTAAATTAACCATTTCACTAGCATCCATCAAACCATAACCAAACTTATGACTGACTTTTCTCTTAACGCCATTAACAATCCACCCAGTTTCCTTCTCTAGTGGTTGTGATCTTGAAGTTAAAACCACTAAATATTGCATGTCTCTCCAGGTCAAATCTGGATTAGCTTCTAAAGCAAGTGCACAAATTCCAGCAGCTAGTGGAGCAGACGCTGAAGTACCAGTATGCTCTACTGTACATATGTGGTCAGCTCTTAATCTACCATCCATATCAACAGTGGCAACACTTTTATCATGTCCTGGTGTTCCAGAACTGTAGGTGGAAGCTAAAGTGGAAGAACACTCTTCTAAATACCAGGGTTTATACCCACCCTGCGTGGCGCTAGATATTGATAATGTAAATATACTATTTGTATATCCGTCACAATTACAAGAGTCAGTGTGTCTTCCGCCGTTCCCTGACGCCCAAACAAATATACTACCCTTGCCTCGTCTACCACTTGTTACACCGTAGATAAATGCCCTAAAAGCAATAACTTGTTTCAATATTATAAGTCAAACAATACAATTCCAGGATGATAGTAGATAAGTATGGAAAAATACTTACCTCCTAGCTAATGGTCCTGGACCATCTACAGTTTTTCCATCATCCTCTGGACCCCACGAAGCGCTATAAATATCTATATGATCAGGATTTAATCCTAATGCTCTAGCTTCAACAGCATCGTTGACGATGCCATCTAGCATTCTGACTCCTCCTATACTAGCATTATATGCGATACCGACTCCGCAGTATTGATTATAAGCAACTGCTGCTACCTCACCAGCGCACCGTGTACCATGTTTATTATCGCCATTATCTTGAGGCATTGGATCATCATCGTTTCCATTTATATCGTAAGAGGCAAGAGCATCCTATGAGAGTAAAAAAAAAATTCAAAACTTTTTTTTTTCTAAAATTACTTTTTGTCAAGCATAAATAATTCAATATTTTCTCTACTTACATAATTTTGAGCAAGGTCAGGATGATTTGTTTGTATACCATCATCAAGAATAGACACTACTACTCCTTTACCCGTATAACCTTTTTGCCACGCTGGAGATACATTCATATCAAGCCCATCTTTTGCACCACCATTCTGTTAGAAAAAAGACATAGTTAACATACTCGTACATACATATGTAGCCAGTCACATAATTAAGGTCCTTTTACAAATTAAACTTTTAGTGCATTAAAACGGTTACCAAAATGACTGTCTAAATTAAATTTAATTTCGGTTTTCGTTTCACTTTAAAATAGGACTAACTCCGCTTACCAAGTACCATTGCTCCTTGTACAAAGGGTCCGGAAAGAAGGGAGAAGGATTGATAGCCCTGTGCCTTGTACGATGAGAAGGCAGCCGTCGTTGAATCTGCGACCATAGAGATCCCTCATAGGGATTATAATCTCGTTTGATTCTTCTTTTCTCGCGTTGCTGTTCGAACCATTTTACCTAAACAAAGAGTACAGATATTAAATTAAAAAAATGTTGCACCTAAATACATAAATTAACTTATTTAATACAATATTCTTAAGACCTTAAATATCAACGTACATAAATAAAAAGATGGTGTGATCCCACAAATGTTGGTTTAAAATTAAATTCCTACCAATTATAAATAATTTTAAAAGTAAATAAAAATCTACATTCACAATGAAATTTTTACAGCACTCGAGTTGGTACGTGTGGTACCAGTGAACAATGGGCCAATTATTAGCGCCCAAAGCGTAGCAAACAAGATCCCTCCCCCAAGATCCACATCCCCTGTTCAGACAAGACAATTTTAGATGCCAGTTTCCTCTGATTCACTGACAATTACACAAAATAGCGTAAATTATGCTATAGATAATTTAATAGATAACGCAAATCATTTTGTTCTAAGTGAAACTGTATTATTTGCCTATTTTATAACTAACGTAAAATTCGTTCTTTTTAAATTTATATAAGTGCTTGTCCAAAATATTCGTCAATAAAGTCACCAACAAGAAATTTGAATTAAACATATTTTCCAAAGAATAGCTCTACAATACGCCGGAACCGCACGCCTTTTCCATTATAATCTATTGAAGAGATAGCTATATAGAAAATAACCTCGTATTAACATGAGAATGACCGCGTTCGTCCGTACTACATTGCTCTCGCGAGTACCTACCACCACAATAGGGTAATTTCTAACTGAAGGAATACAAAACGTTGAAAAGACAAGTAATTATTATATGATAACCTATTTATATTCAAATTATAATATGTCTTTGTTAAACGCAAATTGTGGGTGAAAAGCGTAAAGAAAATTAAAGAACTTTTCAATTTTTTTGTCGTATATATTTTTTGAAAAAAAAATGTTAATATAGGTAATGAAAAAAACACACGATGATGAAAATAATAAATATAATTAAGCATAATACAAAGAATATTTTTGTTTCAACTTATACTACCAAATTTTATAATTTCATTTAGAAAGCTCGTTTTAAGCTTAAACTAGAAAGTACGATCCACAGAGGAGCACCGCAAACGCATGTCTGAGCGACTGACCGAGACATTATTTGTCTTGTGCCAGGGTAACTCAATAAAAACTTCACCGCAACACTCGGCGTAGTTCGTTGCCGAATAATAAGTTAAATATAAAGTAGCAAATTTTCACTTCATTCGGAAAAGAAGATTTTTATAAAATTAGTTTTTTTTAGTGTAATTATTTGAATAATTTTGGGTTTTCATGATACAAATTTTAACATTCAATTTAAATTGAGTTAAAGTGTAAAAGTATTGCCTTTTTAATAACAAAATTATATATACAAAGGTGAATGTGGGATAAAATGTTCATATATTTATTATCGTATTACTTACTTACGATATTTTTACTAAATGTCATTATACTATTTTATTTTCGAGGAGCTTAGCTTATGTAGTTTTAAGAGTTATTTTATTTAACAACATATACATAGTGACAAAGTGCGGCACGGAAGCGTTCGTGCGCGAATCCGATTCTCACTTATCATATATCACTTATCATATATATATCATATATATATCACTTATCATATATATATTCCATATCACTTATATATATTCCAGACTAAACAAAAATAATTTTATTATAAAACTGCTTTGCATATACCACGTATCTAGATAGTATATGAAAAAATATCTGCACCAAAAGGATAATTTGTCTAATGATATATAGATTGCTCATAAAACTATAGGCACCCCAAGATTTGACACACCTACCTCCATAAGCCTCTCATGTAAGAGCCCTACCCAATTAAGCTGTACGTTCACATTTCGCTAGAGCCAAACTTCTATGTTGTTATAACTTTGTTGCTAGCACCTTTGTCTAGCGGTAGACTAAATTAGGGCAAAATTTCAAATATTCTGCATACTCCTATGCAAAATTTGATCTCATAGCCAAAAATCTATAGCTTCAAGTCTATTTTAGTGACAGGAAAGTCTGTTATAATATTTTTCGCCGAAATTCTGAATACTGTACGTTGAGAAAGTGAGCCTAATGTCGCGTTTAATAAAGCGTCTTAATAAAGCGAAGAAATCAACAAAGTGAGAATCAAACTCACAACTATCATCTTTATATTTAGAATCTGTTCTACTGCGACACAACGGAGTGTATTAACACTAGGTTCCCTCCGCCTATCCTGCTTTGTGCGGGATACAGCGTGAAGCTGATTTTATAAGCAAACCATTCGTGGCGCAGGAGCCCACTTGTGTGACTGCAAGCTTGACAGGTTCTGGGTTCTATTCCCAATCGGGAAAATGAAATATTTAATATATTAAATTCCTAGCAATTAAAATGAAATGTGAAATTTTAAAAAATATGAAATATGATTTGATATGAAATATTTAATTGATACATAAATATAAAACAAACAAAAAAAGTCCCATTTTAATTGGCAGCCAGAGCCATAGACCATAATCGCGCAGAACGTCCGTACAAAGACACTGTTTGTCTTGCGCCACTGTAATTGAATAAAAACCTCGCTGCATCGTTATATTTCCCGTCCCCGCTGCAGTTCGTTATCTATTGTACGTATTAAATTAAATATAACGTTGGAAACTTGTATATTCTATAGAATATAAAAATAAACATTGACATTTAATTTAAAATTTTATCATTTTATCTGATTCCAATCACGTACGTTAGAACTTATAATTGGGTAAATTTATTCCCTAAAATAACCCGATTCTAAAGTGCCATCTCGAATTTTACAATTAATTCATTTATATATCAATACAGGATAAGCTACAATATAACCCATCTCTTTTCGGAACATCGCAAATTGACATTTGGCATGTGACCATTTTCGAGGCTTTGCTTATTTAGCCGTAGAACCTTCGTAGGTTTTCAACGCCAGGCTTTTCGCCTTGGTGCCTGATCAGACCTACAGTCATTCTTGTGCCTTTACGCCACCGTGGCCTCTCTAGACGCAATGTATATGTCAAGAAAAAAATATTATATATTTGATAAACTTTCATTAGCAACTATAACTTGTTAGATTATACTGTAATTGACTAAAAACTAGACGACGACCACACTGCTCGGTTACATCTGCTCGTGCTCCTCAAACATCTCTTTGATACATTAAACCACTTCATTTTGCGAAATGCTTTCGAAAATGTTCATGTAAGTAAATATGCTTTATTTAACGTTTTTTTTAATTTTCAAAGTAAATTACCTAGGTAACCACTAAAAATACATCGTGAATTCTAGTGTTTACTTTATATTATAAGCTAAGATCGATTTAATAAATCATTCATACATATAAGAAATAGAGTGTTATTCTGTTTTATACGTAAGTTTATTAAGCTCCTGTATTAATTAATATAAATAATAAAGAAAAAAAAATCTACGTAATTCAGCGAAAAAAAATATAGGATTGTGTTTCTATGGAAAGTGATCAGACACAAAGAAATAATAAAAACATTGTAAATACTATTCTAAGAAAGCTTTAAAGGCACTACATGCTGTATCTTCAGAAAAAAAAAATGACCGTACATATAATAAGCTTCACACTGTTTTTCACATATAACAGGGTAAAATTTCTTTTATAAGGTGTAAAAAAGACACTCCATCTTTCTGGGGCGGAAGACACTTTCCGCCTCAATATTCCGCGACAGCCTGAAACCGTTCACAAGGACTTATATATGGGCCTCTTATCAAAAATAACCTTCTACATAATCAATCATCATCCAAGATCCATCCAAAAACAGAATTTCCCACATACATACATACGAGTACATACAAATAAGAAGCCAAGAATCCACATTTCTACTTACCAGAAATCGAATAACACACACACGGTAGAAAAATATGTAAGTAACAAAGAAAAATATCAGTGGCACAACGTCCTAACGATATCCACCAGCAGAAAATATTTTCCAAATCCCACCCGGATAGAATCACTTTTTGCGAACAAACACCCATCCCCGTATTGTTTTAACGGCGCTTGTTAGCACGCATACGCTCAGCTGTGTCAATACACTGACATAGTTGTCTCGACAAAATCTAACTAGGTTTATCATTTTAAATTTTTTCGCCCAGGCGCGATTGACTTTTTGCTAGAATATATTATTTTTTGTTTCAGCTCGTATTCCGGTATGTAGATAGGATATTCTGGATAGTCAGAAGGAGCCGAATTCTGAAGGCATAGCGTGTTAAGTGGCGGAGCTGAACGCCGCGCATTGCCTTGACACGAGTGCAAAAAAATGAAAATATAATTAATATTTTAATTCCTTGAGTGGGGACCGAACATTCGTAGAATATTATCCCCATTTTATGTTTTCGTATCTCAGGCAAAATTTTCTTATGTATTCATTTTACTTCCTTTTCTACATAATGAGAGGCTAATGCTGAGTGATGTATCCGAACTTGTTTCAAAGTTCACGTTTATAATTCAAAATCTTACTAAACTGTTACTTTCACGGCAGCCTGTATAAAAACAACAAAAACAAAGATGTAAATTATGAAATACTATACATAGCTCAAAATCATCTTACATATATTGTCATGGTCAACAAATAGTCCAACACTTTGCCCTCTAGGCCGTTAGTAAAAACGAGCAGACACGTATGAGGTTTAATAAAGCCTCTTTGTGCTTATACACCGTAACGTAATAGGGTCCTAAACTAATAAAGCGAAGGTCCTGTGGCGAGTCCGAAAGGGTTTAAACAGATTTACGCAAAAAAGTCATACGGTACGCTCAGACCTTTCTTGTTGGAGTCAACAAATAGTGGAATTATTAAGGAATCCTTTGTCCCAAGGCATTGGCCAATAACACAATTACTTGATTGAGTTAATAGAATAGAGCTATATGTCTTAAATATTTTCATAGATATAAAATAATAAATGTCTTTGATCCTCACTCATAAACCAGATACTGGTCATCCTCATAATATAAGCATATCCTCAGCAGTCCACTTATTCCTGTTCCTGTAGTCCAGTAATTTCCAATTTTGCATGGAAGCTACATACAATCTTATTCACATTAAAAAACGATGAAAATTAAAATACTAGGTCAGGAAGTAGTTCATTATAAAGCTACTTGCGGCATAATAGAGCTGGTAGAGGGCTGTTTATTATGTAGGGTGCTGATCAACAAGGAAGAGAGGCGTAAGGCCACGCCCTGGAGTTTTATTAACTCTAGAGTCCACTTGGGACGGCCGTATAACACACGTGGATACCTTTATTTCGATTTTTGCTTGGTTTTTTATTTAGACAAGATGGAGGGCAGTTAGTTTTAAAATGATGAATAATTCTAATTTAATTAATTATGCAAGATATTTTGGTGGCAGACAGACGTAGTTTGGCACATTTGTTTCTTAACCACATATATGGCGAGGATTTCTGTTTGTCCTAATCATTCACACATAGAATTCAAATAGTTTAGAATTAGGTAAAATCAGAATTATCAGACGCCAAGACTGTGACTAAAAATTCTTTCAAAAAAATTCTAAAAATGTTTGTATATCTCATAACAATTATATTTCCAATACAGACATTATAAATATTTTTAACAGCAGTGCAATTCCTTGAATCGTCTTAGAAGTTTTAATATATTTAACATTTTATTTACAATAAAAAAGTTGTACGCGTTTAACTGTTCAAGTAGACGTATTGTATCGAAGTTTCATAGTACAACAATGGAGTTAGGTCAGAAGTTCAGTTCACTAGATATACTTTTCTTACTCTTCATTTATTTTGAATTCATCGAGCAGCGATGATTTAAATGTTGTTCCAATGAATATATTATTTCTATTTTATATTATAAAACTGTTTCAGCTTATGTAATAACTATAATTTTGAATCACCTACATTTAAGGTGAAAAGTAAGCCTATTTTTTCGCTTAAAGAAGACATTGTGTATAAAGCGACAGAGTTTAACGCTGCAGAAAAAAATGAAAACAAAAAAGATATACAGACTGCAATTAACGACACTATAGCTTACAATAAGCAGAATAGGCATAGATAATAAACTGTTTGCATAATAACTTAGCCAGTGAGCTCTTCTCCATTGTATCGAACTATCAATTCGTCAATCAGTTAAGGATATTGAGTTACAAACACGATTAGCCACTGTATAGCGGCTAATTAAGATTTAATGGGACGTCCACTTAAAGCGACAAATGCCGGCATGCATCAAGTGTAATATAATCTGGAGGATGTTTGTTATATAAAATTGTGTCTAAAAGATGAAAACTTGAGAATACATAAAAACTAATAAGAACTATAATACGAATATCTTTTTTTTTTCATTTTCCTTAAAAAAATTTAAGAATAGTCTATTAGTGTTTCCTTCAATCTCTAACATAAGTAAGTCCAACAGTTTCGTTTATGCGTTATTAGACAGTATACCCATAAGTTTACTGTTATGCGGCTTTTGACTTCAGTCTTTGTAAAAAAAAACTACACTTTGTCCACACACTTTTTATTAGCGAAATACAAAATAATAATATTAGGTGTTCTATGGTTCCCAAGTATTCGCGACCGCGTCCAATATCTAACTAACTAATAAATGATATTTTAATTAAAAAGAAATAGAATGAATTGAATTTGCAGACCCGCTATTCCCATGCTATGGAAAGTTACAATAAATGATATTAGCTGGCGTAGGCATGTCGATCCTGGGAATAAGGGATGTAACAGTACGTCAAATTCGTTCATTTATATCTCTATGGCTGAACATTAGAATAAATCAAATTAATATGCTCTCAGAAAGTATTTACAGACAGAAGTTTGTTACCAAGTACCTACCAATTTACTTCACCGCTTCAAGGCAAACGTACGTATAAACTAGTGATCGATATCACAATGTTCTATTTACATGATCAAAGGAGTCGAAATAGAAACTTGCCTTTGGTACTCTATCATATAGAGATCTGCAAATTACTATTCCGAATACCTCGTACGTACTATCGTTAGGCTTCCAAATGGGAAAACTGCAGAGAATATTGAAATATGATGTAAGAAAACAAGTTGTTTTGTGGTAGGTACCGTTTATCAAAAGTGGGATGTTATTAGAATTTATTTTATAATATATACCAACTTACGACCAATCGTGTGTGACTGGATAAGCGACAGGTTGTAAGTTCGATTTCCACTCGAGGGAATGAAACATTTATTTGTGTTGAGTTCCGCAAACTCTCAACTCACAATACTTATCAATAAAACCGCAATGATTATAGGAGTGTCTTAACACTAGGTTCCAAAGTTTCCTCTATCTACCCTCGTACTTAAGGGATACAGCATAAAGCTAAAAAACCAACTTCAATGAACCGAACAAAAGCTATAAAAATTGTGGTTAATTTTACGCCTAATTTGAAGCCTTTATATATATTCGCGATCGCTGATTGAGTGGCAGCTCGTAGAATATCTAGAGAATATTAATCACATAGATAGTTTATGGGCAATCATGAGCTCGCGGCGTCCTCGTGTGCGCCGCTTGCACAACGTTAATTATTAGCATAGCGTTTGATACGTATGTAAATTTGTATGATTACGTCATACTGCAATTCGTATTGTACTATCAACGATGGGTGTGAGTTCGATTCCCACTTGAAAGGTAAAATTTATTTCGTTTCAAGTTTTCGAGTTTCAACTTTCCAGAAGCGATATTTCCAAATGCTCCATAATAATCTCAATAATTTAAAATATGGGAAATAAAATATATATATATATACTAACATACTTTTTTTCTCTTTTTTTTAGATTCATGCTACGTATTAAGACACTCCGGGAACCTAGTGTTAGGACACTCCGTTCTCATTAACATTATGCGTTGAATTGTGGAGACTTTGCCGGTTTGTGCCGAAAGTGACGGAATTCAACGCCGCGCTTTACCTCGTTGCCAAAGGGAGAAAATGAAAATGTTATGTATTTCATTTCAATTTTAGTAGCACGAAATGTTATAATAAATATATTAAAGATATAGCGTTACTGTCACGTTACTCACATATTATAAACATCGAGGTGGCTGTCACGCGAAAGAATCCTAATTATATGAAACGAAATACTCCTTTGTTTTGGTAATTTATTTTTGCGCCTTGTATGGGATAACGTTTTTTAGTTATAATTAAATCGTTATATATTCATTAAATACTCTATTGACATTAAAACTTCCATCGAATTCTTGGAGCATTGAGTGGTGATTGACGGAACTAAACAACGTGTTGGCCTCTTTATTAGAGCGAGTAAATTAAAATATTAAATCTTTATTTCCTCGAATGGCAATTGAACCCACAGCCTTTCACGTTCACAGTCGCACGCTTACGCCCCTACGCAATAATACACCTCTAACTAAAATAAATGTAATAAACTTTTAGATTACGTTGTAATTCAATTAATTTATAACTACCCTCAACTAACGTAGTATCTACTACTTAGACAACCCAAAGATAGATTATTATCATTAAGAGTACATTTATCACTATTATAACTAAAAAAAAATAACCAACCATTTTCACGCAAAAACCCACACCACCCCCCACTCGCAAAACCAGCACACAACGACCGATCGCAATCAACGTGACAGACTGACGCGACGTGCCAAACAAACACGCATCAATTAGGCACCAGCTATTACCGCTATCAAATATCTCGCTAACACTAAGCTATGAACCATTGCAATTTGATATACTGCCAGATTACACTGTTATTTTAGCTGGAGTGTTCTGTCAAAGCGAACGCCGCGCGATAATCCAAATCTGGACTAAAGTAATAACTTTTCGATATGCGCTGCGGAGATAAACGCTGTATGTGTTAATGATAGCGGAAATGGAATTAGTTTTGGATGGTTTAAATGATATTGGAACGGGGCTTATTAATTACTCGATATGCTTTTGTTTCGTTTTTTTTTTAGATTCGTTACTCAAAGAGATGAGATAAATGGGAAAATATAGAATTTACAGTCTATTTTGAATGTTAGCATGATAATGTTTCAATGTCATATTTAAGACCATACAAAGACAGAAATAGTGCATTTAAAAAGATGAAATTTAAGGTAGCTTTGTTACGCCGTATTTTCGACATACAAGGTTAGACAGAACCTGGGAAACTAGTGTTAAGACACTCTCATTCCGACACTTCCCTTACTCACTTTCCGTCGAATTCTTCAGGCTTTGCGTTTTGAGTGGAGGAACTCAACGCTACGAGGAAATGTAAATATTAAAAAATATTTTTCACTAATGGAAATCGAACCCACTACCTGTCGCGTTTATGTACTAGTATAATTAAACCAATTATACTGACAAATACTTGCAAACTTCTAAAAGAAATCCTCATTTACTATATATAAAACTCATTCAAAAAGAAAAGAAGCCAAATGAACCTATTACGCTTAACCCTTTTAAATTCCTACCACGCTTAATCTTTTTGTCATTTCAAATAGCTCGTACCCTCATTCCGACATGTTTTTGTCTCATAGCGTACATCTCACGAGATATGTCCTCATTTTGATGTACAAAATATATTTATATAAATATGTTCCTTCGCGCCTGGCTTAAGGTAGATGATTTAAATAAAATATTTTAAAAGTTATATGAAAAATTTAAGATGAAATTTTAAATTTAAACCTTAAAAACAAAAAATCACGACGATTCGTTAAATAGTAATAAATGTTAAAAAGTAAAGAAAATAAAGTATTCAATGAAAGTATTTTATAACTTTCATTTAGTTACGTTTCAAGAGTAAATTTTTAGTTTCTTAACTTGCTCCCTGTCCCTTTATACCATTCATTTATGCCAGTCTCATATAAATCGTTTTCATTGGATATTATAGATAAGAACTCAAAAGTATCCCAGATTCACATAGTTCCCATGGAATTGTAATGTTTTTTTTTTTTTTACTGTAACGCGACGGTTATGGGTTTGATCCTCACTCGAGGAAGTCAAATATTTATTTACGTTTATATTTCCATTTCTCCGCTCTTGTGTGGAGTAAAAGCGCGGCGGTGAGTTCTGCCACTCAACACGCAATGTCTCTAGAACAGAAAGTGGGGAACGGAGTGTCTTAGCACCTTTTGTGTGCTGTCTTAGCACCTTTTGTGTGCTGCTGATACAGCGTAAAGCTAATTTTTTTTCTGATTATATTCTTAATTACCTCTGGCTCGTGTATCAGCTTGTGGTGATGCTCGTAACTGGGTTCTGTCGATCTTTTGTGGACTTTGTGGTGTGAAAAAAGGTAATATCCTTTAAGGGCCCCGATCTGTAACAATAAACAAAAAAAAAACATTATTAAACATATTTTTTTAGTGTTTTATTTATCTATGAAATTTTAGTTTAATTTGTTTTTTCGTTTTTTAAAGTTAACGCGCAGGGACACAATAGGTGACTACGTGACAGATTGCGAGATTCGATTCCCATCCCAGGGAATGGAATATTTAATAAAATATATTTTTTTAATTAGTAAATTTAAAAAAAAACCATTGCTCATTTCATTTAAATTACTCTAGAATAGTGACAAGGGAACTTTTAAAAGGAATGGCAATATTAATTGGAGTAAAGTCAAGGTAAAAGTACAATCAATGTCATATTTGACAGATACAAAGTTAAAGTGGCGTTAGAATATCGAATAATATAAGTGCGAGTTGAATTCACCTTAGCATGGTTCCGTATAACGATTAATTTTAACATACATATTTGGAGAATTAACAAAATATAATATAAGCGACATAAACTTACATTAGTAAGTTCTTTTTGTATAGGATAACACATGTTAGAAGTAGTTTCCAATTTAACACTAATTTACAAGTAGATAGAACGGTATTATTAAATAGCTCATAAAAAATCCAAGCACGGAACCCTAAAAAATGAGAGAAACGATGATCTCCTTGATCCCGAGATAATGAAATTGACGGATCTTGAAACGGCTTAAAGCTGTCAATTATTCAATTCAGACTAAACTAAACGAATCTACGCCAATTGGCCGGATTTCATCTTCGTTAATAATTAACATCAAGAATTCCTAGGGTAAAGCTTTACTTCCACCGACAAAATTAATATTAACTTTTATAGTTTGAGTGGCTTGTTTAACATATTTAAGCATTTTAAGTGTAACACAATTATTAGAAAAAGGCTGAAAACACAGGTTGAGGTAAAAGAAATCATTTAGAAGAATCATAACATAATATTTTGAAAATCTGACTGAGGCCGCGGCGCAGGAGCACAAGGGTGTGACTGCAATGTGACGGTTATTCGTTCGATCCTCACCCACTTTCGCTTTGCCACCAAGGCAAAAACCCAGCCTTCAGTTCCACCACTCAACACGCAATGCCTTGAACAACACGGCGGAAAGTGGGGGACGGAGTGTCTTGATCTAGGTTCCCTCTGCCTACCCTATATGCCGGATACAGCATGAAGCTGATAAAGAGAAATACAACTTTGAAAATCACTATCATAATTAATTATCAACTATAGGCGAATGGGTACACGGGTTTAAGGAGTTGCATTTAGAGTTAAGCCCGACCGACGGTAATCTTTGGGGAATTTATACATAAGTTAATTAAGCTGAGTCGTTTGTTGGGAAACAGGGAAATCATTCGAAGTTTGTGTTTGTACAGATTTCGCCTTTCCTTGCGGTTTTAGATATGGCATCAACTCGAATAACGTTTTAGAACTTTTTTGTTTTAAAATAAATTTCATGCCGTCTCCTTTACCCTTAGAAATTGAGTTCATCAAAATTGTTCTTTTCCGCTATTTACAATTACATTGATAAATTTACTTTATAGTTATAATTATTGGCAAGCAATTTGCCAGAAATTTTGATTATTTATTTTTAATTTGTATTTTGTGTGAGTTCAAAATATAAAATTTAATCTTAGAAAATTTAAACAGTAAGAAAAGAGAAGTTTGTTACACTGTCAAAGCTAATTTATATAATTATTTTTAGATGGTACTTAACGCCGTACTATATTTATCAAGAAATCTTTTTAGTAAAACAAATATAGCCCCACGTGTCAAATTTACATTAGGTATTGTACGTTCCAAGACTGTTTAACCATGAAAAACCTCTAGAGGTTTACTAAAAAAGATCGTTTTCACGCATAGGTACTTTATATTTGAACCTAACGCAGGAATTTCACGAATGAAGAAAACTCCAGTTTTTTAGGCACCTTTATTGGTTCAACAGGTACCTGAATATTTTTTTAAAAGAAAGTACGTTTCGAATGTTAGAACCAGCAGGTTAGTGCTTATATTTAAATGTATTACCAAAACAAAGTAATCTTAGTAAACAATAATTACTGCGACATTCAGGTATAGATAGAGAAGGAGGACAGAAAACTATTTTCTTTAAATAATGCAAAAAAAATCATTAAAAATAATAAAATCGATATGGCATCACTATGGCAACGCGTATCGTACGCATCAAAAGGTCCTCCAGCTAACATAAATATTCCATACAAAAAAGAATACCTCATCGATATCCACCGGGACCGGGCAAGGTCAACGGGAATTGGCTCGAAACATCTGCTCACTGAGCTGTAATTTTTTTTAACTTAACGAAATACTGTCTATGAAAATATTCGGATGTACGCTACAATAATTCATACCCTATTTATGCTTTCAAAAGAACTTTTCGCCATTTTTTATGTTTCTTTTCCTTTCCCCCACTGCGGTAACTAACGAACGTATTAAGGTCGTGTTTAAAGCAAGGTTTTAAACATTACGGACACAAAAAAAGAAAAAAAACGAAGAAAAGAAGCTTCCATTACTTTTTATGTGATAGTAATGTCAGTATACTTTTTTCTGCTTCATCCTGTACCCTGGTAGAAGTCCTGTATATACCTAGTGTTGAGACACTCCAAAGAAATGAAAATATTAATAAATAATTATTCACACGCTTGTACTCTTGCGCCACGAAGGCCTCTATCAGTACAGTATGTCAGAATACTCAAAGAATATATAGACTTTTTAATTTTAATTAATGAATATAATTTTTTATTTGGTTTTAATTATAAAAGTGAAGATAAAATTTTACTTTTTTAAATTTTAATCTTGCTGATGAAAAAAATACATTTTTCTATTTAAAAATCATCAACACAAATATCTAGGTCACACTAGGTCAGGAGGTAAAGTTAGTGTACACACAGTCCATGTAGACCGATATGACCTGATAAGGCACGGAACAGACGCCAAGTGCATATCTAAAACACAAGTTATGTTAGTTAAAATACAAATGTATGATCATGTTTTTTAATTTTATTTAGACATTGAAATATCCTTCAAAGTAAACACTAGGCCTGCTATGGTGTGTCTTAGAGGGACATTTTTCAGAATTACACATTTCGCAGGGTCAGAGAGTTAAGTAAAATCTCTCCGTCTCCTAAATCCGTTAACCTTACATTATTCTGTATAATCGTTGTAGCATATCCGTTACCCGTTATATTATTAAAATGAAAATAATAAACTAACATATAATCATTCCATAGAGAGTGGAGATCGAACTACAATTTCTTCGTTACACATACTTACATAGGTACTTTAAAAAAACCGACATGAGTCAAAACTAAACAACGTTTACAGTGAAAGCTACATGTACATTTTTTGTAGTTTTTCACTCTGTACAGGCTTGGTAGACAGAGTGAACCTTAGAACCTTGTATTAAGACACCTCGCTCCCAATAAGACAATTCTGTTTCCTACTTTCCGCTGAATTCTTCTAGCATTGCGTGTTGTTGAGTGGCCGGACTTAACGCCACGCTTTAAAAACATAGGTGCGACCTACATATACATACATTAGTTGTATGTAAACAGCCTAACGCAATATGCATTCGTGTGTACACATTATGCAATATAGCGCTCTATCGACGTGCAGTGCAGTCTTACGTGATTGAGGCTCACCATCAAAATGCCTATTTGCACCTTAATTGTGAAACTGATGTAATTGTAATTTGTTAGTGTTGATAGTATGTAATACCAAATATAAAATCCCCCAAATTCGGGACGCATTACGTTTTAAGTAGCTCAACTACTAGGAACTTAACGCCGCGCTTTACCTTGACACCAGAGCAAAGACCTCGCGAAAATTAAAATATTCAATATTAAATTTTCTCGAATAACAATCGAGCCAATAATACCATTACTGTCAAACTCTGTTCTCTGACTACTACACTGAACTCACGTTAATTCTTTTTAATATTGATACAAAGATAATCTCGGAAATAGAATTATTAATTTCTCCAAGTGGAGGTCGAACTCACAACTATCAATACGAAATAAAAAAAAACGAACAATTCTCTAAATAAAGAAAATTTACATATATTTATAAAAGAAATATAAAGTCATCAGGAGACAGACACTCCCACGATGTTCAATATTGAAATAAGAAATAATACAAAAGTTTGAACCATACCAAAGACGGGCGGGATGAACTTTTCGAATATTAGGCGTACGCTAAATTAAACCCAGTAAAAGATACATAGCCGAGTTGGGGAACACTTTATAAGTCAGTTGAGCGGATCTAATGAAACTTTCTACTTGAATACCAAATTTCTTCAAGTCTACGTACGTACAGATGTTAAATGAGTTTATAGAGAAAAACGAATTACATGTAGATGATTAAATAATAATGTACTTACTAGTTCATTTTGTATTAAGGAAGATAATAAGTATGGAGCTTTCGTTTTGTCTATTTTTGTTTTCAGTTTCATACCAGGTAGCCCTGAACCTAGAGGGAATCTAGTGTTAAGATAATCCGATCGAAATAAGACACTTTCGTTTCCTATTTTCCACAGAATTCTGGAGACATTATGTGTAGAGTTGCAGAACTCAACGCCTCGCTTAGCCTCATTACCAGAACGAGAAAATGAAAACATTAAATATTGGAAAACTAAATCACTATCAAAATCATCCATATCCATAACAGCTATTACTTTAACAGTTTTCATTAAATGAAAATATAATGACAATTTTGTTTAATAAATTAAATAGAATATTACTATAAATTTCGAACTAATCGGCTTTAAATTATTGGACAAACATTTATAAATAATAATTATTATAATATATGAATAACATAACATATGTATGTAATATAATGGTTATATTTATTGCGATAAAATATTCTGTTAGTAGATTACCGATTTTAATAATTAACGAATTATTTCTCGTGGGACAGCTAATGGAACGCTTGTAGGGTAACATAAAAATTCATATCGTGGTCGATAATGGACACTGGAACTGATTTTACAGATCTGATCTAGGAAATAGGGTGATGTTCGCTCTGGTGTCGAGGCAAAACGCGGCGTTGAGTTCCACCAATCGACACGCAATGCCTCCAAAAATTTTGCGGAAAGCGGGAAACGGAGTGTCTTAACACTAGGTTCCCTCTGCCTACCCTGCTGTAGGCGGGATACAGCGAGATATTGAAAAAAAAATTAAATCTCATCAAAATTGTGAATCTTTTATATAGATTAGTTTGTATAGCTGTTCAATATAAAATTAAACTTCATCTTAGGAGACATATTTACATATCAGAGGTTCCCAAGGATTAGAATATCCATTCCCGTCGACAAATCACAGCCAGCTTTAATTAATTTCTACATAATGTACAGCGCCTAGCGATATTAGTCCCAGCAAATTAGTATAGTCCCCCGTCAGGGTTGCCACTGCGCGAATGTTAGTTAATATGCTTACAAATTAATATCTACGATTTGGACCCTTGTCATACGTTTCCTTTGTCTCGCGGGAGCTGATGTTAGTTTGGATTTAATAATTATTGAATATTGTTGGATTTTAGTTTGAATCATTGATTCATTAAAGTTTCATCCTTTAATTTGTGGCATCCCAACGGAAATGGTCGCCGGATAGTGATAGATCCGTTGCCCTTTTGCTGCTTGCCAATTGAGATTAAATAACAAAAGTCCCATAGACATTAACTGACCCCAATGGGATGAGCAAAGTTAACCTAGTTTTAAATATCATTACTTTGTTCAATTTATTTACATTTAAGGATAAATTAACCATTTTGATCAAATTATTATTATAATTATACTCATCTCTCTCTCTCTCTTTCTCATGAGTATTGCCTCTTGATTGTTGTTTTTATTTTTTTGGCTTTATCCTGTATCTCGTACACGACAGGGCAGGCAGATGCATTATGAGAACGACTAGTTAAGACACTCCGTTCTAATTACTTACGTCTGCCACTTTCCGCCGAATTCTGGAGGCATTACGTGTAACGAGAACGAGGGCATGAAAATAATAAATATTTCATACCCTCGAAAGAAAATCGAACCTACGACCGACCTGGTCAACGACACCCCCAATTAGTACACTACAATATTATATGGAGTCTGACTATTACGGATAGATATTGGGTTCGATTCCCATGTGAAACGTTTTTTTTTTTTTACTTTTCTCCCAGGATAAAATCGTAAAGCTGTACAAAAAATACCATGATTGATACAGATAAATCAAATGAAATATCCAAAGACTTCCTTAGTCAATATCGGACTAGATTCGATTGACGTTCGTGTGTAACCCAAAAGTACATTAGAACGAGCTCCGCTGCAGCGCATGTTTGTATTAAACATACAAATTCGACGCGGTCCAGTACATCCAAATAGGGGATTCTGGGCAAAGCGAGGTGACGTCTCCCTCTGTCACTCTCAAGGGAAATAGCGTTATGTCAAATAATTCTAAATATTATAATTAGGTATAGTTTCTGTAAGGGGTATTTTTAAGGGTTAGTTCTTGTACACCGAAAAAAATTTGAAATAGTAATTGTGACTGGAATTGAAACTACGACCATCATCGTCCTCCTGTAATATTTATTGTACAACTGCAATATCATAAAAAGAAAGTACTGCATAAATTATTGACAAAAAATATAAAAAGATGAAACAAAAAGATTTGTTTTATAAAGCTAGAGAGAGTAACACGTGCAGTTTTACAACTGCGTTACCCTATTTATAACTTCGAAATTTAATATTAACCTAAGATAGTTGGCTCCGCAAAGTATACTCATATCTGTTAATCTTGAGTTTAGTGATGTTGTATCCGTATGTAGCAGGGTAGGCAAAGTTTACCTAGTGTCAAGACACTCCATTCTCAGCTTAGGGATCCACAACCATCACATTTACAGTCAAACATATTCAGAATGTCTTATATATCTTCTAGAGTTTTAACAAAACTTACAAAGTAGCCGTAGTGTAATAACACCACCTAATAATATATTCATAGGGATTACAGAGAGATCGTTTTTCGATTCGTATTCACCGTACGCAGTACCTGATCCCGGTGGGGTAGAGGAGGCCGGGCCGACCTCGTACCTACACCTACCTCCTCCAAATATAATGAGGTAGGATAAATCTTCCTGGTTGCGTGATAAAACCCATTAAATACCTAATATTTTGTTTTGTTTCAAAAGCATGGATTTATAAAGGTATAATATTGGGCCATTATAATGCCAACCCAATGAGGGGGGAAATTGGGGGAGTTCAAAATTTTATTTTATTTTAGAGACAAATGTATTTTGTGGAATAAAGAATATTGGTTTATGTTATAAAAATAGATAGATATATTTTTTTATATTCCTTAGATATTCCTTATTTCTTAAACGCCCACCACCTTCAACCAGATATATTTCTTTAATATTACAGCACTTGTCTAAATAAGCATATGGAACAAACGTATGCCATTTCACTGCGATGCACAGTGAATATTCGCAGCACGCTAATGTGATAGTAAAGACGACATGTTCATCTCACGGGAGCCTCGAGTTGGGATCTAAGATACTTGGAAAGACTAGTCTCTCAGACAGTTTCAACGAAATACATGTATGTAAATACAAATGTATATATATATATTATTTATATTGTCAAAATTTGCAGTTTTTACTGGAAATTGCGTGTTTTATAAAATAGGCAAAGAAAATTTAGGGACGCTGCTTATAATTTCTCTATCATCCACTAATTTAGATGGCATTCAATTATTACGAAACATAACTACATAAGAAAAAATAAGAATCGGTTCACTCTGTTTACTATTTATTACGTACGAGTCAAAAAAAAAATTAATACCCTTATATATTTTTATTTAAAAAATCAAAACTCAAAATCATAATCTCACTTAATAATTATCAATATTATCCTTTATTGCAAGAAAAAAAGACTATTAAATTTAGTCTTTGGATTTTACAAATATTACTTAATATTTCTGCGACCCATCTATTTTTAAACCTAATACTAACGAATAAAGTTTTAATCTACTTCAGCATCATGGTGTATTCCACATCTAGCATGGTAGATAAAGGGAACATAATGTTAAGACACTCCGCTCCCCACTTTCCGCCAAGAAATCTACTTTACAGCATATTCTGTCTTCTGTTGAGGCATCCCTCGAGAATGTCTCTTCATGGGGTGAAAAGAACCTGGTCCAATTTAACCCCCTAAAGACACAGGTTTGCGCGTTAACCACTAAAAAAACCCCATTTATCGTATCGCCAGTCTTTCAGAACACTCCCCTTTCAGCCGCGCCCAGTATCAGCATATTGGGCCTTAATGTTTCGAATGACTGCCAGTATCGCGATCATCTGGAAAGCAAGGCCAAGTTGGCCTCGAAGAAACTGGGGGTCATCAATAGAGCGAGACGGTACTTCACGCCAAAACACCGATTGGCCCTATATAGGGCCCAGGTTCGGCCACACATGGAGTACTGTTCTCATCTCTGGGCTGGTGCACCCCAGTATCAGCTTGACCCATTTGATCGCATACAACGTAGAGCTGTTCGAATCATTAAGGACCCAGTAAGCTGTGAAAGGCTTGACACTTTGGCTCTGCGTAGAGACGTCTCCTCGCTGTGCGTTCTCTATCGCATTTATCATGGTGAGTGTTCTGAGGAACTGTTTGACCTGTTACCTGCCGCCGAATTTTCTAACCGCACAGCACGTCACAAACTTAAATATCATCCACACCATCTGGATATGTGGCACTCCACTACTGTGCGGTTTCGTAGAAATTTCCTTCCACGCGCCACCGAACTGTGGAATGGCCTACCCGCGTCAGTGTTTCCAGGTCGGTACGATATGGGTGCCTTCAAGAAGCGCGTCTATCTCCACTTCAAAGGCCGGCAACGCACCTGTAGCACCTCTGGTGCTGCACGGGGTCGTGGGCGGCGGTGATCACCGCCAGGTGACCCGTACGCTCGTTTGCCTTGTCCTTTTTCCATAAAAAAAAAAAAAAAAAAATATATTCAATTAAAAAAATCATGCATAAGTAATAGAATGGTCGGTTCTATTTACGTATCATCTACTACTTTAGTAGCTTCTCTCCGTTAGTCTTTAACAAATCTCATTAGAATAGATTACTTTTCTTGAAAATTGAAAATACTATAATAATAATAACTAATACCCAAAAAATGTAATTATAATATGTTATTTGGAACAGCTCTCGCGGCTCAAACCTTTCTTCTCTGAAAATATAACGAATGTCTGGCTTTTTGTAAGTATACCTATCGAAAGTAAATAATTAATTTACTCAGAACTGAATAAAGGATTATTTCGACATTACATTAACTTCAATGAATTGTTCAATATTTTAAGAATGAAATCATTATTTTAGACACAAAAATATATTTTCTTTTAACAATGGGCTCTATTATATTATATAGATATCAAAAAAAAAATACCATCTCTTTGTAAAAAAATACAACAATTCTAAGTGAATTAGAAAATTTATACGCTACAGACGGTCTTAACTACACAGAATGTTTAACTAAACAAGGAGATAAATAGGATTGGGTTATATATTATCTTGATTTATCTAGATACTCTCAGTACTGGATAAACACACAGCTGCAAAAGAAAAGGAAAGGAAATTAAAAATACACTACATACAATCTTATTACACACAAGTCTGAAATACCACATTTATAGAGCCAGCTACTTTAATAGGAAAACAACGATAGCTATCCAATTAACAACAAAGCAAGTAATTTACTTACCGCACTTTTTAATATCTTTTTTATCTTCACGGTATATCCAACATATATAGGATAAGCAGAGGGAAGTTAAGACACTCCGTTACCCTGTCGAATTTTCGAGCCATTGTGGGTTGTGTGACAAGTGGGAACCCACAAACATCACGACCGACACGCGCTTGTACCACTGTTCCATAACGACTTATTTATTAGCTAATTAAAAATAAAACAACATAAACACATTATATTTCAATAACCAATAAACAACGAAAACATATTGTTTTGTTAGTAAACTATAATTTTGCCTATGGAAGTTAGCGGAGGCGAGTTTTAAAAATATAAATCTCTTTTGAATTTATCCTCCAATATTCCTCTGAGGCGTCGCGATATCGATCTCGGTCTGGTATTCAATCGTTGGCTAATGCATCACGCCGTTACGTACCGGGTAATATATGGTGGGCATGATCGATGCACAGCGTTTTAGATATGTAGATTTTTAAGCTATACGATTTAATTATTCAAAATATTTAAGAAGTCAGGAGCAACTGGTGTAAAAATTAATAGATTTTGATTTACTTAGAATTTTTTTTTATTTTTTACACTTAATTTTTAATTAAAAATGTTATTTTTTTAACTATAAAGTTATACAAAATTGAATACTCAAACTAAACAGTATACTTATTGGTCTTATTATTGTTGAGGCAAAGTGCGGCGTTAAGTTCCACAACTCAACACGCTTTACCTCCGGAATTTGGCGGAAAGTGGAGAACAGAAGCGTCGTAATGGAAACATGGAGAGCCCTGACACTAGTTTCCCAGGATCTCTGTGCCTACCCTGCTATATGAGGAATACAGCGTGAAATAAAAATAAGACAGATTGTTACATACAAACATACATAAGATATCACCGAGTGTATCATATTCAACCGTTCAAAGGCCGGATAGATATCGAGCGAAACGTCGCTCAAACGGTTCCCGATAGCCAAAGTCGTACAATCGCACGTTTATCGTACATTTCAATGTATTCGTGTACGCTTGGGGATCATGTCTATGTTTCAATTTTTATACTGTAGAATAGTTTTAAGTAATAGTTGTATCCCCACTCGAGGGAATGATATATTATTTATTAATATTTTCATGTTTTCGCTCTGGTACCAAGGCAAAAGCCTGGCGTCGAGTTCTGTCACTCAACACGCAATGACTCAAATTTCGGGTAAGGTAGTGTCTTAACACTAGTCTACGTCTGCCTACCCTGCTAAATGCGGGATAAAGCGTGAAGCTGAGTTTTTGGTATTTTAAAATCTAATGAAAATAATGAATAATATCTACGTGCATAACTTACGAACAATTTTACCAAATATGATAATTCTTTTTTTGTATCGTTTGTTATTAGATTATTATGTGTGTGTTATTTTGTCTATATAAATAAATAAGTATATTAAATTAAAATTCGTTCTCGGTAGATTAAAAGATATATAGTTAAAATTGAAACTGGAAACCGCAGAACAAAATCAACCAATTTGAGGCAGGTGAAGCCGGAGTCCAAAGCTAATAAATATTACAGCAAAGTTCGTATATCCAAAGCTGACCAAGTTTCGAATCAAATGTTATTTAACTAGTAGTTTTTACATATAAATTTCATAGAAAAAATGAGCAATTGTCTTCTAAATACATAAAAAATTTCCACTACAACGTGCCAACCTTACATTTCAAATATATTTTGTCAGATATCCTATGAAAGATGAAAAGGCATAATAAAGAAAAATTGTTCTAATATGAAAGCGTATCCCGCATTATCCCGGTTGCGTAGTGACAAATCCCAACATCGAGATTGACTGCGTCTTTCATAATAAAATAAAATAAAAAAATAAACTTCCCTCTCGTAGAGCCCACGCGAACGCTCTGTAAGGTGAATTCTTTTCATGTCCAAATACCTACTTCTTTTTATGTCCCTTTGAGCGAGTAACGAATAAATGTTTTCCAGTTTATTACCAACTTAGTACGAGTATTGGATTTGCTATACAATTTATTATAAGTGCGCTATTTCTTACTTTAGAGATTGAACTCTTTACTTGATTATAAGAAATTAATGAAAATACGATAATATTATAAAGATTTCGATTGTAAGCGTATAATTGTAAATGCGACGATTGTAAATGCGACGGTTGTAAATGCGACGGTTGTGTGATTCGTATTCAGAGGAAGAAATATTTAATATTTTAATATTTCTTCGCTCTGGTTTCTTCTTCTGGGTTCTTTCTTTTTTAGCCAAAGCGCGGCTTTAAGTTTCGCCACTGTATAGATGATACACAGTATAGACTTTCATGAAAATTATTATGTATTGGACGGCGGAACTTAACGACTCCGATTGTCTATCAAAGAGATAAAAACAAAATAATTTACTCGTGAACAATAAATATAATCATTTGTATGTATTTGTAGATGATATTTTCTATTGCGCCACGAGCGAAGACCAAAATGTAAATAATTAAAATCAAAATAGCAATTTCAATACAATTGAACACTATAGTGTATTCTGTTTACGTTATTACAATATAATATGAACGTAAATACAAATTTACAATACAAAATTATTTTAGTTAAATCAAAACTAAATAGTAGTAAATTGTTTAATTTGAACTATTCAAAAACATATGCTATTTCCCAAATATCAGGGTAGGCAGAAGGCGAATTTTTTGAGTTCTTTTTTTTTATTTTTCACACAAAGAACATTGCTGACTTTTTCTGTTCTTTTTTCCTATTTTTTTTTTGTGGGGTTAATTGATTGGTTAAAAAATTAGAATTAAAAAAATCTAGGTGTTTAGAGGCTGAACTCATACCACGCCTTGGAAAGGCACCAAAACGAGGAAATGAAAATAATTCACACCCCCGAGTAACGATCGAACCTACAACCTTCACGTTTACAGTTGTAGGGACTAGGGATACTCAATTCCCTACTTCCTTAAAAAAAAAGGATACGCAAAAAATTGAGAAAAATATAAAATTAAGAAACATTTAAAAGCAAGTCGAATTACAGCTGAAGACTTACTAAATATGAGTCGACAGAGTGTACTAGCACGTAGCACTTCATGCATGGTGACTTTCAGTTAAACACGTCGTAAGGGAGTCAAGTCATGAATTAAAAACACTTACAGTAAAGCTGAGTGAGGGTGGTGCTTATAAAAAAATGAGAAATAAAGAGATTTTTCATATTTTATATTAAAATGAGAATTGAAATTAGAAAACGGATTGAACAATGATCTAAATTTTACAATTTTATTGTATGCCTATAGATATGCCTAATACTAAACTAGATCTATAAAACTCTTCCGTTACTGAGTAAGTGGCAATCAACATGGAATGGAACTATATACACGGCGACTGGAACTATAGAACCCTGAAATTTTTAGTGTTAGAGAAATTACTACGATAAAACACGAAATTTAAAAGAAAAAAGTTTTATAGTTCACCAAAAGTCATTATTACCTAATTTCCTTGTACAAGAAAAAAATGTAGAAGCAAGTAAAAAAGTATTTAAAAATATATAGGCACTTTACATTCAACCTCCTTCTGAACGTAACGAAAAAGAACCAGGTAGATCGACGTTGTTGAAAAAAAAACATAATGAATGGATTTGTTAAGCACTAAGCACTCAGGGCGTTAATGAAGTCACAGGGAGGTTAACAAACTTCCTAATTTACTTATGCACGTTGTCGCTCACTTCCCGAAATGAAAAATAAAAATTATATTTTAACGAGTTAACCTATTTCATACCTTTCTAAAGGCGCCAGCCCACTTTCGCGCGGCTTGCACTAGTCACATAATGCCGGTCTCATAGAGACCACTATTTTTTATATTATTTCAACAGAAAAGACCGCATTCATAGCTCATTCTGTTAAAGATTAGTAAGAAAAAAATTATAATTTTATAGAAAAAATATAGGTTTTTTTTCGCTTTTAGTTCCTTAATAAAAAAAAGCTACAGTCAAATTAATAAAAATAATTAAGCTTCATTTATTCGACTTAATTAAACTATAACGTAATAGCTTTCATATCACAAAAGCCGCTTATTTTTATACGAAAAGATATAAAAAAAACCTTTTTATATCACTAATTACATAACCATTTTGCGGATGATATAATTAAAATATTCATTTTGTATGAGACAAAAGGTTTAAATTTTTAATTAATTATAAAAAATATATTTATATTAAAAAAAATGGTATGTGCGAGTCGGACTCGCCCACTGAGACTTCCATACCAATATCATAACTGTAGGTCAACAAGAAGTACGACTTATAAAAATTGATAAGCTTAAGGTGGAAAATATAAGTAAATAATGTATTTTTACTATCAAAATACCTATAAATTATAACTTTTCATATTTTTTTCCTTTATTTATATTGTAAGTTCTCACTTCGAGCCAATTTGGCTATATAATATATATGTATTATGCAACGAATTTCATACAAAATGCAACAAAATCGATTGAATGAATGAATCGATGCTAATTATGTTTTGAGTGCATCGACATAGAAGCGTGATTTTTTTCTATGCCTCAAGGGACTATAATAGACCTGAGTATTGTATATCAATTTCAACTTAATACCCCAAGCGATCTCGAGATAAATAGTCTTGACAGACGAATACAGAGGGGCAACAAAGTGCCCCCTACAAGGGTTCAGTGGTAGAATGCTCACCTGCCACGCGGGCGGCCCGGGTTCGATTCCCGGCCGATGCATTTTGAAACTATTTTATTTTTTCCTTTATTACACATTTTTTTCAATTATAAACATATTTTATGATTTATTTGAAAACTAATTATGCCTTTTTCATTTTATACGAATCATTTTGTTTCTCAATAATTAATAACTGTATATTATCCTTATCTATTAACATCACTATCATCCACGTTTTACGAAATTTCTTCAAAGAAAATAGTCAACAGACACTAATTACATAGTTTTATTCTTTCTTTCCTCCCCTAAAATAAATAATACCTTTTTATTTATTTATTTCACAAACAGTCTTCCATACTTATACAATAATTGAGTGCTCAAATTAATAATTTCTGTAGATTGCATCGTCTTATATAGGATGGGTCATTTCGGCATGTTTCAAAGCGTCTTTAATGCACCGTCTATTAAGCCGTTCGTACTCTGCGGGCTCCTCCGGCGGGTTGTCGGCACCAGGTGAGGATTATAGACTCGCTTGCTACTTTAGTAATTTGGCAGGAGACTCTTGCTTCTGTATTAGTGTTAGGCGTCTGGGTTTATATATTTTGTTTTGATGTGATGATTAATTATATATGTTTTTTTTTTCAATATTTATTTTAGGCAAAGCGCGGCGTTGAGTTACACCACAATGCTTCATCCGATGGAAAGTGGACAACAGTTTCTTAACATTAGGTTCCCTCAACCTACCCTGCTATATGCAGAATACAGCGTGATGTTGAATGGGACGAACCCATGACCTCTCATTGAGCCACTCGCTTGTACCCCACCACAACTGGCCTCAAATATTTTAAGAACTTCAACTACATCAGCTGACTTCAAACTAAAATAATTAATAGCTATAGGTACTAATGATACTAGTGAAAATAACATGATACAGTAAGCACTAAACATACGTGGGTACGCTTGAGAACGGCGGTCTTAAACTAAATGTGTCGAAGACAGAGTACATGGGCTGCGGGAGCCCGGACTCGAGCACCATCCTTATAGGTCCTGAGCCAACCGTTAAGTCGGAGAAGTTCAGGTACCTTGGATCCGTTATGCACGAGTCTGGAGGCATCGATCACGATGTCCATGGCCGGATAAGCGCTGCCTGGGCCAAATGACGGGAGGTCACTGGTGTGGTCTGCGACCCTAGAATACCGCCCAAGCTCAAAGGGCTGATATACAAGAGCATCGTCCGACCGGTTCTCTTATACGGCAGCGAATGTTGATCAGCTCTATGTCGGCACACTCAGCTTCACGTCACGGAAATGAAGATGCTGAGATGGATGTGCGGCGTAATGCGGTCTGATCGCATACGCAACACATTCATTCGAGGTCCGTGACGTAGCGGATAAGCTCCAAGAACGTCGCCTGAGATGGTTTGGCCACGTTACGCGCCGGCCTAAGAACTATGTCGGACGCAAGTGCCTTGCTATACCAGTTCCTGGGGCGCGACCTCCCGGACGCCCTAGGAAGCGCTGGTTGGATGATGCAGGACATGAGAGCCAATGGTCTAACCACCGAGGACGCAAAAGATCGTGCAAAGTGGAGTAGGTTGAGTAGGAAGGCAAACCCTGGTAATAGCCGGGATTAATGCCAAGAAGGAGAAGAAGAAGAGTAAGCACTAAACATATTAAGTACAGCCAAACCCGCCGTTTGGGTCGCACAAACACAAACAGTAAATTCATTTATTTACACTGCACTCGCCCGCTGCACTAACTGCTCGGGCACACTTACCGAAATGAAAACGATAACGAGGCCACAACGCCAAATTTCCAATTTGCAAAGCGAGATACGGCGTGCATATATTACAACTTGTTTAGAGTCTTTGAATCTTGAATGGTTTATATCTACTGTATTTTTTTATTTTATAAGAGTATTTTTTAAGAAGCCAGTGCATAAGGGTGTGATTGTAAACGCTACAGGTTGTGGGTTTGATTCTTACTCGAGGAAATTAAATATTTAATATTTTTCCTGAATTATTATCCTGTTATATACGTGAAAAAGCGTGAAGTTATTATAAGCACAAAAAACCCATTGAACGTTATATGGTAAAAATGATGAATTAAGAATATGGTTAATAATTAACCCTGGCACTGGTATCCCATCAAAATCTAATAAATATGTTTTCGCGTAAAATTTTGCATATACTAATTTATTATACCAATAAGTCGAGTGAAGCACTTTGTGAAACACTTCCGTCCAACGGAACTTAAGTTAATGAGTACAGTTTTTCAACAATATTTAAGTTGAACTTGGCTCTTCAAGGTAGAGGTTCAACATGGTGCAGACTTGCAGAGTGTACTTGTAAGCTCGTCCGTCGTGGGTTCGTTCTAATTGGGATTGGGTTGGGGGAATGATTATACTTTAAATTATTGTCAATTAACAAAGAAAAAAAGAAACTAATAAACAAGCCACGACGTTGAGTTACGCTACTCAACACACAATATCTTGAATGTAGTTGATGTTCCCTCTGCCTACTCTGCAGTGCGGAAAAAGCGGGAACTTCCTTTTTTTCCATTACTATTATTTACATATTTAACATAAAATATTTCTTAAAAACCCAGCAGACACACAGCACCTCAAAAAAATCTCAAAAAAAACCAAATTAACATTAAAAAGAAACTAAAACATACAAAAATTTGAATAGAAAACTACCGTTCACACCGTCCCCCTTAAAAAGGCATGTAACAACATAACAATTGAAGCGTTCAAATACCATTCGAAGGCAAACGAGTCGTACATCACGAGGACACATTTCCTTAACATACCTACTGTAAATATTTCCCTTGCCTAGTCCCGACACGTCCTCATAATAAAAACATCAGGAGAAACGGGCGTCGTTCAAAAAAAATAACGCAACATTACGCGATAAGTTCACAACCGCTCTACCATTGTACAGTCGGAGCTATAAAATATATAGGGTATTACCGTTTTTAAAAGGAGCAAAATTGCTTATATTTTTCTTCAAGTGAAGTCAGACTGTTGTGTGATAATGGGAGAAGCCTCTATAAAGTTACATCATACAAGTTGCAGACTCATTTTCAATTTTTTTTAGCTTCACGCTACATCCCGCGTGTAAAGTGGCGGAATCCAACACCGCGCTTCGCCTCGATTTCCGAGCGAAGAAATGAAAATGTCAAATATTTCATTTCCTCGAGTGGAAATTAACCACGTTTGTGCTACTGCGCCATGATTGACTTAAATTTACCAAATGGTAAAAAAAAACAATTAACATAGTTAATGTAAAATATTGATTATTTCACTATAAACTTACGAGTATGTCGATAAAAAATAAGCATATTACACACCAACAAAAATATATTCACAAAAAAACTAAATAAATATATCAAACATTTGGCATAAAATTTCTAAATTGCTATATAAATATAGAAAAAAGGGCCATTATTGTTTCTATCTGTACATAGAAATGAGTATAATAAATATGGAAGACGTAGTATAGGCACAGGTGTTCGCGAACGTCGGTACCAAGACGAGAGAGGAGAGACGAGAGGAGGTACGTGAAAAACTCGTTGGCGGAACAACAAAAAGAAACATACATCTCGCGGACGCCAGGTGGCGTATTCAGATTGTGCTGACGATGCCTGTCCATGATTTAGAGTGTGACCCGCTTCAGCTTTATTTATCGAAGTAAATCACGAATTTTATTCCTCACATTAGCTGGTGATTTATTAGCTGCTAGAAGTTTTGCTGGGCAGATGAAATTTCTATAAATTTGTGGTGATAGTACGTCAGGTTTAATGCTTATTGAGTATTTACAACTCTGAGATCACAGATTCGATCCTCATTTAGAATAAATATTCATCAGAGAAAACATGTTTAGGAGCTTTAAAAAATTGTATTAATAATTAATTATTTTTATAAAAAAAATCTTTCTTTTCGTAACAGACATTTTTACAAATGTATCTAATTATTTTAATTTTAAAAAATATATTCCATAATCGAATCGTCGAAGAGTCGTCTGGGACCCATCCCAGTAGCTCACAAACACAGATCCTTAAGAGTATTGGATAGAAATATAAGAAAATTATCATCATTACAAACCGTATTTAAAACTTGTAAACCGTATTTTAGGCTGAATATTTGGCTATTAATGAACAAACAATACATAGAGAATAAGCACTCAATTACACTAAATCATAATAAATTTAATGAGCTCGTTTCGACGCTTGTTGTGTTTAGTATTGAAATAAGTTTTAATGGCTAAAACTATTCATAAACTTATTCCACATGACACGTGCAGTTTAGTACTGGACGCCACTTGGCGAGTCATTTCATGTAGTTAAAACATATAAGCAACGACTTTGTACAATATTGTTTAATCTATTCAGTTTATTAAAGAATTTAATTAATGATTAACTTATCATCATGTTTAACGGGGCCGAAACAGGTGATCTAACAGCTGATCTGGTCCAAAAGTTTTAAAAAACCCAACGTGCTATGGAACCAGCAATGCGAAGCGAAGTCTCTTTGAATGAAAAATCTGAATAGAGATTATCCAGAAGGGAATCCCATTTGTTCGACTGGATGCAGAAGGCGGAGAACCAGGAGCCTTGGCGCACGCTGGGAAAGGCCTGTTTCTAGCAGTGGACCCAAATTGGCTGATTTGATTGATTAATTATCATCATTATTGCAACCTCGTGATATCCACTGCTTGATATACCTCTTCTAAGGATCCAGACGATATTTGTTCATTTCAAGTTATTTAAGTCGATAAATTACGTATATATTTTACAAAATAATTTTAAAACGTCCACAGTGAAAAAAAAAACACTAGATAACATGCAAAACCAATCTATTAAACGGAACATTTATCTAAAATAGCAAAGTAGAAAATTTCCTTGGATTCCAAAACTTATTATCGCGTAAGTTAAGCATACCCTTACAGGACTTAAGCCCCATCCCCTAGCTTGCCAACAGAGTTTTATCGGCGGAATGTGGGCCGTAAACGTTCACATGGTAATGCGACCGCGCTATAAAAAGTTTTTCATAGAAAAACTTAGGGGACCTCGAATAATGCTATCGAGACGAAGGTTTGATGGCCACTCGTATTCGACGTGTGAAGTTTAATGGAACAAACATATCGCTTTATTACTGCTCTCGTCTGACCTACTTTTAGATGTGCAAAGTAAATACCATTAAGTCGACAAAATTACATAAAAGTGTTTACAATATGAACCCGAATTCATTTGCTACGTGTTAAATGCAGTTAAATAATTTACCTATTTTTATATCAACATACATATACTTATATCTATAATAGTTATATATTTTAAGTAAATTTGCATGATAAATTTTCTCTTTTCTCGGTGTTTTCTCTCTCTTTTTCACGACATTTTTGTCCAAAGTATCATATCTACCATTCATGACATGCCATGATTAAGTCATAATTAAAATCACAATTGCTTCTATTATGTTAATATTAATCTTAAATGTAAAAAATCCTTTTACATTTAAATTTCATTTTATAAATTTTACATAAAATTGCAAAATTAACAACAATAATGGGATTATTGTCAGTTTCCATTTTCACAGCAAAATTGACAAGTACCTACATAAAATTTTTCGAAATTCAAAATTAGCATTCCAAGTGGTACAAATTCGATTGTTTATTACGAACACGCCAATATTGGTAGGTACTAATATACATTCATACATATGTATGTGCCTTCCATTAGATGCCTTGCAATCGCCCCGAAGCAACTTCACAGTTTCCATATTATATATTATAACCTTGATTATTTTACAGTTGAATACACATTAGATTTCATACCATTGTATTTTTTTTTCAGCTTCACGATGTTTCCCGTACACAGAAGGAGTTGGTAGATGGAAACTAAGTAGTTTGGTGGAGAGGGTTTCCGCTTGGTTTTAGTGGGTAGGATCGGTTTCACTGGTGAGTCCCACAGTACCGCTCATCCGTAAGGCACTGGCTTTCTCTATAAGCGGTCTGCGTAAATGCATTTCCCAGAGATAAAAAAAAATTATATAATAAAATAAAAAAGAGGAAACTAAGTACCCCATCTACTTTGCAGTCAAAATTGCATAATCAATAGAGTCAAATTGAGGACACACAGACATCGAACCATTGACCCAGTTGGTCGCTCACTTAAAAAAATAAGCCAAAGACGACCTATATTATGATTAATATCGAAAGCAATCAGATAGGACACAACAATCATAGTTCATAATAGGTCTAGACTAGGCCTAGGGTCTAGACCTAAAACCTCAACAATGCCTAGAACTATAGTAATAATTTACATAGCTAAAGAGACCTAAATTCAACCTAAAGGATGTCTCAGCATGTAGCCCATTGAAGCGAAGCAATCAATGATAGGGCCCGTATAGGCAGTGGAGATTATCTTAATAGCGACGTCGAATTATGTATTCGTGACGCACAAACGTGCTAAATGAGAGGCCAATCAGCGGAGGGATGTCAGAGGTATTGTTTGTTATATTGGTTTTCTTTTTTGCAATAATTATGCAAAACAAATAACAATTTAATATTAAATGCACGGTACATCGATTATGGTGTGACGTGATTTATTAAATAATAGGCTACTGATGATAATTTCGTAGTTGCGAGTTCAAATCCCACATAGATTAACCAAGTACCTATTGTTGTCTGTCTGATTGCAAATTTGATGGTTAGGCATTGGACCCCCTCTCCTCCTCCTCCATTCATCTTGGAAGTAATTATATTTCTCCACCCGTTGACCCGTTGAGTGCCACCTCTCTACATGTAATGTCCCGAAATTTGGACAGAACGTAGAGAACGGAGAGTCTTTCGTTTCTTTCACCTACCCTAATCTTCATCTTAATATTAATATATTTAGTAGATATTTCGTAAAACAATGAAACAAGAAATGCGCTTCACAAATATTTAAGTACCACTTATACACAATATCAACTTGTACTATTTTCGTATTTTAACAACCCTGCCCCTTTGTACTGAGTAAAGGGTAAAACGGTTGTGACGTGACAACAGGCCAAAATCGATTCACGTAAATATGTTAGTGACGATGTCAACCATTTTGAACGAACATGATCCTTTTTTAACAGTACCAATATAAATATTGCTTTTATGTTGCATTGAAGATAATTTTGTATTAAGGTAAATTCTAATAAAAATTGTTAAAACAATATGTACAATTTCTTAACTGACACTTTGACAGACTTAAAGACTAAAGAAATATTTTGGCAGTTGTAATAAAAAACATGCACTACATGTTATTTCAGTTTTAAAATAATGTAATGCATACACCCGAGGCTATTGCGTAACGATTTTAGCTTTACACAGTATCCCGCACACAACAGTGTAGACAGAGGGAACCTGGGAACCTAGTGTCCCCATTAATTCCCAACTATCCGCCAAATTCTGAAGGCATTGCGAGTTGATACTATTGATAGTTAAAAAATAAATTTAATGTAACAAAATTCCTATGAGAGGAGCGCCTTACAAGTTTAACAACTTTTATCTACCCTCGATGTACTCAGGTAAGTTCGAACAACAAGGTTAATACTTTTCATCCAGTCTCGTTGTTTTGTGAGCACGTTGCTAACGCTTCCTTAGATATTGGTCGCGACATGGGACTACCCGAACTTTTATATTTAAGTTCCATTTTAGTGAAATAAAGCTAATATACTCGTATCAATGCTACTATGGTACTTACACTACCTTACACTATCTGTACAACACGGACAAAAACTCCCTCACATAGCAAGGTAGGCAGAGTGAACTAAATGTAAAGACACTCCTTTCCTAATTTTAAGCCCAATTCCGGAGGCGTTGTGTGTTGAGTAGCACAACTCAACTCCGAGTTTTGAATAACTTTTTATAATATTACACTCGATAAAGTCCAACTATTACTTACTTTTGTCTAGAAAAGCTTAGAATAAATATAATAATATTTCCCAGTTAGTTATCTATAGACTTCCACATCATTAGCAATGAAGAACCCCTAAGGCAGCACTTGCCGGGAACCTATAGGGTTGTTTTGTACCTACAACAATACACTTATTATTCGAGTGGGTCATCAAGGGAATGAATATTCCGCTGCTAATGGAGCCGTGCTTTCATTAAAACTTACATAATATGGCCCTGTGCGCGTGAATAATTACACTTCTTTGGAATATGAATGAGATGATGGTCTTACGTCATGTTTGTTCAGAGTATCCCTTACTAATTATAGTTTTATAGTAGTTCTTTTTTTGATTTCACGCTGTAACCCGCATGTAGCAGGATAGTGAGAACATAGTGTTAATGCACCCTGTTCCTCGCTTTCAGCCGATTTTTTGCATATTGAGTGGCGGGACTCAAAGCCGCGCTTTGCCGCGACTCCAGGCAGATTGACCATAAAACATCTTCGAGTTTAAATAGAACCCACAACCTGTCGCGTTTACAAACACACATTTGTGATCTGCACAATGATCGACTTATGGTATATGCTAATAGACACATATTTCAAATTTTTACTATTAAACTCAAGGTAAAAGCGGAAAACAGAACGTCTTAACAAGACAGTCCAGTGGAAAAACATCAAAAATTAATATGGTATCTATAATTTATTTAATAATGTAATACAGGACGAGGTGGCCGAGAGGTTAAGGCGTTGGACTGCTAATCCAATGTGCTCTGCACGCGTGGGTTCGAATCCCATCCTCGTCGTTTTTAATACCAATTTAGCTTTTATTTTCAATTGTTCTTTTTTAACCTTTTTTTATAAGATTTTTTTTTTAATTTAACTTTCGATTCCATACATTCAAATCTAGCAAATAAACAAAATATCCTTTACAACATCGTAAAAAACCAAGAGATATAAGAACAAATAAGAGAATTTTAATTACTAATAGCTATAGCTGTAGATATTGTTACAAACGATTATTTATACTTTTATATCAGAGACTGTAAACTTTCATCCCCGTGAGAAATAAACTGTGGTAAAATATTTAGTTTCGTCTATTTTTAAAGTTAGCGTGGCCCGAGCAAATATTTGTATACTACTTAAACAATGACAGTTGTTATTAATAACTTATATTTAAATTTGGCAACAATAAATAAAGTTACACTATTTAAAATATTTACATTTAGCATGTAAAATTTCATTTCTACCTATACTAATACGTGAATCTGACGTTGGTTTGAACCCGCTAATTTCAGGAAGTGCCGGTTCGAATTGAGGAATTATTTTTATGGTATGGTACATCGACTATGTATAATACATAACTTTTAGATATTTCCATTGGATCACGCAGGCGAAGCCGCTTATTCCACATTTTATAATTACATACTTCACCCCGCGACATGCATTAAGTTCCGCCATTTAGAATCAGAATTCGACGGAAAGTGGGAAACGGAAGTGTCTTAATGAAAACAGAGTGATTTAACACTAGGTTCACAGCGTTAAACTAGAAAAGCCATTTCATCCACATATTACAATTTAATTAATGAAACACAATAAAATTTAATTATAAAATGAAATGAATTGAACAGTAGTAGCCATACAAACGTTATGCGCCCATGTCACCGGCAGCCACTAGGAAACGCCTTTGTTTTCGTTGAGAACGCAACCCATTCGACGGGAAATAAAGTAAATCTACACTAAGTATATACATACATAGCTTACGTTAAGAAAAAACATAATTTCCCTAGCCTGGGTTACCTATTTAAAATTTTATAATTAACAACTATTAGTTTTTACCTACTTATTCTAGATTTTCTGAACTAAGTCTAGGTACAAATAGAAATATATAAATAATATTTTTACATTAATAAAAACTTCAAAAACCCAAAACCAAAAAAGTATAGATATTTAGGATAACTGATTAAAAAAAAAAGGAAATCCAAAATTTAGATTCAATTAGGGTACAAAAACTTTTATAACTGTGTAGAGGTAGTTAAGCACCACCTGACACGCAATCTCTTAATATTTCGAACAATCTAGATAGAAGAAAGAATCGTCGGCTGTTGAGAAATAAGTTGAAGCATTCCTATTTATTAAACACTTGGATGTGCAACCCTACAGCTTCACCTGAACTTGAGGATAATGACTTCCTTACAACGTAACGAATACACTAGAAAATATTAAATGGTTAACGATATATTTATTATATTTGAAATATAATTAAAATAAAGTATTAATTAAGGCCAAACGTGGCGCATGGGAGAAGTTGTGGGTTCGATTCCCACTGAAGGAAATGAAATAATTAATATTTTACTTGTTCTTGATCTGGTAACGAGGCAAAGCGCAACGTAGAGTTCAGACACTCCGCACGCAATAACTCTAGATGTGAGCGCAAAGATGATTCCCAATTTCCCTCTGCCTACTCTGCTATGTGCGAGATGAAGCCAAAAATAAATAAAATATTTAATCTTAACAACATTTCATAGATTATTTTTGATATTTTCCATTAGTTTTAGGGACCAAGTAATTGTTTTCTACATACAAAATATATTTGAAGTAATAGGAGAATCGTATTCACCGTTTGTAAATAAAACCGCGGCTAGTACCAACTGAAAAAACTATTTTAACGAATTGTAGAGTTGTTCAAACTAAATTGTACCTACATACAATTTTGATAAAATTGTTACAGCAATGTTTATTTTGTATCAAAAATATAATAATTCAGCTTCACGCTGTATCTCGCACACAGCAGGGCAGAGGGAAGCTAGTGTTAAGACACTCCGTTCCCCACTGTCCCCGAATTCTGGAGGCATTGCGTGTTGAGTGGCAGAACACAACGCCACGCATTGCCTCGACACCAGAGCGAAGAGATGATAATATAAACGTAAATAAATATTTCACTTCCTCGAACGGAGATCGAACGAACAACCGTCGCGTTGCAGTCGCACCCTCGTGCCACAGCGCCACAACGGCGTTTTTTGTATCAGCTCACCTAAAATTTGTGCCGGTATTATGAATTACGTTTCGTACTTACTTATTCACTTCAAGAAAGTTACTTTGGATAAATTAAGTTAGATAAGAAACCTTTTAAGTTATAAAGCCTAATTACCTTTGTTGTTGCCTGTTGGAGCGGCACGTAATTTAATCATAAAGCTAAGTGTCTTCTCACTCTACTTTTTGTTGTGCTCATACTAATAAGCTATATATACTCATAGAAAAAAAAGTTAATTAGCAATTTGTAATAAATTGTAAAGAAAATATCATCGTTACAATTGAATAGTGTTGATAAATAAGTATATACGAGTATATAACTGTTAAGGAGGCAGTCGTAGCGCAGTGGCACGAGCGTTTGACTATAAACGCGACGGTTGTGTGTTCGATAGCTACTCGAGGGAATTAATTATTTCAGTTCCGCCAATCAAAATGTAATATCTCGAATTCAGATGGAAAAGAGTGTCTCTACTGCAGCTCCTCTCTGCTTAAAATAGTAAGAATATTAAATAGTAAATTATATGGTTACCACCATAATGTCTCATAAGACAACACCAGTAACTAAGTTGGTAATTACAGTATTCTATGTTTAAATTTCGTACAAACTTTGTAACTAAATAAAATAAATATTTTAAAACAAACGGTAAAATACTTTTACAAAATATCTAAACAATTTTCAACTAACAACTCACAGCATATTCAGTACAATACTAACAAAGTACAATTACAAGAAGTGGCACGAACACGTTATACATAGTTAAGTACCTACCTTTCTCCTTTGCTTCTTTTGCTTCACGCTGTATCCCATACAAAGCAAAGTAGGCAGAGGGAACCTAGTGTCAACACACTATGTTCCTCACTTTCCGCCGAAGTCTGAAAGCATTGCGTGTTAAGTGGCGGAATTCAACGGCGCGCTTTGCCTCCAGACCAGAGCGACGAAATGGAAATATAAATTTAAATAAATATTTCATTTCCTCGAGTGGGAATCGAACCCATAACCAGTCGCGTTTTTTCAAACACACTTTGTGCCCTGCCTACCTATAACTAAAAGAGTGAACATAAAATAATGGTTTCGCACGAAATTGGTAATTTCCATGAATACTTTATGATAACGCAGTTACGGGGAATTGCCGTGACGGAATAACAGTAAATTTTCCGTTTACGACCCAACTTTGATCCGTACATTGTATTAAATACTAGTTAAAAACTACTTTTTAGTTACTTTTGATAACCACTTAAAATTGGTAGTTTGTAAAGTGTTTGATAATGATCTTTATTGATAACATTGTGGTAGAGTGGAAAAGTATTTGATTTGTACTACGCGGTGGCTGTGGATTCGAATCACACACAAGAAAAAATATATTCTTATAAATAAAATTTATATTTAATTTTTAAATATATAAGTGTTACCCCTAGGGGAAGAATTAAAATAAACCACGAAACATGTGTTCGATAATATATTTTTATGAGTCTAAGTTTCAAATTTTATAAAAATCGGTGGCGATTTAAAGATTTTTCCATACGAACTTTCAACCCCTTATTTGCACCCCTAGGGGATGAATTAAAATAAAGCACAAAACAAGTGTTCAATGAAATATTTTTAAGAGACTGAATTTTCAATTTTATTAAAATCCGTGCCTATGTAATTTATTTTCCATACAAACTTTGAACCTCTATTTCACCATGCCTTCTTAGTGGATGTCCACATTACAAAAGTAAACAACTGTCCAAACTTCACGGTCCTACGCACAGCGGTTACGGCTGTGCGTGCGTCTTACCTCAGTCAGTGAGGACAAGTCCTTTTATATATATATAATACACATGTCACACATACATCATACATCTACTACATATAAATCTTTCTCTAGAATTCTTGTGTCAGTAAGTGGAAAGAACTAAGAAATATATTTAATTTATACTACGAAAAAAATAATACTAATAATACTATGATTAAGTTAGCAAGAATGTGAGGATGGGTTCCCAAAATTGTAAGCATGCAAGCAAGCTTCTCAGCTGACCCACCTGATCTTCCTGTACACTAATATAATTTCTAGGTAATTTGACAATTCTAAAGTGCTTGTAATGGCCTAATT
This sequence comes from Heliconius nattereri, assembly GCA_013403645.1. Classification (NCBI taxonomy): domain Eukaryota; kingdom Metazoa; phylum Arthropoda; class Insecta; order Lepidoptera; family Nymphalidae; genus Heliconius; species Heliconius nattereri. The sequence continues at coordinate 5,751,473 of JAAIXI010000224.1, read as the reverse complement.
GAATAAAGAATGAAAATTTTAATATCATATTTTTAAAACACCTTTGACATTGACAGTTTCAAGGCGAGACATAAATAAAGTAAATAATATATGTTATATATCTATATATACATATATATGATAAAAATAATTACTATCAACAATAGCATCCAGCCCAGTTTCATCCAAACGTACAAATACTATTTTACAACCTCACCTACATACACCACAAATTGAAATCTTCGGGTTAGTTGTTTAAATTGAAATATGAATCGACACAAAGGCCTGAACTCGTCAAACACACATGTAATTGAATTGAAAATTCGAAAGAGTTATTCGAATTGAATATGTTTATGTATGGGGAAACGGGGATCGGGTCAAAATTATCATTTTTGTGCTATACCCACCCTAAGTTTATGGTACACTGCCCATATACATAAAAAGGTTTACTCGAGATAAAAAAATATTGCTGGAAATGAAATGTGAATTAGAAATGCGAAAAGTGTCAAAATATGACAAATAAACAAGTTTAGATTCACTTACGAAAACTAGTATCGATTTGTTGTTAATATAATTGTACATAAGTGATAATTCAATTCACGTATATAATCTATCTAATCTAAAGAGATAATAATTTTAATTTATACAAAAAATCATCCTAATTGATCTACAGAAAAAATACGAGTAACAAACAAAAATAAAACAAATTATTTTCCGTTCAAAAACTAAAACCATTATTAAAAGCTAAAACCTAAAATAAACTATTGGTATATACGAGCATACAAAACCACACACTGTTTTATTTTGATCTGCGAACCCAGTTTTTCGGGCTGCTGAATATTCAGCTTGTCCAATATTTATTGATACGTTGGAATACCGACACATTTCAATTGAAATATAGTCAAAAATGCACATCAATAATTGTATTTTGTATAACCTTTCAAAATGTAAATAATTATTATAAATCTGTCGAAATGGTTATAACTCTAGGTGGCTTATCTTGTTTAAAATTAAAGTTCTATAAAAAAATGTATGCAAAAAAAAAAATTAAAAAAGTGATACATCAATCCGTTTTTTTATATTTACGACAGATTTTAAACTTTGTCAGGTGTCGAGGAAAAGGGCAACGTTAAGTTCTGTCACTTAATACGCAATGCCTCCAGAATTCGCCATAATGAACGTAGGGAACAGAGTGTCTCAACGCTAAGTTCCCTCTGCCTAACCTGTTGTCTGCGTAACAAAACTTATTTAAAAAATATTTAAATAAAGCAACGAAAAACAAAAAATAAATAAAAGCACCACAAATGAACCATTAAACATTCACCCTGCACACAGGTTCCCAAACATCGAAACAGATAAAATCGTAAATAAATAACAAAATCGGTAATAATATTGTAACGGAGTGATCAAAATCGTATACATAAATCATGCCGTCGCTTCGTGTCAACTGACGCGTTTCCTTGTCGGGTTATTTGCCTTCTAATGGACGGAGTTGTGACATATTAGGGCTCTAATGAATTCTTAGTAACGTATAAATTGTAAATTAATATTATTGTATTTACTTTCATAACTGATCAAATATAAAACCATTATATATTTGTTTTAATAGAAAATATATATATAATTATTTGCCAGTCGCAGCGCAGGAGTACAAACGTGTGAATGTAAACGCGATAGATTGTGGGTTCGATTCTCACTGGAGAAAATGAAACATGTAATATTTTCTTTTATTCGCTCTGGCGTCGAGGCAAGCGAGTAATGATTGTGGAATTTGGAGAAAATAAAACAATTAATTCTAATGAACGCTTTAAATAAACAAAAAACATAAATAAAAGGAACCAGAGAAAAAAAGGGAGAAAACCCGCCGCCATTACGTTTCAGCTCACGTAGTCGATGGTCCTTGCGGAGTCGAACCGTTCCTATTTGGGCCCGAATGTTTTGTATACGACCACTGTGCTCGTTGGTAACATATTGCGTTACCTGTGTTACCTTGAACGGTTGGGCTTTGGTGGAAATTTAGGTGTTGAGGATATTTGTTAGCTTATAGCTCTACTATACTATACTAGCGCTTGCCTCGGGTTCCGCTCCCGTGGTCAAATTGGAATAGCTAAGAGTTCTATATGATACATTTTTAGGGTCCGAACTACTCTTGAGGCATTGTAGCTGGTGTCACTTAACACACAATGTTCTAACATTAGGCTTAAACCCATCCTTCCCTACAATATGCGGGATACAGAGTGAAGCTGAAAAAAAATGGAAGGTAATTTTGTTTAAAAAAGTAATATTTTTCAACATAATGTATAACTACTACAATTTTTACTACATTGAAAAACTAATTCGAATAACATAAAAAGTTACAACTTCAGCAGTATATTAGTGGAAATGTGAACTTTTTCTGACGAGTTAAATGTGGTTTAACTTTTCACTGAAAACCACTTGTTAAGGCGATAAAAAAGTATGAGTTTACGGTAAGGTGTAACGGAAGCAGTTCACGCTAATAGCTCCAAATTAACTCGAATGTATTATATACAAAGAAAATATAAAGAAATCTGTATTCGTAAATTATTTGTATTATTATTTTTTTAGAGATCCAAAGGGTAAAACGGGGTCCTATTATTAAGACTCCACTCCGTTTTCATATTTGTCTGTCCATCTGTCAACTGTATCTCATAAACTGTGATAGTTGGACAATTAAAACTTTCTCATATATATTTCTGTTGTCGCTACAACAAATACTAAAGAATAGAATAAAATATATATTTAAAGGCGTTCCCATACAGCAAATTTGGCGTTATTAAAAGGGGCATATAGATCTTCCTTTACATTAGCATAGAAAAGTTTAATAACATTCCGTACAAATACAAACAAACAGTTTCGCACAACATAGCACACGAACAAGAACCTACACATTCAGTTGCACTGACGTCGCGCCGCCGGCTTTAAACCTAATATAATATTCCAATGAAAAGCAAAGGGTGACAGGTGTTCAGAAATCGGGTATGAAAAATGCCGCCGCCTCGAGAATCACCTAATGGGTGGATGTGTCACCGGATAGAAGTAGGTGCGAATAGAGTTTTCGTTTTCTTCGGAGATTCTTTGTGAGAGTAATAAGCACGGAATATGCCAGATGGTCGCCGGGTGTTCCGTGCTCGCTTCATTTATCACGTAGTACGTATGTAGGTTTGTAGAGAATATCTATGCTTTATTTATTTATTTATTTATAAGGCCCACCAACAATTAATACAATTATTATATGCCATTAAAGAAAAAACAAAGTAAATTATTTCTAATTGCTCAATTATTTACAGGTGAGCTCCACATGCAAAAATAAATTTAACGATAACAACAAACAACAACTTAAAAATAAACACAACACAACAAATAATAAATTACATATGCTACACACAAATTATACATTATTAGGATAAAAAACAGTTTCATATATACATTAATAAATTATTCACTTATCCTATTTTGTTATACAAGTATGAAAAAAAAAACAATTAATAATATTAATAATTTAAGGTAAAAGACACTTAACAATAAATAATTTTCAAAATTAAAATTAAATTAATGGTACAATCAATTAAAAATTAAATAAATTAATAAAATAAAATAAATTAATCAGCAAGTTTAAAATTCAAATAAAATAAATCAAATATAACAAAGAAACAAAACCAAAAACCCTAATATATATATATATATATATCCAATCAACAGGCACTGCCCCTAAAATTCAACGAAGAGTGAGGAACGGAGTGTCTTAACACTAGGTTCCCTGTGCCTATCCTGCTACGTACAGGATACAGCGTGAAGCTAGAAAAAAGTCATAATACAACCCGGGAAAAGACCTTTCACGCAGTCTGGACTTAAGGCTCGGAAAAATTAATGTAGGACGCACGAGAGGGGTTCGTTAGAACGAGAGTTGGAAGTATGTGTTGAAATATAAAGTAGGAGATTTATGAGCCGGCGGGTTTGTTAAAGCAAAATGTGAAGCATTTTTTTATATTGTCTAATCTGTATCATTATATACAAAGACTTTTTAATAATCAATAATCACTATCACTAGCAAGGTGAGTAAAGGGATCCTAGTGTTAATACACTCCGTTTCCCCATTTACCACCGATTTCTGGAGCGTTTCTACCTCGCTGTGTCTAGGTAAAGCGCCGTTATTTCCTAAGAAATTTTATTTTAGTTACGAAAATTATAATAGAAGAAGATAAGAAGATAAACCTATAGCTAACTGTTTATACTTTGAAACGGGCAAACAACGCGAAAGCCGGTGAGAGTAGGGCAGCTTGGATACTTTTAACACGATGTCGTTAAAGTTAGAACAAAGAGTAATTTTTAATTACAAAGTTCCGAGATAAAACATGTTGCTACTTACGCGGCCAACTTCTCTTTTGTTTGGGCAATTTAACATTTTAGAGATTTATTTAGATGTTGGTACCATTGGGGCGGAGATGGCGCATTCCTAACTCAATGTAATAGTTGTAGCTTCTTCCGCATAATAACAGAGTAGACCTTACAGGGAACCTTACAGGGAACCTAGTGATAAGACACCCAACACCGCGCTTGGCCTTGTTACCAGAGCGAAAGAAAACAATATTAAATATTTCATTTACACCGACTAGTGATCGAACTAACAACCATCGCTTCTATAATCCCATGGTTTTTTTCCTCCGCCACACGAAAGCCTCGCCAAAATCTACATAAAATTAACACGGCTTATTTCTGTTCTTAAACAATACGGATCTCTCTCAATGTAGCGCTTTGGGTTACTAAAGCTGGAGTTTAAATTAATTAAAACCCTCGAATAACTTCGATCGATCAGAAACTTACAAACATCACGTTTACAGACGTTGATTCACTGCGTCACGGCGGCTTCAACTCTCTCTACATACATATTCCTACATATTTATGCATATGCCATAATATCCAATTAAGGACATGTGTCGCCATGGATAAGAACCCGTACTAATTACGTGAAAGAGGGCCAAGAGCACAATCTGATTAGGTGTTACGAGACAAAGGTTTTACAAAGCAGTTATTATGTCCGGGCGTCGTATTAATCGGATTAACATTGTCCACAGAATGGCCGAAGCATGTTCGTTCGCGTTAATCTCGTAGCCGAGCTGTAAGAAATGACATTGATAAAAAAATCAAATAATCAGCTATCCCTATATCAGTATCCCGCGTACAGCAGGGTAGGTAGAGGGACACTACTGTTAAGACACTCCATATCCTACTTGCCGCCGAATTCTACAGGATTTGCGTGTCAAGTGGCGATACACAACGCCGTTTTTTGCCGCGTTATCAGAGACTAAATATTTCATACGAAAATCAAGAATTCATCTACCCCCATCCCTCTTCTGCTTTCTATATCTACGATATATCCATACAATACCGTTACATTATTGGCGACTAAAATACGGCTAAATTAATTTATCGTTGAGGCCATTACGTACTCCATTAGAACGTGCTAAGTAAGCCTGTGTGACTGTAGACACGTGTGAGTTGTATTTAGGCGTTTGATAACAATACATTCTTCCTAATTAAGAACTGTAAACACGATGGATGTAGATTCGATATATTTTTTTTTACTTCATTTTTGTTTCCTCACTCTAGTAGTGAAGTGTGGCGTTGAGTTCCGCTACTCAACATGCAATGCCTCCAGAATTGGACGGAAAATGAGAAAGGGAGCGCCTTTACACTTTCCTTCTGCCAGGATAGCTATGTGCGGGATAAAAAAAATAACTAAATATGTGTCTTTTTAAATAGAATGAAACAACTGAAAACATTATTATATCTTTTCAATTTCAAAAATAATACATAAAAAAATCTTTTCACAAGCGCGACCCAGTTATGACAACCTTCATTTAAAGATCATTTTTCAATTATTATAAAAGTCATTAAACACAATAAGAAATGAAACTGTATAGGTAGGAATTTTAACAAAAAAGTCAAATGAATACTATTTTTCATGTAAAAAAATATACTTAAGTATTTATTTATTTATCAATTCAAAAAAAACAACATATTACGAATAGTATCATATAAGATAAACGGCATTTCAAGTGTTTACAGTAAATAATACACAATAATACTCCAGTTAATTTGTAATTAACAGAAGATTAACGGACTAAATTAATTAATACATTAATAATGTTACCAATGCTATATATATTATCGAAGTTTACTTAAGCTTAAACAGTAATACATACTTCAAATAATCATGGACTGTTTTCCCTTATACAGGTCTTGAATAATATAATATACTTCTTATTATAATTTTAAGGTATTATATATAACCTTTGTACAAAAAAATATATTTACGGGCTTTATTTTTTTTTTATTTAACATTTTATATTATATAAAAATATATTTCTTTAGGTTCTCTCCCATCTCTCCCGTATTAATTAAAAAGTTTTTTCACCTTTTTTTTTTAGATGAGTCCTAAAACAAGTTGTACAAACTCACTATTAATTATTAGACAGTATAAAAAGTTGTTTCTTCATCGTTTTTTTGCTATTTTAAACTATAGTAGCAAAATATATTAATAAAAAATAGTGACTTATCGAAGTGATCATTTGTAGATAAATATTTTGACGAAATCGCGACGTTGAATTGCGCCAATCAACCCGCAATGGCTTATGAATTCGACGGAAAGTAGAGAATGGAAGTATCTTAACACTAGGTTCCGTCTGCCTAATCCGAGATACATCGTGAAACTATAAAAAATAAAAGAAACAAATAAATATATATACTTTATACCCCATAGCAAAAATCATTTTGAAGTTAACATATTCTAATCTTCTCTTTTTACCTTCTCAGAATGGGAAAAAGTAAATATTTTACCCGAGACGTAATAGAACCAGTTTCAAATCACACACTGTACCACTACACGCATTTAATATTAATAAACAATTCGAACCCACACTATGACGCTAGCAATTTCTACATTTAATTTGTAACACACAAGAGATCTCCGCCGTCACAATTCAGTTATAACATACGCTCGGGTAAACACTAAAGCAAGCCTAAGCCGAACCATGAAATGCGGTAGAAACTATCTTCAGATATAGTTCAGTTGAAGTTGAAGTTGAAGTTTGTTGAAATGAAATCGAAATCTGTTCGTATCATACAGATGCTTCGTGACAAATTAATTTATGCTGGGGTTAGCCTTTTATTAAGCAAAATGTATAAAGAAATCTATTTTTATAATTAGAATAGGTGAGGGGTTATAATTATTGGTATAATTATAAATTAGAGTAAATATATATTTGTATAACATATATTATTGAAGAAGATTGAGGCCGGACGTAGAGAGACGGAGAGGCACAAGAGTGCGACTACAAGGAGGAAATGAAATATACAACCTTCTCATTTCCTCGCTCTAATAAAACGGTATAGGTAATATAAGTATCAAGACTCAATAATACCTAGAATATATATGTGTGTATCTAAATATAAACTCTCCAACTAAAAAGGAAACAAATATTTAAAAAATATATATATATTCACTAAACAAAATCACTTTTCCGTACTCAATGAAAGACTAAGACATTCCACTACGAGACCGTCATTTATTACGCTCCAAATATTATGAAATATGATTCGTATTCATTGGAAATAAACGGTTTAGAAAACGGAAAAGAATAAAAGATTTTTTCGGCAACAAATTTATTATTCACGATTGCCGCGAACGCAACGATTTAATTCCCTTCTATTATTCGTATAGGTTACCAACGGCGGGGTTGTATCATTTATTCAAAGCTGTATGGGGGTAATCGTGAGAGCTAACATGTGCCACAGTCGCTCAAACATTCGATTACAACGGTCCACGTGGTGTTGACAAATACCTTAATGTAGAATATATAGGTAGGTAGATACAAAAAGGTAAAATAAATCGCCCATCGCCCAGTCGTTTATATGGGTCTATATAAAGTATATTCGAGGTGGTTGTCGATTCGAATTTCGCTAGATCAATGGTTGAAATATATAAGTTGAATAATTTTTTGTTTAACTTCATGTTCTATCACGCAACGTATAGGCAGTAGTAGGCAGAGCAAACCTAGTATTAAGACACTCCATTCCTGTTAAGACTCTTTCATTCCTCACTTTTAGCAGGATTTTGGAGGCATTGCGTTACTAGAGGAAATAAATGGAAATATTAGATATTTTATTTCCACGAGTGGGAATGGAATCCACAAGCTGTCGGATGTACACACACAAGCCTAAGTTGCATACACCAAGCTGGTATGGGGTATTAAATTAATTTATTTCAATTCAATAATAAAGTTCAATTTTTTTCTAAAATATTTACTATTTTCAGAAATTCAATTGCTAAAAAAATATAAATAATACTTGTAACATTAACTATTCAGTTAATTAGTCCCAAGCTATATTGTAACGGATTCTAGTTATTGTGTAAACGCAGTGTAAATTCAAATCAAACGGGTGTACCGTATCAATCAATTATTAACGGTATTAGCACACGTCTTAGTAGTGCAGTCGCTACGTACATATTAAACTGCTAATACATACATAATTATATGTATATGTTAGAGATAAATGAATATTTTTTTACTTATATATATATATTTTTTTTAAATTAGATTATTTTTCTAATGTTACGACGTGTTGTTGCAACGGTTGTGTGTTCGTCTCCTCCTAGGGTTAATGAAATTTTAATGTTTTCATTTTCTTGATATCATAACGAGGGAAAACGCGAAATTAAATTCCGCCACACAAAACACAATATCTCGAAAATTCGGCGAGGAACGGAAGTATCTTCCGTTAACGGAATATCTTAAAAATAGGTTCCCTCTGTGTACCCTACCACGTACGGCATACTATAAAAAAACTTAATTAACTTCCCATAAATGTACACACAACCCGATATCACATCGAAATATCTTAAAATACATAAACAATTACCACAACGTCCATACTTACGCGTTAAATATTCATAAGTTAATTGCAACAATAAACAGTTCATACACTTACTTTTTCCATGTGTAAACGGGCGTGCATGACTAACGTGGCCAGACGTTTGGACGGGACTGTCCCATTTTTGGCTTGTCTGTCTCGGCATAGGGACGTATAAATATCCCGTTTTTCGAAATACTACAATTACGCGATTATATCGGTATCCCATTGTGGATAGATAATTAAGTGATATTGGCATACTTTCTACTACATAAAAAAATCGACAAGCAGTCCACCCTTAAAAAAAACAAAAGCAGGAGGAGGCTCAGAGGAGTCTCTGAAAAACGAAAAAGCACCCAAAAAAGTCTAAAGCATGGCACACGAAAAACGAAAATAATAAGTCAAATGTTACTTTTTTAAATATAATACTTTAAAAAAATAATAAAAAATATAAATGAAAAAAAAACGCACATGTCCCGTTTCCAACCGAACATAGAATGGTCACGCCACGCGTGGCGTGCAAGCCGGTAATTCCCCGTGACAAACTCAATCACCCCAGCGCCGTTGTAATCGCGCTCGTATCGAAAATTATCAGCAACTTTTAATTATTGTACAGATAACGAACGAACTTTATCGGCGCAACACTATCTCGTTCGTTTATTCACACGATTAAAACGGAACATAATTGGCTACGTTAATCATGTTATAATTTACTTAATGAAATACAACGGCGAGTCGATGGCGAATGTGTTGATTTTTATTCTTTATTTTTCTTGTAAGGGCATTTAAGAAAAACGTATTTTTAGATAGAAGAAGGATGTAACATAAATATATAGAAATAATAACATATATACGTCGTGATGCATCGTATTGAAATATTACATGAAGAATATTTAGAGGATAAGCATGTATGGAATTAATGTCTATTGAATGTCAGGCAGGATAGCTGCCAGCTAATGTAATAGTAAAATATACCATTGACGACGAACATACCAAATATAATCTTGCCGGCTCTTCTCAGCATAACTGCCTTCCGAACCGGTGGTAGCTTTTTGTTCATATGTTCATTCGACGATTCAAAAGTGTTTATTATAATTGCCTATTTGAATAAAGAATATTTTGAATTTGAATTTGAATTAATTAACTCAGTTCTGGTGGACAAAGTGAGAATTAGCCACAAAATGAGGACATGTGTCATGGACACACACTAGTTTTTCCCTCCCTATACGCTATATACGGGATACAGCGTGAAGCTATAAAAAGACATCTACGAAAAGGAAAATCAGTAAATAAAACAAACAAAAAACGACTTAGGTAACAACTGTGTGTGTATTATTCCGTGTGAAGTATTCCGTTGTTAAGTTAGGGGTTTAAAATCTGTCGGGAAGTTTTTATAAAAAATAAATCCAGTTTTCCATCCAGCGTTCGTACCAATCAAACATAGCGCCTTAGGCTAGGTATTGGAATGCGCCACGTAAAAGTACTAGCTACTACTATAAAACACCACTGTAAAATAAATATAAAATGTAAACTGGATTCACGTAATTATAGAATTGGTGTCTTATGGTAGCTTCACGTTGCAGTGTAGACAGAGAGAATCTAGTGTTAAGACACTCCGTTACCCGATCACCGCTCGATTTTAGAAACATTGCGTGTTGCGTAGCGGAACTCAGCGCTTTGACTAGCTACGAGAGCGAGATAACGAAAATATCCATTTCCAAGAGTCGGAATCGAATCCACCACCGTCGTTTACAGTTTACAATCAGAATTAGTTATTAACTTAAAATATTATACAAAATTACCACCAAAACCCACTGTAACATAACCTCTATAATGTATAAAGCACTAAAGGAGACAAATATTCAAACTATAGGCGCAATACTACTGCGGAATGTTCAAAAGTCGATTTCTCAAAGGACGTCAAGTGCACTATTGACGATGAGAATGCTGAGTGCCTGGTACAGTGGATACTAGTGTAAGCGACAGGCTTAGAATAAGCGTAGACGGTCTAGTTCGAGCGTGATTGGACTATATTCGCTTGTTAGATGCTTAATAAGTGAGGAAAATCTGTACGTCTGTTGTGTTTAGTTGAAAAATAGAAATAACGATAGTGGGAAGGCGAAACATCTTTTTCACGCTGTATCCCGGAAGCAACCAAGAAGAAACCAAGTGTTAAGGCACTCCGTTTTGACTTTTGACCAGAGCGCGGAAATGAAAATAATTGATTTCCTTGTGTGAAAATCAAACTCACAATCGTCGATCGTGTTAAGTGAGGAAACTCAACCCCGGGGACTTTGTTTTGGTGCCCGAGCAAAGACATGGTATCATAATGATTAAGTATAAACTTAAAATGACGTCATCATATAACATTAATATAATTTTAAACTAAGAGAAAAAATGTATAAAAAACCTCGTAAGGCTCCAACGCTAAACCAAAGTACGAGAACATATGTCACACAAGCACATAATACAACAGGAAACTTCTACAACCCGGAAGTCTTTTCTTTCTTTGACAACATAGAATCCTTTAATCTTGGTTTTGTAATTGTTTTTATGAACATTACTTTTAAAAATAAAATTATGTTGTATCGGAGGAATTAATTATTTTAATTTACTCTCTGTGAAACAGAGTATCAACTCTAGGTTCCCTATGCTTAACCTACTATATAACCTACTATGTATATTATATAGAATACAGCGTGAAGATAAAAAAGTTATTACAGTTTTATTTAAATGTTAAAAGGACTCGAAAACACAAATTTTGGATTGTAAATATATTATAGTCACCGTTCGTTTAAATATACGATAAATATTTTATTTTTCATTTATTTTAATCATTTTAATATTTGAAATTAGAAATCACTTCAGCGATTCTGTACATCATCTAAAAATTTGATTCCCAAGAAAGAACATTTCAATAGAAACAATATAATAAAACTTCTTAATGAAAATATTAAACTGAAAAGCAAAAAATAATAAATAGTATATGGTATCCAAATGAACGATATCAAATCGCCAATTATAATTGCTTGTTAATTTGTAATTAAAATTGTAAGGATTTGTTGTTTTACCTCTGATACTGTTAAGAAATTACATCAGTTAAACCGTTTCTGAGATTAGAGACGTAATTAAATGCCAACAATAACATTTTTTTAATATATTATCTTCCCAGTAATTTATGTTTTACCTTATACTTAAAAAAATGTACTTCAATCAAAACTATTATATTAAGCTTGATTTTATTTACATTTTATTTTGTAAATATTCGAATGTAACCAACAATCTTCCGGCTGAGGTAATTCCAGTAGTAGTACAGAGTTAGGTATTGCAGCCATTAATCACCGAGAGAACTTAATTGGACGGCCGTCGACAGACAGACGGTCGAGCCAAGAAATCAACTTGAGCTTTGCACTAATTTTCCTGTAGACATTTTTTACTTGTTTAACATTTTTTATACGCGTCATCGTTCAGGAATATCTTGATTTAGTTTGTGAGATACACTAACATAAAACACATATTTTTATATTCTACACTGAATACTTTTATCGAAAAAAGCGAACATTTTCCCACATTAAATATATTCCAACCATAGTACGAAATACGAGAAATTCCAAACACGTAGCAAATTGACATACCTGTCCATGATTGACGAAGCCGTGTCGGTCCGCGATGTCATCCACACGCTTGCCGCCCGCCGGCACGTGAACGGCGAAATGGTTGTGATACAGCGCTTCCGGAACAGCGGCGCACGCTTGCAGCGCGGCTAGCAGGGCTACCGCGCGCCATGACAAAACCATGACAGAAAACTTGGTGACACTCGATCACATTAGCACGCGCACGAACCGAACTCCTGCCACACTCGGTTGTGATCAGCAAGTCATGTAAGTCCTGACGGCACCAGTTTTTCTCATCCCTTGATCACCTGAAACAATGTACGGCATAGTTTTAATTCTAGAGCGCACGGTACGTAGCGGATATTGAATTTTAATATAGAGCTGCTTCCGTAGGACTTTTACGTTGGCTATTTTTCAACGTTCGCTCCACAAATTTAAAAGGAATTTAGGCCACGATAAACATATTTGCAGGATGGCGGTGCGGCAAATCACGCGCCAGATAAAACGCAATAAGCGGACGCACAAATGCGAACAAGTTAAAAAAATCCGGTGGAAATCCCGAGATAATCCAGATAAGCCACGCGGGCAAAGTATGAAAAGCCTGACCGTGAATATATCAAAAATATTTATGAAATTTTATTTGGAAATTTATCCCGACGTCCGCGACCAGTTACAGAGGAGTCTTCTGAGGGATCCCTTTGTAGCGTTTTCTTCACGAGAAATATTTCGGTTATTTCGATGAATATAGGAAGCATTATTGATATAATCAGAGACTTCTTAAGAGTCAATCGAATATTATTGAGTCCAATAAACCTTTCAAACTATACGAGATTGTTATGTCATCAAGGGCGATCTTACGTTTTGTTCCGAAAAACTTTTTTCATATGTCTTCCTAAAATATTCAATTAGGTATATACAAGCAACAAGCAGGTTATACGTTTGAATTAAAAGGTATTTTTAAAAGTATACTTAATAAAATTAAGAATTGTAAACTTAGACAAAGACTAACACATGAAAAATAATAAACAGCTAGTATTATTTGTCTCCAGCACCCGGTATGTACCCAAGAATTTAATATCCAGTTGGCATACTAAGAAATTTAGTAAAAGACGAGAATGAGAATGGGACGCAGATTGTCTACGTCTATAAATGTGGGGGACTTTCTCATTGTCAACATTAACATCCGTTAGTCTTTAGAGTGTGGGAATGAAAACTAGTCTCTGTTATATAAAATTTAAAATATATTAATGTGTTATACGGTTTTTTTACACAAAATAAGATGGACTTATTAAATAATAGTAAAAAAATGTATTACGACTGATTTAACCTTACATAACTCAGTACTCTTTCTAATCATATGTAGTCTCATTACGTGTGATTTTTTTGCGAGTCGACTTTGAAATAAAATTGTATTTTGAACCACCCACAACCCCACAGCCACAGGGATGGGTGCCTGTGCACACGAGGGACTCGCTAAACTACTAAAGTATGCGGTGTTCCGAACATAAAACGATGGAAATATCGCTGTGAGCGGCGCGCTGCAGATTCCGCGCTTTGCGTTAAACGTTTATGTCACAACCTCCAAGCCGCGACGTCTCCACCAGAGGTTCACGGAATTCTAATATCCTGTTCATCAGGATTATCCGTCGGGAGTATCCGGCGTTTTATAATCTTGTGTTCTAATATTTTCTATGAAATTAACAGATTTATGGGACAAGCGTGTGAGTGTAAATGCGAAATTCTGCGGCTTCGATACCCACTCGAGGACATGATATATTTAATATTTTCATTTCATCGCTGTGTGTCGCCAGAATTTGGCGGAAACTAGGAGCGGAATGACTTTAGGGTCTTAGGCTCCCTCTGTTAAAAATTGAGTAATCAAAAATAAAAAGCAAATTTGATCGAAAAGAAGTTATTATAAAAAAAATAACAATACCATTTCAATATCTAAAAGTGGATCTCAATCAGCCCCATTGTTTGAGTACAAATTTGAACGTTACCCAACGTCAACCCAAATTAAATCGAAATAATCGAAGGGATAATTATATTACAGCCACGGCACTGAAGAGCCGAATATCTACGACTTAATAACCGCGCGGCACATATTCATAATGGACATTTTTAAATTCCTCTCGCGCTCCCAAATTTCAATTAGAAAAAGCAACCCCTTTTCGGCTGTGTATTTTACTTTGATCGTTCTTTTTTTTGGGGTAAAAAATTAAGTCAGGTTAGAAAATGGAGTTGCCCCAAAAAAAAAGCAACGAATTAAAATTACACACACTGTATATTAGCATTTGATTTCGGGAGATGGAACCAGGGCTTGGCGAGTGGTGTCGACACCCCATATACATATAGTACCTATCGACTTGGAAACACCAGATTTACAAATGTAAAAGGTTAGACCGTTAGAGCGTTCCGGTCTCGAGTTAAATCTAACCATAGCTAACGACAAACACATAGTACTGGCCAGAACTCGGGATTAACATGGAAAACCCCAGACAATTTGTTGTTTAATCTAAAAACCGGATTTAGAATTTAACCATGATGTATGTTTTGCTCCGAACGGTATCCTTGCACGTACCGTTAAGCTGACATAAGGCGGGCTCTGGTAAATGTGGAAATTAGAATTAGTGAAAAGTGCATTGTGCGAATTAAGAATTATATGGAATGTTCAAATGTTAACTTTTTTTGTTCAGCTTCATACTGTCTGTGTGTGAAAATATAAAATATTTCATTTCTTCGAGTATGCATCGAACCTACAACCTGTTGCGTTTCCACGCTTGTGCACCTGCGCCACGACTGGCCTCTATATTGATTTTGTAAGTGGAAAAAATTACAGGAAACTAAGGGAAGGTTTTTTTTAATTTAAATTCTTATTACTAATAGTATTTTTTAGCTGAATAAAAAAATGTAAAAGTAAAAAGTATTAAAAATGTCTGCTAAAAAATTGGCTTACTAAAAAATCAACAAAGCCATCTATTTGTTTATCGAATTTGAAATAGAATGGAGTAAAAAGAATTTTATTGTATAAATACTCGCCTAGCGAGGTCCGATTGTGCTGCGCTATTTTACTAGTCAACTATATGTTACTAAAACGATACATTCTAGTCAAAACATTTTTTTAAACCATTCTTTATAAATATATTTCAATATACCATCTCAATCTAAAATCCAGTAGCCAAATTGCAACGTTGAGTTCCGTAGACAACGTAGAGCCGAAACGACGCAGCATAGAAAGACAAAAATTGGTATGTAGGTATTTCCTTGGGGAATGGGCACTAAGATGGGGATTTCTTGCAAATCCATGCAGGAAAAATGTCAAAAGGAAGTTCCAGTCTACAGTTAGTATGTAGGCACAATATATTTCAACTGCATGGATTTTAATATAGATATTTTCACACAAATTCATTAACACAAAAATTTCAAAAGATCTAAAGCTTCTTTCACATTCCTTCTTTCAACCTTCGTGAATGACTCTTCTATCACAAAACAAAGTACTAAGGTGTTACAAAAGTCAAGTCTAAGGAACGTAAAACACAAATATCATTAGGTATCATAATTAATTTGGCGAACCCAGAAGGCAAGTCGTTTAATAGAAAGACAGGAACCAGAAGGCTGGCTTATATAATTACTTGGGCTATATTAACTTGACGCGTACAGTGCCGCTTACATGAAAGACTGAAGTCTTAATCGGGAATTACGGAAGAGATTCTCGGAACGAATTATTAATTGTTTGATTGAAGGTTGATCGTCCTTTCAAATGTTACTAAGGTAGACGTGCTCCTGTTCATGCGAAACAGATAATCAAATGACAATAGAAAGTAATTATATAGCAATCAATATGTTGAATTTATGTTTGTATATTTAGTGTAAGTAATTAATATATTTAATTTATAAAGGTTTTATTGAGTGGTAGTAAAATATTACAAAATCCTGAAGTTTATTGTATGAGAAGATTTTCATGTCAATTTATATAATGGTAAATTCTCAATAAAATGTCACTTCATTCACAAATTTTCGTCGATTTAGCAATATTTATATTAATTATGTAATTTCCTTGAGTGGGAATCGAACCCGTTGCGCTGCGCAACCAGTTGCGCTTAGTCACACACTTGTGCCTCTGCACCACGACTGACTCACGACATTAACGCTTAATATATAATCACTCAAGTGAGATATTCTATTAATTGACATTTAACCAAGTAATTCCACGTACATAATCTATATCATTGTTATTGTCTCATTCTCTTGTCATAAGCATTCCCAAAGCGGATCCCACTGGATTATTTAAATCTAAGCATAGGTTGTGGGTTCACTGATCATTCGGGAGAATTATTTTCCGCCACTCACTAAACAATGTCCCTAATGTGGATGCCTAAGCCTAAGACAGAGTGTCTAGACACTAAATTTTCCTTAATTTATTTTTACTATACAAGGAATAACGCATTCATATAATGCCCGTAAATTCTAATATTAAGCTATCAAAATGACATTACGGCATCCTTAACCCTCAGACCGCCACATAAACTGTTTGTAGACCAATAGGTTCCTAATTGATGGGTGACTGACAGTAAAGCACCAAATCCGGTCTGAGACGCACGTAATCCTGTTGTGAGACGGCAGGAGTCAAACCTCGGGTGTCTGTTCTTAAGCATTAAGATTTAGAGCAACGACATGGCTGTCGGTCTAATCGGTGATGCGTTTAGAAATTACTATGTTATTTGTATAGACAAATTTACGGTTTTACCTCCATAGTAGAGGTAACCTAGAGTAGTGTTTATAACACTCCGTTCCCCATTTTCGATTCAAGTTGTGTTGTTTGTGTTACAATGCTAAATTTGATTATCATCATCAGAAAGCTGAAAAAAAAATTATTGTATCACCAAAAAAATATTAACAAGTATAACGTATATATAGTGGTTGTTAAATAAACGTCGCGAAGACTCAAAGAGAACTGAGTAAATAAATATAAGATTTTATAAATCCTATAATTTACTTTGAAGTGAGACGAAAGAAGTAGGTAATATTTGAACGATTTCTGCGTTAAACGAGTACAATTTGTATTCGTTATATTAAATCAAACATTTATTAAAACATGAATAAATTACGCCGTACTGTCAAGAGTTACTCGATGTCGCCGAATTAATATAAAATTAATTATGATCTATGTTAAAATCGACAAATAACAAATAGAACAGTTAAAAAATACATAGCAATTGATTCCATCCATATTTAATTACGTTCGTCGTTTTTGTTTTCAGCTTCACACTGTACCCTGCATGTAGCGAGGCAAGCAGTGGGAGCCCAGTGTCAAGACACTACGCTCCCCACTTTTCAATGAATACTGAAGACATTGCGTGTGCATTTCCACGAGTAGGAATCGAACGCACAACTTTTACAGTCACCCGCTGCACCTACAGCTCCTTTACAACGACCCAAACTAATTTCCGCGCTACGAAGAAAATTCCTCTACGAGATGAGTATAACTTGAGACTATACCTAGTCCTATACAGTCTTAACAAGATACAGCGCAGCTCAAAATAATTTTGCACTAAGTTCACCTTCAAGTGTGCCATAGACGAATTATAAACAAGACCTAGACAAACAGACCGACTTGCCAAACATTGTATAAACTTAATAGGATTAATGATTAGGTACGTTCTTATTATATTATTAACGAGGAGGGTTTATTGAAATTATGTATTATCACTAAGTATTAAGATATGGGATTAATTAAGTTCAACGATATCGTGGTGAAATTTAGAAGCATCCAGACTATATGGCACGGTTTTGGGTTTGATTAACTAGAGTAAATTGTATTGAATATTTTTTTACGCTGTATTCCACACAAAGCAGGGTAGGTAGAGTGACCTTGGGAACCTAGTGTTAAGACACTCCGATCTCATTAAGATACACATCCGTTTCCTGCTTTCCGCCGAATTCTTGAGGCATTTCGTGTTGAGTTGCGGAACTCAACACCGCAGCTTGCCTTGTTAGCACAGCAAAGAAATTTATATATTAAATATTTCATTTCCCGGAACTGGAATCGTTCCCAAAACCGTTCCAATTACGATCATACGCTTGTACCCCAACACCACGGCGAATTCATTTTAATTTACAAAATCTATATTAGATAAAAATCAAACTAAATAGAGATCATTTATTTAAAAAAAAACAACTCATTTCAAACAATGATTCACAGAAACACTTCGACAGCGTATAAGAAGATAATATGAGAACAAAAGATGTCATCCGTTAACGGAAACAAAAAACAAGAACGGTTAAGCAGAAACGCACTGAAGAATGTGACGGAAAAGTTGAAAATAAAAGAAAAATGTGAAGAAAGCCATTACAATGTGTTCATTTGAGCAGAACTCGGAGGCGACAACATTGCCGCGATCTCGCACTAACAGAAAAATAATGTATTTTCAATGAGTCTGGCACTCTCAAAAGAAACTTGTAATACGAGGGCTGACAAAGGAAAATAAGCAAGTACGTTATGTTATTACTGTGTAGAACTTTCTTTCGTATTTATTTTGGGAGTAATGTATTATTATCAGACGCAATCGACGCGTAATTAGGACACAGCCGACTCAAGATGGCTGAGCGTTCTTACTTCTCTTTAGAATAATAAAAGAAATATTATTTCTAAGGAATTTGATATATCAGATAGGCGTTATTCTTGAAGTTCAACAAAACATAAAAGCGAATATCTATCCAAGCATTAAATGGTTGGATATATATTTTAATTTAAAAGAGAAAGAGTTAACTATTATACATAGGTAATGTAAATTACTAGACGCTCTATGATCTGTTTATCAGAGGACAGGGAGGCATGGAAGCATCTCGTTTGCTCTTCCACCATGATCGGGCACGACCTTCAGTAATGAAGAACACGGCAAAGAAGAAGAAGAAGAAGGTAATGTATGTATGATAAATACAATAGTGAATTGCATTTATCATACTAAAATATATCTTCAATATTTACTAACGAAGACATTGAAAATAACTTTTAAAAGATACCTTACCTTTTTACAAACTAAGCAAACTCCATTTTGTGAACAGTTTAAAGACTAAATAAAGCTAATAGACTTATAGCATCTCGTGCTAATAAAAATCGAGTG
The DNA here is from genome assembly GCA_013403645.1 of Heliconius nattereri. Classification (NCBI taxonomy): domain Eukaryota; kingdom Metazoa; phylum Arthropoda; class Insecta; order Lepidoptera; family Nymphalidae; genus Heliconius; species Heliconius nattereri. The sequence goes on along the minus strand of JAAIXI010000224.1, from coordinate 5,731,825 downwards.
TAGGTACATCTAAAACAAAATTCTCCAGGGGATCTTTTCAAGTAACAAATAAATAAAGAGAAAAAAAAACATCACGTAATTTGGAACCAGTGAAAAGTTGAAAAAGCGGACGCTACATTTAGCGCTAAATTATGTTTAGCTGACATCGCTGATTCCAAAGTTGAAAGAAGGAAATTCTGAAATGTATTCGATTGAACGACACTCCAGTTTTAATCAAGTATTTTTGTGTTGAATCAAATTTTACTCAGAACCAATTTTTTTTGTTGTTGAATAAATTGTTGGCATCTTTTAAAAATTATGTTGTTAAATTATATTGATTTATTTATAGCTTCACGCTATATCGCACATGTAGCTAATAGAAGATAGGCAGAGGGAACCTGGGAACCTAGTGTTAAGATACTTCGATAACAAATCCGTTCCCCACATTCCGCCGAATTCTGGAGACAATGTGTGTCGAGTGACGGAACTAAACGCCGCGGTTGTATCTTTCTTCTTGTCTTTAGGTAGTATTTAAATATAACCCGTGCTAGCGAACGTTAACAATCAAACACTTTTGTAACTATGTTATAATTATGTTAAAAAAAACTCACATTTTAAAATCAAAAATAGAGCAAAGGCCATGCCATTTTTCTGGCAACATTTAGAGCGTCGAAGCGCGAACAAAGGTATTGTAGTATCTGGCAACGGGAAGGTAACCCACTGTGCTGAGTATCCACTTAATTAGAAACATAATTTTAAATAGTTTACTTGTTACTTAAAAAAATTAACTTCGGAGTATATTTTGTATTTTAGTCTAGAAAATTTAGTTATTTTTTCTAACTAATATTACAACTATACAGCTTATGAGGATGGATGTTTGTTCTACTAAAGCACAAAAACTACTAAACAGGTTAAGAGAAAATACAATATATTTAAACTTTGGAAAAATAGAATTTATGTAAAGATTGAAATTAGTTATAATATAACAATTAAATGAGTCTAAGTTGTAAGAACTACGTTTTTGTCCCTAGTGAAAAATAATTGGTGGTAGCGTATGTATAAGCATATAAGTTTTTTTTTAAAAGAAACAATAGAGCACTCGGACGATTTTCAAGAGGCGCAGGTTCGAGTTCCGCTACGGTATAAACTTTTATACATTTCCAATATTTTCCAAAGATTCCAGATAAAATATTTCAAAAATATATATTAGGTCAGTGGTGGTGCAAGGACACAAGTGTGTGACGGTATATATACGGGACTAGTTGAGGGTACGATTCCCACTCGAGGAAATGAAATATATAACTATAATTTCTCAATAAGTTTCACCAGTCAATACCCAACACCTCCACAATTCAGCAAAAGAGTGGGGAGCGGACTGTCTTACCACTAGGCTCCATCTGGCTACCTGCTATGAAGGTAAAAAAAAAACTACTATCTTTACACTACAAGTAAATTATCAATACATTGAATTGTCGCGAACCATATAGCTGGTAGATATCTACTGGACCGTCTTCTGGTTACAGGAACAAAAGGAATTACCAAGACAGCTCATTATGCCGCGGCACGGCAAGGCGTGCGGGCGACGTTGTATTGACGCCACGCTCCGTTCTGTTTAGCGGCCGTGACAAAATAGGGTATAAATATTTTAAAATTATCTTTTAATTTATATTTTATTTTGCTTTTCATAAATTAGTTATAGTAACATCTAATTATTCGTTGAGCAAAAATGTTAAATAAGTTATCTATATCTATTTTAGTATTTACTAATAACGCAGGCATATTTTTGTGACTATCAAGCTATCAACGTATAAACAATATATGGCGATTACATTTGCTGTTATACATGTAAGGTCTTGAAAGTTAGGCATGAAGTGAGGAACGGAGTTTTTTAACACTCCGAGTAATAGATCACTTGCAGTGATAAGGCCGCTATTGCACATGTTATTTTAATTATCTATGTATCCTTCTTTTTCTTTTCATGTGTATTATTCTTATTATTAAGTTCCCTCTGTATAAGTTGCTATGAGGGATACAGCGTGATGTTTCAAAAATAAACGTATCTAACACTCGTATAAGAATGAAAATCAATTAAATCGATCAAGAATTAAGAGCAACAAGCGTCGTAACAAAGCAAATATCGACATACTACACCAATTTCCCAAGAGTTCGAAATATCAATTATGTTGCACAACCTTGTACCGTATCCATTGTATTACGAAACGCCCGTCTATGATAGATATTTCGGATAAAACAATGAATTTTAATGAAATAAGTCTAAATCTTTTCTTTTCTTTTCTTTTTTATTTTTTGCATTCTCATTAATGTGTACCTTTTTGTACCATCACAGTTTGAATGGTTATGATGTTAGCAGGTTTTTTTTTTTAGAAAAGAAAGAAACTAGAGTTAAGACATTCCGTTATCTATTTCAGATAGGTAGGAGAAATAGAAGCATCTTTAATATAACAATTCATTTGAGTTTGCAACGAACCCCATAACCATTACGTATACAACTGCGCAACGACAGAGTCCTAAATCAATATAGTCTTAAATTAAAATATATTTTAAAAACAACCAATAAACCTGCATAAAAAGATTTCACCAGCTAAAGCTGGCACATTTATTTCTGGTCAACAGAACTACAATCCTTAGATTTACATTCCAAACTTGACGAGTTCTTTTATGTCACCGCGAGTTGACAAGATTGTGGCTGACGTCGTACGTTGAAAGCGCTTCTTTCAGAATACGCTCAGAGACGAACAAAACTCTGCATAGTAACCCTTACGAAATACAAAATAAGAGCTATATTCGTATATCAGCTTGGTAAGTATTTCCATTCGCTATAACAAAATCTCCTTTAATAAATGTAGCTGCATTTAGACGGTACAAAATGTAACAATGTTGCCATTGTACTGAAATACACAAACAAGTGATTTTATTAAAACATCGTGAACGATGGAGATAAAAAAGTAACAGGTAGACAGACGACGTAATGAGGAAAATTATTATTTAAATTACAAATTATTAAGGAAAAGTGATATTTTGTCTGAGGAATCATCATTATTTACAAAATATAATAGCATTATATATAAAGTGTATAAAATAAGAATATTCCTTTTAATTATTAAGTTACTATATTAAAAAAGATTGATTCACCAAAAAGAATAATAAATTATATATTTTAAGCTTCTCGCTACCCCGCAAATAGAAGAGTAGTTAGAGAAAACCTAGTTTTAACACACTCTCAATTTCCCATATGCGTGTGGAGGAATGGCGTGTATTAACACTACATTTTCTCCCCAATTTGAAAGATTTTGCGTGTTGAATTACCGAATTCAATGCAACGTTTTATTATGTCACCAGAGAAATAAAATGAAAACAATTCAAAACGAACCCACAGCCTTCGCATTTACAACCTACTTCTGTACTGCAAAATTTATTTATTTCCCTTATAAAACATGATATAGCACTCAATACAGACCATCAGAATAGTATATAACATCACAAACAACAGAAAGAAAATGCTTCTTCAATTTAAATTCAGCTACTATCACAGCGGCATGTATTGCAACATGACTTTGATCAGTTATGCTCAGTACTCCGGCTTTACATAACATATGTACGTATATGTGGAAGTAAGTTATATTATGTTTCATTGTACTTCCTTTCGTACGTCGTGAGAAGATGTGAAGCTGATGTGCGATTTATGTGTAAATACCGCTGAGAATGTCAAAGAGGAGGATGTTTTTTTTTTAAATTTTTTCTGGCCAAAATCTTGTTAATATATGAGAAATATACAATGGCACAGCATGTGGGACTGAAATCGCGACGTTCGTGGGGTTCTTTTCCCATTTCCAGCAAAGCATGAAGCAAATAAAAAATAAACGTATATAAGAAATGATTATTTACTTACATTGCTAAAGCATTATAATACCAATTACATTTTTTATGCAAAAAAAATTAGGGTATATTAAAATTAGATAAGGTATATTGACTTTAATATGTTACTTTTTTTATAGTTAAACAAATAATAATTTACATCACTGAAAAAATATTATTCTTATAAAAATATTATGCTCAAAAACTCATATTACCAAAACAACATTGAATCTGTCTCTATTTTTTTCTTAGCAAGCAGTACAGACAGAGAACAGAATAAATTCCACTAAATTCTCCTTGCCTCCATCATCAATGCATTATATAAAACACTAGTGGACCCGAACGCGGCTACGCCTGCTTGAACTATACGAATGTTTATTGAATATATTTACGAAACTATTTTCAGTCTTCAATAGAGAGATGCGTTAATTTGATTTTGATCTAATATTAATGTAATTTTAATTTAAATCATATGTATAGAGACTCGAGATCCTACAGTCAAACTCACAAAGAGTTTTGCAGGACATAGTTTAACTTTTTTATATATTGTAAAATGGTATTAATAAAATTAAATAAAAAAAAAAAGAAAAAAAAGCAAGCTCATTTTGGGTGACGTTTTCTAACAACAAACTTTGCAAATCGTTGCCTAGCAACGGTCGCATAGCGACGGTTGTTATTAACATGGTGGAATAAATTGCATGTCAAATTAATAAGTATTTTAATATATTTGTATATATCGAAAATATTACTGAAAAAAAAAGTATCCTATGTTCATCCCGAGACCCTCAAGTATCTCTATATGAGTATTTCATCACAAGTAAATTAGCAGTTTGGGCCTGATTGCGTAAAAGACAGACAGACAGAGTTACTTTCGAATTTATAATATAGGTATGGATAAACAAATATTTTCCATTATATAGAAACAAAGAAATATTTTCAATTTTCAAGACAGTGCTCTACGTAAATAGGTCTGTCATCGCCACTGCAAATAAAAAGCAATATCTTTTCTATCATATATCGTGTTTGCATTCCGACATGCTCCTTTGCCTATTCTTTCTGTGTCCATACGAGGAAAGTTCATTTTCGACGACCTACTATATGTGATAATTTCATTTCTTCGTTTTGGTGTCAAGGCAAATGGCGGCGTGAAATTTCGACGGAAAGCGGGGAAGAAGATAGGAGTGTCTTAACACTATGCTTCCTCGGCTTAACCTACCAAATGCGGGATGCATATAATAAGTATTTCATGAAGCTGAGATCTAAATCGAAACCTTGTTCCACATTTACACAAGCTACTAAAGTAATTTAGATGAAACTTTACATTAACATAGCTCAAGTGCATATAACACACAATTTATGTACAGTTTTTTATATAATTTGGCTTTTGTATAACAATACGTGGACGAAGCCCCTTGTGGGTCGCTAGGACAGGAAAATTGAATGAAAATTGTTCCCGAACCAAAAGTATCTGTAAAATTTAACTGGACAACGTCACCTCGAAGTATACGCTGTTAAATTAAAAATTCCTCGATCGGAATACATGTTCCAGGTATGTCCCATATGCTGTCAGTTTTGTCACTAATTAAAAAAGAAAAAAATGCCAACCATTTTAAATAAGTATATTAAAAACATTTGTCAATGATGAGGTATTCCGTATAATGTGCGGTGACAATTTTAATTATACAAAATGATTTACTTTCAAAAGGTAAACCGTTTTGAATATTTTATACATTTATTAAATTATAAACTCATTTCACATACATGCCATTTATAAAACTTTTCTGTCGTGGCGCAGCGGCACAAAGGTGTGACTGTAACGCGACGCTTGTGGATTCGATCCCCATTCAAGGAAGTGAAGTATTTATTTACGTTTATATTGCCATTTCTTCGCTCCGGTGTCGAGGCTAATCACACCTTTGAGTTCTGCCACTCAACAAGCAATGCCTCCAGAATTCGGCAGAAAGTGGGGAATGGAGTGTCTTAACACTAGGTTCCCTTTGCCTGTCCTGCTGATTTATGTTATACCTACAATAATGTGGTAAAATAATTTAAGCGTTTAAAATATTAAGTCCATCTCGCAAACTATTTACTTTATTTTTCCTATAACGAGGTTTCTTCTAAACTAACTGTAAAATAAACAAAGAGTTCTTAAGTTTGAACTTTTCTTGTTGAGTTGAAAAGTACTTTGTAAATGTACAGGGAAATAGTAATATCTAAATGTTTGCTATTATGAAACAAACTTCTTTCCATTTGTTTTAGTGGGTATTATTTAATACATTTCATAAATTGACGAAGATTCAAGAAGGTGGAAACATATTCGTGTACATCTCTTATTCTTTATGTCTAAAGATAAAATTTACAATCAAGAATATAAACCTTAGAATGTAGAGAAAGCTTTTCAACGTTCCATTCGTTGCTTACTATATACTTCTAATATAATTTTAATCTAAACTCTTCATACATTCTAGTGACATTGATGACACGAGTGAGTGTTTGGTGCCAGAGTGAAGAAATGGAAATATTAATAAACAATAATACATATATTCATATAACATATAAAATTTCCTTAACAAATTTAACCTTAGTCGGTTACGATGAAAGCGGTTTTACCCACTATAACCCACTAACCCACTGAATTACAAGCTATTATAGCGATGCGGGCGAAGTTTCGCCACATCGCGTGTTCCCGGCCGCGCGCCGCGTGGCAAATGAGTTAGGAATTGTTACGGCGTTTAAATCTAATAACTATAGCAAGTGTTTTATTATAAACACTACTAAATTGCTGTTTGGCACGCTCTGGTGACCATGCTTCTGGGAAAAATTATTGATTGCGTAATTTTTTTATGTATTTTTTCTTATTAATAGTTGTAAAACGTTTGTAATACGTTTGTTTTTATTTCGTAATTACACTTCGCTTAACAGTCTCTTTAATATATTTTATATAAATTAAATGCTTCAAGGATATATACACAAAATTCTAGAGGCATTGCAATATAGCTTCACGCTATATTAAACGGAAAGTAGGGAACGGAGTGTCTTAGCACTAGGTTTCCTCTGTCTAGCCTGCTGTGTGGAGGATAGAGCGTGATACTGATTTAATTTGATATTTTTTTTAAATAAAGACAAATTTATACAAACAAATTATTAAAACACACATAAGTTAAATACAATTATAAGAAACGTTTCTCATTTAAACGCTAAGGAAAACTCGATGCAAACGTCGAGCTCACAAACTAAAGTGAAAATAGTATGTAAGAAAATTCAATAACTTTGAAAAAGCTACTTTGAATCACTAATACATAGCGACGTGTATTCATGATAAGAATAATTTCGTACCAACTTCACTATATCACGTGAAGCATATCTTTGTGCGACTAGGGTTGTGCACATTCAGGACATGGTTTAATTAAAAAAAAATGTTGTACAATTTGAATTATAATTATTATTTTTTTACTTACATGAAGTAACAAAATATTTACAACTTTCACTTTAGATAATATTTTGTTATATGACATAAAGTGGTCAGTTTATACAAAATCGTAGCAACTTTAAACGTATTAGCTATTATAATTATGATCTAAATTAACAATAAAAAATCTCAAAGATATGCAACAATCTATATAAAATCCTTCAATTATTTTTATACGCACCCTTAAAACAATATATTTCCACCCTTACTATGGAATAATACTTAAAAAAACATAAAAACACCAATTTAGTTTCACTACAAAGTTGCACTAACTAGTACAATAGTAACATGGAACACAAGACAAACATACACAAACACAAAACAACCCTAACGATGTATGCAGAGCAGCTAATAAAGGCGAGTGGCAGCTATAATAAATTCGTGGACGGTGACATTTATCCGAAGCTACATCCTTTACAATAACAGTCGCAATTACGATATCCGAGCGTCTCCCATTTGTTCTAGTTCCATGGCCGGTGCGCGTAAGGCGCTTGGTGCACTGCTATCGATTGGATATACTGAGCTATGTAGGGATATATGAAAATATATATTTTAGTAATATTGATCAAAAATTTACATTAAGGCTATGATTGTGGGTCGATCCTAGTCAGAATAAGGAAACGTTTTGTTTTCATCGTACCGGTAAGGTAAGAGAAGCGCTGTGTTAAGTTCCGTCACTCAATAATGAAATCGATTTAGGTGGAAAGCGAGGAATTCTAGGTTTTATCTTCCTAACATGCTATAGGTACGCGGAATACAGCATGAAGCCAAAAAAGAATTTTTATATACTAAGGGGAATTTATCGATACTTGAATGAGTTGATTATAAGGGATTCAAATGTCGCTAAGGACAACGTCTATGACTGAAATATATATTACAGATATAGGAGAATAAGAAACACGTCAATTATATACCTGTAAGAAATGTACCTACATATAAAGAAAAAGCAGCTAATTGCTTGTGACTAACAAGTATTTTTTTTTCGTTTGTATAACAAAAATAGAGCCAGAGAACATTTCTTTCTGAAATATAAATGAACTTGATATAACCCACCATAAAATAGTAAAATTAAGTTTTAAAACATATAGCATTAGTACTAAGAACATTCGAATTACCGATTGTTAAATTACTTCTTTAACGTTAGCGTGGTCGAAAAGATAAATAGAATTAGTATAATTTTATTGAAGTCGTAATACGTTTATTTCAAACATGAAGTTGAAACAGTATAATGGTTATTGTTCATATTAAGTGTATAGTTTATACATAATTTTATTTTATTATTTTTTTAGGATTAAGAGCTGAACTAAGGAAATATGAAATTTGCTTTGAATAGTGGTATGTACTTTATTTACCGAATAACTTGGGCAGTTATTCGGTAAATAAATATAACCCTTCCTTAGCAGTCGGGAAAAATAGTGCCTAACTTTCGTTAAATTATAAACCTCATTTTTATTCTATATTTTCCTGGGAATAATATAAGAAACGATGTTACCCATTGACAGACACTAAAGCCTAATAAACTACAAGCGCCTCGGAATATAACATAGCAAAGATACAACAAAATAGATTATTATTTTCATATTGTTAAAAATAATTTTAGTTAACTAATGTGAGTAAAACCGGTGTTTGCTTCTAGTATGTTCGTAGGCGCTTATAGCTTAACAAAAGTTAGGTACCATTTTGTGCACCTTATTTACCTAATAACTGGCAAAGTATATATAAATTCCATATTCCCCAATTGTACTTACCGGTGATGACTGTATTCGTACCTATATGAAATTGCAGGTTTTATAACATTAACAAGAAAATGATGATTTGTATATATCATGTATAAACATAGATAGATATACCTTACTATGCTGTAGTATAACCAGTAACCACGGACCGTATAAACGCAACAAACAAGGCAAGCTTCTTAGATTACAGGTTTAAGGCGCATTGCGCTTATCTTCATTAAAATTCACGACGCTCACGCCGACCTCCGCTGGAAAATATTTACTACCCTCTATTTTGAATTCGTTTGAATTGTTTCATTTTCTTATATAAAAAATATGTTTTTGTATAGCTTTTTATCACAATGTAGAAAGCTACAACTGAAGCTAGTGATGGCGCAGCAACACTAGCGTGTTCCGCCACTGAATAGGCAATGTCTCCTGAATTTAGTGGAAAGTGGTGAGGAGAGTGTCTTGACTCTTAGTATGTCTCTGCTTACCCTGGTATATGCGGAATGCAGTGTGAAGCTGCTATATCATAAAAATATATATTATATTATATAAAAAATGATAAATTATACTTCCCATAAATATATATTGTAATATATTTCAGAAGCACAGTCTAAAATAATATAAAACTACACAAACCGAGGGAAGCTCCTCGGATTAGAGGTTGGGGGTCGTGTTGCGCTTAAATTCATTAAAATTCACAACATCGCCGGTGGCACCGCAAGTATTTACTGCCCTATAGATACGTATTTAATTCATGTGCACTGAGTTCACTATTGATAATGAATAAGCATAAATATTGTTACTTTTTATAAACGTACATATACATAAATATTGAACGTAGCGAGATTTGAACTCGCGCCTGTTGGAAACCGTCCAGGCGCTATGAGCACTAAGTCATGAGGATTCCATAAGGCACAGATTCAAATCATTCAATATTAATTATTTAATATACCCATTTGTATTAGTACTATTAATCAATTTACAGATTGCATGAAATGTTTAACGTTATTCCTACAAAAAAAATCCTAATTAATGTTTTGAATTAATTTATATGAAGGCGTTTCGTTATCATAGACTATTCTCAGTGACTACATACGACTGAACTCAGAATACCAATTTCACGGTGCGCTGTTACAGTCAGACCTAAGGCATCACAAATTAAAATTTGTAAAACTTGATAATACTTTTTTTAGCTTCAGGTTATATACCGTTCACAGGGTAGGGAGAGAATTTTGAAGGCATTACGTATAGAGTGGCGGAACTCAACGTCGCGCTTTGTCTCGACACGAGACAGTGGATTTCGTAGTCAAACGGCAAAAACGGTACCCTTATAATGTAGGAGTGAACTTCATACATATAACTCAGGGATGAAAAAAAATAGAAAAGTTTTTTTAAATGGCATGAAGGTATTTTAATTATGCCAATACTTTCGTGAAATATTCGCTACTAAAGTGCCAAAAGCTCCACCCTCTCTCTTTCTTCTCTTTTGTATTACAGAGAGTAAAATTGGAACATTGTAGCATTCACTAAAACCTTCATACGAAAATTGGTTGAAACAAAATAGATTTTGTTGGTTAAGAGATAATTTCAATAAAAAATTATCATTCGGCCGACTTGAGAGGCTCCTCCTTTTTGAAATCATCTAAAAATAGCATATCAAGAATAGTATTAGTAGTAGTAGTAGGTTATATATTTTTTTTATTTGAACCTTCCATGGGCGAGTCCGACTCGCTCTCAGCCCTGTTATTTATTTCTACAATAAGATTTCTTTGCACAGAACTACAGGAATATTTTAAAGAGCTTTTGTATACATTGGGCGGTGGGTGAAGAAGACTGTCTTAACACTAGGAGAAAAAATAATGAAAATTGAGTTTAACCATCGCATAAATTTTATAAAATATCAACAAAATGCATACAAACTATTAAATTCTCTTTTCTCCTTCCATACAATTTCAACGAACGTACCTGCAAAAAACATAAGAAAAATGTAAATAAAATATATGTAACTTATTTTAATAGACTAAATAAAATTTTAAAAACAACTTCTGGCCGAACGTGTGCAGCGAGTCGTAGTCGTAGAGCACTGGCCTTAATATTTAATTTCCATTATCATAATAAATTTAGTTACTGCAATTTTTCCTGTTAAAACGCTTAGTTAATTTTATTTTTATTGTTTAATTGTGCATTTAGTTAAAATATATGAAGAATCCTTGGTAACAACACACATCAAGCTTACGTCAATTTTATATAATAAAAAAACCGGCTTCACGCTGTATGCCGTACACAACAGGGTAGGCAGAGGGGACCTAGTATTAAGACACTCTCATGTTCCCCACTTTCATGTTGTATTGCGTGTTGAATGGCGTAACTCAACACCGGGCTTCAGCTTTGGTGCCAGAGCCAAGAAATGAAAATATTAATAAATAACAATTCATCCTCAAGAATGGGCATCGAACCCTCAACCGTAGCGTTCACACCCCTACGCCCCGGTAAGAATTGGCAAGAAGTGTCACCTTCGTCATTTTTATATAAAGAAGTTAGTATAGCAGCGAGCTATCGGTTTAAATCAGATAGTAGGTCTATTTACGAAAGTTTACGACGCAATAAACACTTTAACGGTGTCAGGTGAAAGATCGATAGGGCCTTTCCAAACATGCCCTCAAACGTTCCTTTGTCGCTCGGGAACCAGTTTTACGGTAAGGTAAGGTAACGTATGACGTCACCCCAAGGAAATGAGAAAGCCGCCTTCTAAATCTTAGCCCAGGGGAGCGAACGTTTCTCTAATAGATATAAAATCCAAGTTGGCATAATTTAATTTCGTCTAAAACGGGGGTTGGGTGAAAAATTTACGGCTTCCCTATAGGGTTGTGATGTACAACGTTAGATAGGGTCGTCGCTGGTGATATTTACAATGTAATTTTTGCTTTCTTTATTAGATTTTTTGGTTAAATTTGGAATAATATTAAAACTAAGATATTATAAATATTTAAAACTTAAAACTAACATCCTATTGTCTTCCTTTCCCACAAATATTATAATCTTACTTATATCATAAATGTGAGAAATTGTAAATATAGATGTTTGTTCTACAACCATACAAAAACGACTAAGCCGATTTAAATAATACTTTACACTAACAGAGCTTATATATCAAAATAACATATAACCTCCAATTTATGCCAAGAATTTCTATAATTTATCTATAATACAACAATAAGTTTAAGTCACTAGTTCAACCACAAAAACAAACCGTACAAAATTGACCCATCATAAAAACATCAGGAACAGCGTGACATCGCGTGCTGACGTGACGTCTGGCTGACCGTCCGTTAGACACGGACGTTTCCGTGACACGTAGCCACGGTAGCCACACACGAGGTACCTAGCAGGTGCCCACGTGCGGGAGGCGCATTCACCAAATATTTACCTAGCCGTTAAGAGCCGTAAATCACCATACATGTCCGGACCACGTTTCCCTTGATTGCAAATTTAATATACAGTACAGCCTTTGCAGAGTATGTACGTTTTGGCATCAATGTTGTAGCGGCGGTTCAAGCATATTCGTAAGATCGATTGTATTGTAATTATCTATGTATTTTTTATATACTTAATTCATTTATTTGTATAGTTATATAGAAATGGAAGTATATATTTTTGCCTATTATTATACTCCAATTTCCTAAAGTAAAAGTAAATGTAAAATTTTATATACTTTTCACGTAAACTATACCATAATATACCTATTAAGAAAACATATAAACATTTGAACCTAGCGGGATTTTCAACCGTTTTCTTAATAAATATTTCACTTTCCTAAGTGTGGAATAACGTTTTTAAAAAATGTTAAAAAATATATACCAAAATATACCTGCAATAAATGTTTCTATAATTTAATTACACTACGTCAGCAGAAATTTTTTATTTGTCATTCTTTACATACAGCACTAAAAATGTTCTCTCTTTTAGAAGAAATCAATAAAAAATGTTTAAGTGGGCATCAACACAATTCGTATAAATGTAAGAGATTGGTTAACTTCAGCCTCATTCAATTCGGGTTTTATGGTCGCACTAGTTTGGCCGCATCGTTCGTAGCTTATTCAACGACCAATACTGAATTTAAAATAACCCTACATAAACGTCTTTTAAATAATGCAAATTCCAATTTTCGAGTGGAGTTAAATAAAATAAAATTTTAGAGTATAAAAAAATTGTAACAATTTCATCACGCAGCGCAGAGGTACAAGTGTGTGACTGTAAACACTAATGAATGTCAGTTCGATCTCCACTCGAGGAAATGTTTATTTATTTCCGTTCCTTCGCTCTAGTGTCGAGGCGCGGCGTTGAGTTTCGCCACCCAACACACAATGCCTTCAGAATTCGGCGGGAAATGGGGAAAGGAACGTCTTAAAACTAGGTTCCGGCTACTACGAATACCGAGTATTTTAAAGCGTTGCTAGTACAGAATCGAATTATTTAGATTTCATACTGAGACCAGATTTAGATTCTGGTCATGACTCGTCTTTGACCAAAGTACGGATTTAATACTTACTTCTTATGCGATTGCACGTTATATACAGTTTGGGCCATAATCTTTGACCTCTCGATAGAGCTACATTTTATTAGATTTGTTAATGAAATTTATACTAGAAAAGCAGTAAAAATTATATCAACATTTTCCTAATTAATTTAACCAAACAAACATTGGATTTGTTTATAGAGCGATAAAATGAAAATATTCAATAATTCATTCTACCAACCGAGAATCTAACCCACGACCGTAAGTTCGCCAGTCACACACCGTACCACTGCGTAACGAGGTTCTCCAATACAAATTCAATTATAAGATATTTAACGAAGAAAATAAAAAACAAAACAACCCCCTATTTCTTGCATATACAAATATATAAAGTTCATACTGTCACACATGCCATGCTTCGTTTAGCAGAGGAGCTATAAACATAACGAATTTATAGCGCCCACGCCGTGCGAGTCAATAAGGGGTAGTTCACATGACATTACCGGTCGGGCCCGTCTTAAGTATAGTTCATTCCTTGTATATTGGACGAAATACATCAGTTTAGTTTTATGCAGCGTACTGGCATGTTCATATTACTTTTGTTTACCAAACAGTTTTCATTTTATGCACAATGCATTTTGGAAAATAAATGAAAAAAAACTTATATGCGATGGAAGTGGGTTTAAATTTAACTCAAGACAATATTTAAACAAGCCTACTACATTTCAGTGCATTCCTTTTTCTTACAGCTTAACGCTGTACCCCGCATGTACGAAGGTAGGCAGACCCTATTAAGACACTCCGCCCCCACTGTCCTCCGAATTCTGGAGGTATTGCATATTGAGTGGCGTAAATCAACACCGAATTAACTAGTTACATAAAGAGCAGAGTCGCGCACAAATATCCAACACCTAAACGTAACAAAATTCAAACCCAAAAAATAACACTACTAAAAGAACTTATATGCGATAAGAACTAAATTGTCCCCAATAATTTCAATACCATCAATATAGGTTTTAGAAATAAATCCACCACCAAACCACTACGTGTATACGGGCAAAAATGTTTCTTCCCCAAAATGAACACGTAGCAAACACAGTATGTACCTATGCGGGACGATAAAGGGACGATAAAGGGACGATAAATGTAACATATTTATGGCGCACCACACTAGGGAAGTCAATAAAGGCTAGCACATAACATTAGCGATCAGTGCTCATTATCAGGCTCAACCCGCTGGAGGCGACTCGTTTCATTTGTCAAAATATGTGTGTGTATTAATATTGTGTGCAATTGTAATGTTGGTTTGTAATGAACTATTAAACAAGTGTATTTATACATAGGCGTGGTGTTAGTGCGTAATTATGATACATGACGAAATATTAGCTTTGGTTTAATTATATCATACGTCTATAATTATAAAAAAACCGTTAAGTTTTTTAAAATACCTTATTAAGAAAGCGAGTTTTTGCCTCGTTACCAGAGACAGGAAAAGGATATATTAAATATTTAATTCTCCCGAACGGGAATCGAACCCACAATTGTCACGCTAACAATCGCACCCCTGCACCTAAGCAGCCACCCAAATCTGTTTAGATAATACAAAACACTTTACAAAGTTAAGTTAAATTTCACAACTAGATGAAACTCCATACATAAATCCGCGTCACGAACGTAGCACTTTGTGCTACGTCCAATTCTTTATGCTACAAACAATACACACGTCGCACGTAAAACATAAAGGTAAGCAAGCATATCTCTTTTTTCGAACCCGTCGAGAATCTAGTTTTATAAGGACTTGTAATATTTTTCACCTAATTTATTTAAATCTTGGGCACTCTCCAGAAATTCATTTGTCAAGCTTTGTTTCATTGACAAAAACCTTCAATATTTTTTTGAATGTTAATAGCCCCCAAGTAATTTAAAAATTTGCAACTATTGTGTGAAACACTTATCTACAGGAATCACGTTTCAACAAAAAAACCTGTTGCTATGATAATAATATTTTCGTTCTACAATAATCTAAGGTATAACATCCGACCTTATGAACTGCTATAAATCACTCTAAAATAGGTGAACTCGTTTCCGCTTGACATGTTTGGTGGGGAAACAAACACCCTAAAACTTATCTAACATAGCATCTACATAATAAAAAAAGTTTCGAACGAGAATAAATGTAAATTCTAACACAACAAACAATATATTTAAAGAATGATATTGGGACATGTTATTAACAACATTGTTTATTTATATTAATAGTCGAGTCGATTTTTCCACCTCCCAGCCTTTTGTACGCCCACTGCTGGATCTAGGTTTTCACTGAGAATTTCTATGGCGATATGGTTTGCGCTCCTCGAGTCCAAACCACCTCGAGTTTGCGCACCTTGACCAAATCGTGGATCCACCTGATAGGCGCTCTGCTTACTAAGCGTCTTTCCTTTTTTTAGTCACCAGTTCACCACTCGATAATCTTTCCGTTTCAACGGTCATCGGTTCCATTTATTATTTGGCAAATATATCAAAAAAGAAATAAAATAACACGCTGCATAACACGTTGCATAACACGCTGCTGTCGGAACAAAACCTCCTACCTCAAAACCTACCTCACGTCAAACAAATTCCACACAGCCATCTCTCAACTGTTGAACGTAAGAGTAAAACAAGCCGTCATTGAAGGCGACGTGACGGCTTTATTTCTATACGAGTTCGCATCGAGTTGGGCGTTTCCAGTGTAACTTTAGCAGTATTCAATATAGCGGAGCTACCGTCGTCCATCACGGCCACTGTAGGAGCGGAGCATTATTTCCACCAAATACAGAAACTTCGCTTGTATTCGTGACATTTACAAATATTGCGTTCATATACGAGTATGTACTTCGTGGCGCAGGAGCACATATTGTGCTGCAGAATCGATTGGTTGTGGGTTCGATTCGTTTCCTATTCTTAGAAATGAAATATTTATTTAATTATATTTTATTTTCTTCACTCTGGTTTCAAAGCAAAGCGCAGCATTGACTTCCACCATTCAACACGCCACGCCTCAAGAAGTAAAGTGGAAAACAGAATGTCTTAACACTAGGTTCCCTCTGCCTACCCTGCTGTGTACGGGTAACAGAGTGAAGCTGATTTATTTACATACTATATGTACCTACGTGAGCACATGTAGGCACAACGCTGTGCAGTTGTAGATTTAACCACTGGTTGTTTGACCAGCTCTGGCGTTTAGGTACACAAGTTGGTCTGAGTGCGGATTATGGCGATGCTTTCATTAACATGTTACATAGTGGTTTACTTAGTACATCGACAAAGTGCCTGCGTTGTGTTTATTATGTACGATTGGGATTTCATATATTGCAATTACTTCACACTGGCAATTATACAAATTAAAGTCTTAATTGAAGAAAATAACAAGAAATTTAATATAAAATCACTTTAATACTATATACAAAGCAAAGAGAATTTTTAAAAACAAAAAAAATGAAGTCAGACAGACGTAAATAAAAGATTTTCTGTTCTGCTTATCGTGCTACACGCCGTAAAAAACAGAGAAACTGAAATTAACGCCTTAAGAAAACTTGACGTAGTAAATAAAATTGTAATACATTTTTTTTCTAAATTAAAATTACTTTCCGATATGCAAGGTGGAAAATTCAAATCCCCCTTTAGCTTCACAGTCTGAACAAACAGATGATTACGAAGGACGCTGATTAGAAGTTCCCAGTCGGTTATTGCCGCTGATAACAAGCTTAGAACTTTCAACAACTATTCAGCAATGGAACGCTTTTCATATTTAACCACTTGGAACAAGTTTCTATATTAGACTGTAAATGCATAGTGTGTCTGTTCTTGCATATATCGTTTAGTTAGTTGCATTATTGATGTACAAATAATCAAAAATATTCTAAGTGCATATCGTGAAAATTAACTTAAAATGTACATTTTTTTTCAATTTCACGTTGTATAGTAGGGTGAGCAGAGGTGAATCTCTCTCCGTCCATTCTCCACTTTTCGCCTCAATGGGGCCCGCATCAAATTTACAATCATCACGTGTTAGACGCTGACCCACTGCGCCACACCTGTGACGCCACTAGTGCAGTATTGAGAGAACGAGTAAATTTACATGTCACGAGTTTAGCATTAACAACTAACCGAAAAAGAACCTGACCAAAATAAAGACAAAATAGAAGAGCGGAAAGAGAGCCAGAAATTTTAAAATAGAATTAGTTAAAAATTTTATAATACAATAATTAATACTTCGTCAATTTAACCTATCTTTCGAGCGATATAAAAAAAATATCGATCATCTGACCTAAGGCCCAAACTTAGAACTCCAATTGTTAACTGAAATAACTCATAATAAAGCAGACGTCCAGCATTTTTACATTTCCGTATTAAAACCATAAAATTTCCGTACTAAAATGAGAACTGGAAACTAAATAAGCTAAAACATTTATATCATTTCACAGCCAAAAGTGGGTACACAGAGCTAATGAGAGCTCGTAACTTTCAGCCGGTATTAATTAAAAATAGCCGCAACTTTCTGCTCCATAATTGTGAGCTGTCCGGGGCACATCAGCAATAATGTATGAACAGAATACCTACATTTTTTTATTTCTTTCCAATTTCTATGTCTTCTCATCTCTCTTATCTTCTATATATATAAAACGACTTGTCCTCACTGACTGAGGTAAGGCGCACGCACAGCCGTAACCGCTGTGCGTAGAAACGTGAAATTTGGACAAATGTTTACTTTCGTTATCTGGACATCCACTAAGAAGAGATTTTGAAAAATTTTAACCCTAAAGGGGTGAAATAAAGGTTCAAAGTTTGTATGGAACAAAAATGAAATCTGCACCGATTTTTATACAATTTGAAATTTAGATTTATAAAAGTATTTAATTGCACACGTGTTTCATAGTTTTCTATAATTCTTCACCTAAGGGTGCAAATAAGGGGTTGAAAGTTTGTATGGAAAAATCATTAAATCTCCACCGATTTTTATAAAATTTGAAATTCATACTCTTAAGAGTATTTAATTAAACACGTGTTTCATGGTTTATTAGAATTCACCCCTAAGAATGCAAATAAGCAGGCGAAGCTGCGCGCGTCCGCTAGTTCTATATATAAAACAGAAAGCATAGAAAACGTGTATTGTAAAGAGATACAACACTTTGAGATTCCATTTAAAACATTTTCGGTTGAGTGGCAGAGTTTAACACCGCGCTTTGCCGCAACTATAAATGTACAACTATAGACGAATATATATAAATATATTCCAACTATATGTCTCTAACATTTTCGTTACTATTTTATTTATATACCAGACCATTTCCACATTGCTTTTTATTTTAACGGCATGACGGCAATATAACAATTGTGCCGCATACATAAAACGCAAAGTAAGCTTAAAGATATCTTCAATGACTACTTAAGCTTTTGACGATATCAGTAATGCAGCTGCGCTTTAGTTAAAGTAATTTAAAATTTAAGTACGTTTACTTAAAATGAAACAATAAATACAGATTTATTTTTTATTCTATCAAATAAAATATATATTTTTTTGTATAATTGATGTTTCGATATTAGAGTTTTTCTAGATGATATTGAAACGTTTCAGTCTATACATTTCAATTAACGAAGCAGTTATTTAAGGCACAATACAAAACGAAATGAAAATTATAATAATGTTATTAGCACACACTGGAATTTTTAGTTTTTAGTTCAGCTCGCTTGTACTACTGTTTTTGTAGTTAACATGACCGAACACAACTTCAAATATACACTGTATAGTAAAGAGCTTTTATAAATGAGAAAATTGCAATCATTCATTCAGTCATCAATCATTTTTTTACATTAGAATTAAAGTGAAAATATATCAAGAATGCTATATAATTTAGGTCGTCGTCAAGCAGTACCTCCAGTAAATTTGTGTTCCGTTGAGGATACGATTTCCATTTGGGAATATGAATTATTTTCATGCGTCGTTTTCGTAACAAGATGAAGCTGGCCGTTAAGTTCCACTACTCATCACGCAGTCTCCTAAAAATTTTACGGAAAATGGAGAACAGCGAATGTCAACACTAGGATCTATTTACTTTTCTTTATATTTTAGATACAATGTTAAATTAAAAAATAAATAAATACAGGGTATAAAAGACACACTTTCATATTTATTATACAACACGAATAAAAAGAAAGAAAATAACAAACAACACATAACGACGTTCGCCATTATAATAAAACAACGCAATAGGCATTTTAAGTTTTCATTAAAACAACTGATGTAAACGAAACTAAAGCTGCGTCAAAAGATTTTTTATATGGATTCATTTCGAAAAACAATGTCGCTCTAATTAGTTGGATGGCTTCTCACAAGTGATTTCTTTATGAATAACAATAAGTATAATTAGCATTCTCTTTGTGTCACCATTGAGAGATTGTAATTCTATGTTATTGACCGAACCGTTTCCCGGTACGTTAGCAAAACAAAGACTAATTAAAATAAAACCGGTCAAGTGCGAGATGCATCCGGACACCGAGGATTTCGTACTAATTTCAAAATGAAATGATAAATATCATTTCATGAAATAAACAAATATATTTATTTAATGATTTTTTTTGTTTCTATTTTTTTAAATACTTATAAATTTTCACTTTTCGGATTTTTTTTCTTTTATTTATATTGTAAGTTTTCACTTCGTACCAAATATCATGACTGTAGGTCCACAAGAAGTATCCTAAATGTTGTAGCGAATTCCATACAAAATGCAGCAAAATCCAT
Organism: Heliconius nattereri; assembly: GCA_013403645.1. NCBI lineage: Eukaryota > Metazoa > Arthropoda > Insecta > Lepidoptera > Nymphalidae > Heliconius > Heliconius nattereri. The sequence continues at coordinate 5,711,480 of JAAIXI010000224.1, read as the reverse complement.
ACCTGCTGCTTATTTACTTATATCTCGAACGAGCTTCATTTTTTGCCATATTGCAAGGGACCATAGAATTAAATATATAATATTAATATATTCTTCATTGACTTTGAAAAGAGCAACTGTTGAGTTTCTTGCTGGCTCTTCTCAGCAGAACTGCCTTCCGAACCGGTGGTAGCTTTTTGTTGACATGTACATTCGACGATTCAAAAGTGCTTTTATAGTTTATTTGAATAAAGAATATTTTGAATTTGTATTCGAAGTTGAATTCAGCATGATACCTCTAATAGTCTTGAAAGTCCGTCACACAAACAACAAACTGATCCTATAAGGGTTCCACCTTTTAAAGTACGGAATCCTAAAAATCGTTGTGTCCACATTCGGAAACCCGGGAGCACATTAAACTAATTAGCTGATAATCTGATGGAGGCTAAGACAAAAACAACTAACCAAATTTTCCAAAATAATTGCGTCAATCGTTTTATATTTATTTTGGGGTTAACACAACGTGTGATTTCACAATCCCTAAGCATCGTTAAGGTGATACTTAAATTAAACTTTTCGGGCAAAAAGAAAGTGGGGAGTGTGGGTCCAAACCGCAAACTTTAAACCAAAATGTTAGCGTATATTCTCCGCATAAACTTTTAATTGCGGTACCAGTTATACAGTTCGTGCTATGTGAAATCATGTTGGTAGTTTAATGAATTCGGTAGTGAAAATTGTGTATTGTATGAGTCAGTGGCCGAGAAGTTATACCTAATATTAGTCAAAAGTTGATCATATAAACGGTCAAATTGAAGTCAAACAGCGACAGCGTCCATAATTTAAGTTTGGATGGCACTTACATAATTCACGCAGTACACTGAGATCCCAGGGCCCCCATACCTACGTCATTTTAGCAAAGCTGAAATTTTGAGGATTAATAATCTAACATATAGTTCAGATGGTGTGCGTACTTACCAACATAAAAGTGGGGCCTTGTTAGAGGTAGGTAGGTAGTAGAGTAAAAGGAGAAACGCTCATATGTAAATATGATTTAAGAATGATATAAATAATGTTTATTTATTATTGCCAGATCCTTTACGTGGGCATTTATTCCCGCCAGACACCATAAAGGTTGTTTAAAATAGGAGCAAACTACGTTATACTAGCAAGTCTCAATTTTATTTATATTATTTTATCTATTTTAAGACCAATCCGATTTCTCAATCCTCCTCTCCGACAGAGATGTATGTACCTTTAATAAGCGCCACCTCTGAAATGGTCCCGCTTTGAAGTTAGTGTATACGCTTACTGTCTTAACTACATATTAGACTAACAATCCTCGAAAATTTAACTTTGTTAAAATGACGTAGATCTGGGGGCGATGAGATCTTGGGCTGCAGAGTAAGTGCACTCCGATAACATGACCGAAACGTCGTTTGGAATGAGTTTTAATAATTAAAACAAGTACAGTACATTTATTTTCGCTAAAATATGCAGAATTGGTGTTTTTTAGCGCGAAATGTTTTTTCACTATGAATGATTGCCAATATTTATAGAATGTTGTAGGCGTACATGTGATCGTCGATATAATGTACATTGTTTACAAAACAATAGTTTATCGATGCACTGTGAAACACGAGCCAAACAAAAAGCTCCATGTTCAACAAAATAATTGTTGCAGGCATTTGCATATTTATTTATATATTATTTATTAACATTTTCGAAACTACATATATCTTGCATTAACTTTGTACAATATGTAAAAGTCTCTAACAAAGCTTACGAAAGTACAAGTTAAAAAAAGTTAAAAAGACACTACAAATAAATTTCAACTCTCCTTTAAAAACACCTTGTTGACGCATGAAAAAAACACTTAATTTTAACTACAATATTAAAAATATTCAAGAGACACTACAATAAAATGTCCTTCTATATATCAGTAAGTACTTTTCTTAAAACTATGCGAATAGCTTAAGTTCCTGTCTCCCAACGTACTGACATTTAGAATTGAATCGCTCGTCGTGGGAGACTCGTGAAAAATATACTGAAATACGGCACCTTACAGAATGCCACCTCGCCGACTGGTACTTTTTAAATTACATATTTTCTTTGTAAGTTTTAAAATATTTGTGAAATAGTGCAAAGAAATTTTATTGTTTGATTATTTTTGTTAGTTTCAGGCTTTCTCCTGGGAGGCAGAGAAAATCTAGTATTAAAGCCTCATATATGAACTCGAATAATAATATATCATAAAACAGCGGCGTTGTGCTCCGCCACTCAACACGCAATGCTTCCAGAATACCACGGAAAATGTGGAACTACCTACCCTGCTATGTGCAGGATACAGCATGAAGCTAAAAATAATAAAAGACATATCATAAAACTAATTTCAATAATTACTTAATATAATTCATTAAAAGCAATCTCACTTCCATTGACGGTATTTTCCACATACATTAGACTACATATTAGATCTGGACCTATAACGTGCATATACATATGTAAATGGATAATAGTGTGATGAGATTGGATTACAAGGCCAGATGTAGGACCCTATGCATAGGGGAGGACTCTGAATACGTTAACACAACAACATATGACATAGTTGCATAATAGGAATATGTATAATAATAATAATAAAAAATAATAATATTAAATGAAATATTATTAATAGATACAAAATGAAATGAACCTAACTGAAAAAATGAACAAAACTAAAATGAACCTAGTATTAGAACATTCCTTGCCCCACTTTCTGCTCAATTTTTGAAACATTGTGCATTACCTGATGGAAATCATGTTCTCTGGCAAGTACCAGAGCAAGGGAATGAGAATAATTCATTCCCTCAAATAGCATTCGAACCCACAGCCATTGCATTAACAATCAGTTTTAAGATGCCCAAATAAAATTCTGCTTCATAGAAACATAACATAATTACTAACACAACATTACCATATCACAAACAGAAATAATCACGATAAAAGTACAGACCAGTGGCTTGGGACATTTAATTTCCGTAATTATCTATAGTACCCGATCCCCCACACTCCCCTCCAGCACCCCAGGGCAGGGGGAGCGTGGGGGTCGTGCGGGGGTCCAGTTAGAATGGTCATCCGGAGGTATTCCGCATCAATACGGCCGCTATGCCTCGCTCTGTGACACACTAGTATTGCAATTTCCGAACGGCGTCGTTAGCAGCCGTGTATCAGTTCTGGCAACGTTCATAATGATTTGTGCCGTTTCCTGTTGACAACAACAATTTGACGGTTGTTTTTTTCTGACGTTGGATTCGATTGGACGTTCGTCCTAATAAGATAAATGTGTTACGAACGAAATAAAATATATGTTACTTTTCACCTGTAGCTGAAAAAATGCTAGATGCTCACAACCAGATAATCTAAAAAAAGAAACACGCATATGTTAAGTATCGAATTTATACTAGTACTAGTGGACCCGGACCCGGCTACGCCTGCTTGAACTACAAGAATATTTATTAAATATATTTATGAAATTATTTTCAGTTTTCAATAGAATAAGTAAGACAATATAAGCCTAAATAATCAAAAAAGAATAATAAGTAGAGACATATTATTAGAAAAAATATCTGAGTTATTGAAATGAATCAACAAAAAAAGTTAAAGTAACCAAAGTATATTCTTAATATTAGAAAAAGTACCTAAAGCTTTCCGTGCGTGCGTACATACTCATAGATATGGACTTTATTAAAAAACTAAACATTTTTCTATATTGAATAGGTTAATTATTGCGAGTAATATCAAATAAAATAAGAAAAGAACCAAAGTGTAGTTTATATTAATTACAAACAGTAAATAATTACAGAAAATCAACAATAGTTCGAAAATGTATGAAAATTTATAAAACCATCAACATCATCTGCCCGTTCGCGTCGGTCATTCTATGCCGCCCGAGGGCTAGGTTATTTCGAATCAGTGAAATCTCCTTAATTGTTTATTAGAATGTTATACATTAAACTATAATTCTATAATATAATCTAGATAAAATGCTAGAAGTGACTTTTATATTTATTTTTATTAGGATGAATATCAAAATATAAGTTCACTTTGGGTGACGTTTTCTTAAAACAACAATCAAACTTTACAAACCGTTCCTTAGCAACGACGGTTGTTATTAACATGACAGAATAAATTGCATATCAAATTAGAAAGTATTTTAATTTATTAGTACATATGTGTAATGTAATGTTATAGCCTATAGCACTTCTGAAGAATGCAGCTTTCATACAAAACAAAAACAAAGTAAATCAGACCAGTAGATCCAGAGCTCTTAGCGTTCAAACAAACAAACAAACAAACTCTTCCGATTTATTATATTAGTATAGATATTTCACGTTTATATTTTGAAGAACACTACTAAATAGTGCCAGTGATAAAATACATGCTTCTCTACAATATATCTCAACTAATAAGATAAATTCCAAAAATTACAGTTGCAGCATCCCTTTGAATAAAACAACTGTCGCACTAAATAACAAATTTACGAATTCCACAATAGTAGAAACAGAAAGTCACTGTAACAAGACAATTACGAAAGAACATTCAGAACTCGCCGCTCTAAATAAAGATGGCGGTAAAAACATTACGCTAGTACAAGAAACACTATTTTTACACACTCAAATACTTTTGGTTGCGATAATCGCGACGACAATAAAATATTTTAAAGTATGTAACGTTTACACATTTTAGTGCGCATATCTACTAAACTTAACGATTCCTCCATTCCCATAGCAGCCGTTAAAAGGAAAAGGAAATAAAAGAAATAGTTGGTCTACATTAATTATGGGACAAAAGGCGAAGTTGGCTTGACAACTTTCGCTTGTCAGAGGCAAGGGACCGCAGGGTTTTTCCTTGCTCGTGTAATACCTGCTACGTAAGTCCTTAGTTAATTCATAGTTGAGGCCTTTGTTCTTTTGGTTAGTAAAGGGAAATGTAATGAGTTTAGTTGCGTATTTCACGTTATTTCTTGGTACACTATTGACACCTAATGGTATTTATTTAGAGATTTATTAAGACATATTAGAAAATTTCAAATATATATATATATATTATAAATTATATATTTTTTATATTTGAGATATTTCTTCTTTAAAAAAAGGACAATACATTGATACAATTATAAAAATGTAATTTTTTTTTTCAGCTTCACGCTGTATTCCGCACACAGCAGGGTAGTCAGAGGGAACTTAGTGTTATGACACTCTGTAAACCACTTTCCACCAAATTCTCCACCAAATTCTGAAGGCATTGCGTGTTGAGAGTCGGAACTCGACGCCGCGCTTTGCCTTGACACCAGAGCAAAGAAATGGAAATATAAATTTAAATAAATAATTAATTTCCTCGTGTGGGGATCGAATCGAAAACCAGTCACGTGGTTAGAAATAAATACTAAATGTCTATAAAATAAACATATCCAATTTAAACTCAAGAACATTTGACTACCTCAATTAAATTTGATGTAACCACGCAAGCAGATAGCAGAAACTTCGTCGAAACAGATACAATCTTTTTCAATCCGCCTCCCAATTCGACACCACATTATCTCGAGGGAAATTCCCCAAAATCAGCTTTTCATTAATTGCAAACCACCCTTATCGCTTCCTATAAGCTGCCACTAAAATAGTCTAAGATGTGGCAGTTAAAAAATCATAACTAAATTGTTTATTGTCGATGTTATTGCAACGTTTATTTCGGACACCCACTTACATGTATATATTTAAAATTATATTTAAATATCCCGTAGTCTAGTAAGATAAAACTAGGCGTTCCCAAATCTAGGGGACGTAGGGAACAAAATGCATTAATACTAGGTATATTCTCACTCATCTCCCCCCCACTATAAGCGGGCTATGCATTATACGAAACATATTCTCAGCCTTTTGGACTCCAAATGAGATGTTGATCCGATGCCAGATTAATTTATTAGACAGCGACAAAGTTGGTGGATGAGGGGGTTGATTTAGTTATTAGTGTCATACTTAGCTCTTGACAACTTTACCGAGTAAGGTTTTCCTGTTCTTTGCTATATTGCTATCCTATTTAAAATAATGAATATTGAAGGCTTTGGCCCCATGTTTGCCTTTATACACACGTTTTTTTTTGTTTATTTGGTTTGGTTTTTTCGACATTTTTTTTTCACGTTATATCCTGCATGTAACAAGGTAGGCAAAGCGAGCCCAGTATTAAGACACCCCGATCCTCACTTTCTGCTGAATCCTGGAGGCATTGTGGAACTCAACGCCACACCTAGCTTAATATAAAATTATATAAAACATAAAATTATAGTTTATTATATTCAAAGTTTAAAATGAATAACCGGTACTTTAAGGTTCATTATTTTTGTAAAATAATATTTTATTTAAACAGCCTCTTTAAAGAAAAATGCTTTTGGCATTGTGGTTGAACCGCAAATGTTTCATTCTGACCAGAAGCGTTTATTTTCATGTTTGTAAGGTAAAAGTGGTAAAAACGATTAAAGAAGAATTTTCGATTATTTTATACATCTTTCATGTTTATTTCCGGATTATAATAAAAAAGAATGATTTAAAGCCAAAATACTTAACTCCCCTTGTCATTGTTTGATTTTGACATGTTCCTATATAACTTTTTAATACTAGCCATCACTAGCCATTATTTATAATATACACAGGTAACATAATTCAATTATATTTTATTTAAAATAATATTATCTTATATACTACAATAAAATATTACTTATTGTTAAATCTATTACTAGCTAACAGTTCTAATAATGATCATCTATAGATAACAGATCAAACTCAATTTAATTTTTCGAACCCAAATACCATAAACAAACATTCTGTCCTCATAAGAAGAGAAATTATCGTAAAAATATTAAATAACAGGAAAAAAAATCCACTAAGCACTTTATGGCGAGACGTGATCGAACACAATCAAGACAGCACTTCCGCCCATTTACGTGACATCGTCGAGATAGAAATATTACTGGAATTCGATATTCCGCATATCGCTGATTTAGATGAGCCGGTGGACACTTGTCGGTGGATTCTTTCTCTTATCTATTCTTACTTAATATTATAAAAATGTTTTTTTTTGTTCGTTGCTTGAAAGTGTTAATCTTAGAAATTACTGGTTGCTATTGAAATATTCTTATTGTATTTCATAGTCTACTTGTCAAGGAAGCCGTTAGAGGCCATTCATGGCGCAGGGGCACAAGCGTATGACTTTAAGAGCCTCAGGTTTTATCTTCGAATCTCATTCGAGGAAATTGAATATTTTCATTTTTTCGCTCTGGTGAAAAGAAAAGGCGCAGCGCTGAGTTCCGCCACTCAACATGCAATGCTTCCAGATTTCGGTAATCGGAGTGTTTTAACAATCTGCCTACATAATAAAATTGTAGAAAATATAAACGGAAAAAATTTGGGTAAACAACAAAATATAAGTGTAATGTAACCATGCATGTACTTACCTGAAAATGGCATTTCATACTTTAACAAGGCTAAAATAATTATAACTTATAGTTGTACAAAAATTTCTACCTAAATTTCTGTACCTACCCAAAATTTAAAAATTTTCTCTTATACACCCATTACTTTTAGTGAAGTAATTAACCTCGCCGACCTATTATAAGGATTATGTACCCGTTTTGTACAACGCTAAAGACAATTAGCAGCCATTACGTTACCCGCTGTGGAGACGTTGGCTTCGCTACAATTGCGTGAACATTACTAGCATTCGCTATGTTTTAACTAAAAAAAATAAATGTTTTTCAGCCAAAATATGGTTTTTTACAATCTGTACCTCACACATAGCGGGGTAGGCTAAGGGAACCTACAATTTATGACACGTCGTTCTCATTAAGCCGCTTCCGTTACACACTGTCCACCGAATCTGGGGTAACCTTTAGGGTATTGCGTGTTGAGTAGCGGAACTCAACGCCGCATTTAGCCTCGTCACCAGAATGAAGTAAATGAAAATATTGAACACTTCATTTCCTCTAATGATAATCGAACCCACAATCTGTCGCGTTTACAATCACACGCTTGTACCCCTGGCCTGTCACGATTGTCCCCATACATTGGACAAACTTAATATAATTTTAAAATAACTGTTTAATCATAATATATAATAGACTTTGCAACTGTAATAAAAAATACAGAGTGCGAGAAGTAGCACAATATATATTACCACTTCAAGTATTATTCACTTCCAGAGATAACTAAACAAATACCTACTTAAACTCATAAAAACAGAATTTCACGCGTTCATTATAATATAGAACATGGCAGATCGTATCTAAATTGCGACAGAGACAAAGGCGGCGTAATTTCGAAAGCGACACACATTCTCCTTCGCTTGGACGCGAAACAGCTTAATATTTATCTTTGCAGTATAAATGGGTTGAGGAATGTAATTAAAAAGGACCCACGAGGATTCGACTGGGCGTTTTGCAAAGTTACAAGGTGCTAGCTAATGGCTTCGCCGACCCCGCGATAAGGAACGTACACTCGTAAATTGTTAAGAAAGCAGAAAACACCTCGTCTATCATTAAGTAACGACGTGAGTACGTGATTATAGTTTAATGTATTTTCTCCAACTTCACGCTGTATCCCGCTTGTAGCAGGGTAGGCAGAGGGAACCTAAGAACCTTGTGTAAAGACACTCCGTTCTCATAAAGACACTTCCGTTCCTAACTTTCTGCGGAATTCTGGAGGCATTACGTGTTGAGTACTTCGCCTCGATACAGGAGCAAAGAAATGTAACTATTAAAATTTCATTTCCATGAGCGGGAATTAAACCCATGACTTGTTGAGTTTAGATACACTCTCGTCTCGTGCTCTTGCGCCACTACTGACCTCAACTATAATTACAGATACTATTAACATAAATATTCCATCAAATTTTCTTTCTAATAAACATCACTAAACTATTTCACACATTTCTGACTTAAACAGTCAAAAATATCACCCGAAGGCAATAGAAAATCCTGTGGATATCATCACGATTCAAAGACTACGAGAGAGAAGATTCGTTAAAAAATTTAGCCGGAAAGCGCCTTTTGCGTCCTAAACTGCTTTGCACAGCAATGTGTGCTCGGGACAAACGATCCACGCTCTGTTTGCCCTCGCGACCCTCACGCCGTACTGTTTTCCAAATTGAGCCAACTTTTCAATTTTACGTTTCATTCCGCGTCCGACGTCACGGGTGTGTTATTTAAAAGAAACAATTCGGCGCAGTGTCATGTATGTGTATTTGTATGTAGCTTTGTCGCTATTTCCCTACGTTTGTCAATTCCAATATTGGATGTCAATTGTATTTTTATTTTGTGTAACGTGAAACGGAATTTGTCTATATTATTTTAAACTGTTGATATACACGGGGGGAAATTAATTCAAATAAAAGAGAAATTCGTAATAAATCTATATAGTTATATATATTTTTTTTCTTTTGTTACTAAATTATTAATAAAATTAGGCTAGGTAAAATCATGAACACCTTTCCTTAAGGACACTGTAATAAATTTATTTCTTTTTTCTCATTTCTTCCTTTATCATTGCCTCCAGCCCATAATTTGAAAAAGTACAGTTGTAACATAACACATTTCATCATGATATGACATTTTAATTTAATTAAAAAACGACTACTTATAATACTGTACTAATTAAAATAGACTTGGTCTGGTTACTACATAAAAGCGATTGTGAATTCTCAAACCATACAATTATTTGTGTTACAATAATGAGCAAGTATAAAAATAACGGTGTAATAAGAAAAATAATTAATAAAAATTTCTTTTCTTTATTTTACCGTCACGCTGTATCCTACTGTATGCACACAGCACGGCAGGCAGAGGGAACCTAGTGTTAAGACACTCCGTTAACCATTTTCCGCCGAATTCTGAAGACATAGCTTCTTGACTGGTGGAACTCAAGAAAACGGAAATATTAAATATTTCAAATCCTCGAGTGGAAATCGAGCCCACAACCTATTGCATTTACAGTCACACCACTACTGGCTTTTATTTTTCTCTTAATTAACCTTATCATATTAAAAAAAACTACAATTTTAAACGATTCCGTTCACTTGTATTTTTACGAAGTATATCGACATGAAAACACAATTTCCACGACACGTTACGATAGATATATCAACGAAAACTATAAAAGCTGATTCACAGCTGGAGTTATACGACATGGCAAGTGTGTACAAGCGATATTTCTCCTAAACTGGACACTAAAGTGTCATGATCACGAGCAACATCGTGGAAAGTTTACGAGAGTCGGTGATGTGGCCGCGGCGTAAATCTCTCCGGATAGTTGTGGACTATGAATAATATGGAATAAAGTTACACTCGCTGTGAATGTTATTTTTAGACCAGCAGTGGCGCAGGTAGCAAGGGTGTGAATGTACCGTGGCGGTTTTGGGTTCGATCCCCACTCGGGAGAATGAATTATTATTTATTCATATTTCCATTTCAACTTTCTTCCTTGCTATTTGCAGGATACAGCGCGAAACCCATTTATCACCTTGTATCCAGCATACAGAAAGATAGGCAGAGGGAAATATGTAAGGTAGGCGTTAAGACACTCCGCTCTCAGACAATTTTTTAAAATAAATACTTAATAAAGGCTTACTTAGATATACAAACTGAAATCATTAAAATTTTCGCATGCATTCATCGGAAAGACTTCCAAAGGGAAGATAAAAGGCAAACGTCCACAAAGAGTAATGTAAAATAAAAAGAGTTTTATATAAAAAAAATACACGTTGAATTAAAACACCGGTTTAAAAGCAACCACCTGTAGGATCACAAGCTTCATTCAGTTTAAAGGGTCTTTATGGTGAGTATTTCTAAATGTTACAATTAGGGAAAGGGAGGTCTTTATATTTTAATTATCTATTATATATTATATATTACAGTAATGAAGTATTCATTGTATTCATCTGATTACGAATTTCACCTATTCTCTGGCTAGAATTGACAAAAAAAAATCAGTAACTTTTATTATGAAATAAATAATAATAGTCAATTTATAAAACGGTAATTGCTACAGACGAATAAACTAACCATACAAAAATAATATGATCTAACGTAATAAGCACCGAATTGTGCTTTTAAAGTTTCCAAATAAAAGTTGAAACTATTTATTTCAAATTAAGTTATTTAGTTATATTCTTGAAAAATCATAAAAAAATTTTTTTACGAGTATTGAATACATTCAGTTTTTTTTTTATATTTGCAAAAGTGTTTGCATCTCTCACCAGTCTACTATAATCAGTCAATGTTTATAGAGCACACATCTGTTGTTATTGTAAAACTATCCTAACACACGCGGTGAACTAATAAGGTTGTTACACTAACTTTCACACGCTGAAGAAAGAATATCATTTAAAATAGTCCCACAAACGTACAAATAATTTTTAATTAAAAATTTCATAAATATACAAGTTTTTTACAGCTTGAACAACTACTTAAAAACTTCAAAGCTTATTTATCCTTAGTTTAAAGTAAATTTTACTATTTTTCTTATTTGCGCTACTGTAGATAATAATTTTATTTTCGTAATGAAAAATCGTGTATTTCTCGCCATGTTGGTCGCCACTCGCCACTTGCTTTATCTAGGAGCAAGAATTTGAAAGCTAGAAAAAGTTAAATTAAGGTAATTAAGGACAAATTTTTAATATTTTTGATATAATAAGTTTGTTATAATATAAATCTTTTTTATATTTGTCATAGAATGTAAGGTAAATGAAAATAAGTAATTCCCCCTAGAGGGAATCGAACCCACAGCCGTTGCCTTTACAGTCCGCCCGCTGCACCACACCGACCTCAACCATCCATCCAAGCCGTCATTAATTATACCAACATATATATATATACATAGCTGTGAAAGTTAAATTCATAAGGTTTGTGTTTCGCTACAAGATTGTTTGAGTTCAGGTGAGAACTTTTAATGAGACGAACTCGAACTAACCTGTAACTTTTAATTATTACCTTAATGTTAGTCGCGGGCAGATCCCATAACTCACGACGTATCTTATAGTCATTTTGTTGTGAATATTAATTACACACTACCCAGGTGATGAAATGAAAATATTAAATATTTCATTTCTTTGAGTGGGAATGGAACTCACAACCTGTCTCTGCCAATATATGTTAAAATAAAGATAATAATAGTAAGCTTAGAATATAATCCTGCTAACATTCTGTCAAGCAATAATAATAACTAGGACAGACGGATTTATACGGAATTTAAAATAATAATTATATTAATAAAATATGTTATATAAATAGGTATAATAATATACCAAAAAAAAGTTAACTTAAAAAAACGACAAGTCACGAAATCTATTAAAAGACAATGCCTCTTGAGACAATTATTAAGAAGCTTTCCAGTAGGTATGCGGATACACGAATCATTTACGAAAATTAAAAGCATACATTTTGATTAATCGACGCCATTGTAAACTGAAACGTTCACAAGAATTAGATTGTAGGTTGAAATTAAAGAAATATTAATAACAAAGGAAAGTAGTTATCTTTATGTGAACAATATAAAAGCAAAAGTTCATTTTCATTTAATTAAATATAAACTCATTGCTAATAATAGCCGCTGTGGCGCAGTGGCATAAGCGTGTGACTGTAACACAAGATTTGTGGATTCGATTCTTATTCGGAGGAATAAGTTATTATTTATTAACATTTTCAATTTTTCGCTCTGGTAACAAAGCAAACAGCGGCGTTGAGTTATACCACTCAACACGCAATGGCTTGAAAGTTCGTCAGAAACGTTCGTCCGTCTTAACACTAGGTTCCCTCTGTCTACCCTGCTATAATATGCAGGATACAGCGTGAAGCTGACAATTAAAACAATTTTGCCCATTTGCAATAGAACAGTAGTTGGTAATATTACACTTAGTGTAATTGAACTAAATTGTCTTTTTTACATACATTTCATTAGGAATTTACTTTATTCACACCAACAACTGTCGCGACCAGATTAAAACATATGAGCTTGTTCTACAATAACATTCAATTTTATTAAATAACATATACATCTATAACTAATAATAATATAATTATTAATACAGTTATAATAATATTATTTAAATTAATTTATTTAATCAAATTCAAACACCCAACAAGCGATAACGACGAAACGTAAATAGAAAATTGAAATTAAATTAAATTTAACACCAAAATTTATATCGAAGCAAACAAACAAACAGTCGATCGGGCTACCACTAGACAAGATTAATGACAGGCGGAATTAAATATATGGCGGTGGAGTATATCACGCGAACTTCGGGGTGCGGTCGTCACTTGATAATCGATCGTCTTGTGTGGCTAGTGTGTGGTTATACTCGTATATAATATACTAGCGGACGCGCAGCTTCGCTTGCTTATTTAGGGGTGAATTGTAATAAATCACGAAACATGTGTTCAATTAAATTTTATTAAGAGTCTAAATTTCATATGTTATAAAAATCGATGGCGATTTAAAGATTTTTCCATACAAACTTTCAACCCCTTATTTGCTCCCTTGGGGGGTGAATTCAATGAAACCATGAAATACACGTTCAATTAAATATTTTTTAAGGGTCTAAATTTGAAATTTTATAAAAATTGGTGCCGATTTAAAATTTCACGTTTCTACCATCAGCGGTTACGACTATGCGTGCGGTTTACCTCAGCCAGTGAGGACAAGTCCTTTTATATATATAGATAATTATATATCTATATGTATCTGAGTAATAGTGACAACAAACAATAAGCTAAAAATAAACAATAGCTATGGGTACGATCCTTTTTAAGGAATGTTTATCAAAAAATATTTTTATTTTACTAGAATCGTTACATTTAAACCCGCGTTGTAACAACTCCGTTACTCAATACGTATGAGCGTAGGAATAGGGGGTGGGCCTATCCTGGAAATTTGATTAATAAAAAAATGTCATGTAAAATAAAAAAAACCTTTACACGAACATATATGTTTAAAATTAATACCTCCAATACTCCTATAATATTGTCTCAAAAATATCATCACTCGAGAAAGTGAAATATTGTTTTATTTTTATTTATTTTTATTTTATACGTTTCGTTGCTCAGGTAAGCAGGCAAAGCGCTTGGTTAATTTAACCCACCACGCCGCCACGAACCACGCAATGCCTCCAAGAATTCGGGGGAAACTGGAGAAGTGTTCTAATAAGAACGGAGTGTCTTAACATTAGTTTCCCAGATTCCCTCTACCCTACTCTATTATGTAAGAGAAAAAAATAAAACATCCCCACTATCTTCTAAAAACATTCATATTTTACTTTTATTTTAACCTACACCTATAAGTTAGTTTATAATTTAGTTTACACACTACCGTATCACGATCAATTTATATTTATAGACGTATAAATCATGTTTTTTCCCGTGTATCAGGAGTGTAATTTATTTTCAATTTTACGTGACGCAGATACCGCTGCGCGTGACGGATAGCATCCGCGTGACATATAAATTAAATATTAACTATTCATACATACATATAATGTACGTACAATAACTTGTGATTTTTCAATTATACTTTAATTAAACTTTGATTACCTGCCGATTGTAATCTAGTCTAACATTATAAAACTAAAGTGTTTGTTTGGTTGTATGCACTAATCTTAGGAACTATCGAATTCATTCAAATTCAGTTTTTTTTTGTATAAGATGGTCAATTTATTAAAGAATGCTTTTATAGGTATAAGGCTCAATATTACATCACATTGGTCGTCAAGTATCGACGGGACTTACTGTACCTGCCCTACGGTCATATCTAACTCATACCTAATTATATAAAAAGTTAAAAGTATTTAGACATTTTATAATTACTTAGAAGATAAATATAGTTATTTAAATAGTCTCTTTGCACGTAAATATTCAATTTATCATATGAAAATATTTTAAAAATATATTATAAGCATAATTTCAAAAGTATTAAAGTACTTAAAATCAAAAAATCTACCAACGTGATGGAAAAATAAGCAATGCCAAATTAAAAAACTTATTTAATAAGCATTAAATAAATATAATATTATTAACAGTTATTTTGTGGAAGAATTATAAACCAACACAAAAAATGGAAACCATATGCTGAGTTCATTCCAGAGCAACGATCACATGACTATCGAATGAAATCTAATTTACAAATGAACGAGCAGCCGTTCATCGATTTTATATTAATACTAGACGATTTCCTTTACTTTGAAAGTATTATATTTTACATTTTTGTATGTAGGTAGTGTTCCTTAGAAGTTCAGTTTAAACGACAGAGGCTTTAACACACTTAACATATTTTTTTTATTTTGTTTGTGCGTAAAAGTTCGTATTCCTTATGGTGAAACTAGAATAAAGAAAATCATATTCTTTCATATCTCAGAGGATAAGGGAAGCAATGGGATCTGCCACTCAGCACCAAATATATTTTAAGCCACAGAAACCGCAAAATATAGTAATTTACCAGGAAAAGGATGGAATACACGAACTTAAAAGAAACCTCAAGGTCCTTCAAATCATCGTAAAAGGAACCTCGAGGTCCTCCAAACCAAGGCCAAGCACCATCAATAGGAGAACGTGAGAACGAGATTTCTCCTCAACACGGAGACCCTAAACGTAATTATTTGGCAACAAGTTTGAACAGCGTGCCCGGCACGCGATGTTACGTGACGGTGAGTAGAGACACTAATGAAGGCGTAATTACTTCTCAGATTGCCGTGAAGATATGATGTGTCACGTCAATATTAATTACAGAGAACAAACAGACCCCGTTACCGCGATACCATAAACGCGATTCGAATCGACTGTATATTAAATAATATTAATTATTGATGAGTGCTTGTTTCAAATGGAATTTAATTGCTATATGTATATACATAGCTATATATATAAAATAATATGGACAATATTTTTAACATTTTAAAGTGGTATTTAACACTTAAGGCGGTTTCCAACAGGCGCCGGTTCAAATCCCGCTACGTTCCAACTTAATACGTTTTCTAAGCAAGTATAATATAGGTAATATAAACGTACTTGAATGAATAGAAGGTAACACAAAAACGGATTCAGCTATTTAATCTAGATACTGCTTGTTAAATACTTGTGGACTTTACATTGGATGGAAAACAGGTCTTAACGCCAAGTCCCACTTTGCCGCGAAGAAATATATATATTACATTTCTAAAAGACAAAAACTATATTATAACAAAAACAAAATCAAATCTAATCCTTAATTCGTAGTCCAAATTACTACCCTAAAAATAATAACACATAACTACTCACTAATACATTTATTTCTTCTGTAATATAATGGCGTTCACACACGAAACTTCAGACGTAATGAATACAACACAAGCGGTAGATAATTGGTTTCGACGTGGCGAGTGCGGCACGTGTGACGAGACTTAAGAACGGGGGGCGACACGTATACGTACGTGACCCCAAGTTATTCTTCTCGAACAACGCTGAATGTCTCTTGATTTTACTTATAACTAATAACTAAAATTTATTACCTACGATATTCATTACGTATATGGAAATTTTATGTATAATTAATTGGTTTTATTATAATAAACTATGTACGAGGCCGTTTTGGCGCGGGTGTATAAGCGTGGGTTCGATTCCCACTTGGGGAATTGAAATATTTAATATTTTTATATCGCCATTCTGGCAACGAGGCAGAGCGCGACTTTGCGCCCCGTCACTCAACACGCAACTCATCAAGAATTCAGATAATAATTTAGAAAATAATAAATATTTCATTTCCTCAAGTGAAAAATCGAACCCTCAACGACGGCACGACTGCCTTCAGGTTTCTTGTTACTATGTACATATTTAGTAGTTACAAGAAAATACATTGAACTATTATCTCATAATTTATTAATAATTCAATGTATTTTCATTACCTAGCATAAAGTTGAATACTAAAAATGATAGTACACAATTTGCGTGTCCTTACATCATCGATAAGTACAAAGGTAGACAAGAATATTAGTAAGAATATCAAAAATAAACCCAAAATAAATTTCATTAGTTTGCCTCGCGTGAGTTACTTTACGTAATGGAAGCAAAGAGTGCCTTGAGACTGTTAATTGAAAACAATGACCGCATTCCTAAAGTATAAAACGCGCTTTTTAGTTAGAATACAAAATTTAAACAGTATGAAATTATGTAGCACGAGGTAACACAAAGTGCACAAAGTATGACTGTAAACACGACTGATTGTGGGTTCGATCCCCACACGAGTTGTTAAGATATTTATTTAAATTTATATATACATATATATAATAAATATATTTATATATATTTTTTTTTCATTTCTTCGTTCTGGTGTCGAGGCAAAAAGCGGCGTTGAGTTCCGCCACACACACAATGCCTCCAAAATACGGCGGAAAATGGGGAGCGACGACATTAAGTATAAAAGTATTTCAAATGTAGAAGACACCTGTTAATCATTTTAACCCAGTCCATAATCTCGCGCAAAACCTCACTCACCGCATAGAGGGAAACAAGACTGTCGTTTGATGGCGGTTTCCTATACGTTTGTGTTCGTAAGTGATTTAAACGCAATTATATTTAAATCAGCTTCACGCTGTGTATCCCGCACACAGCATGGTAGGCAGAGGAAACCTAATGTTAAGACACTCCGTTCCCCACTTTCTGCCGAATCCTGGAGGCAATTGCGTGTTGAGTCGCAAAACTCTATTATATTTATTTTATAAAAATAAGGACCTACCAGTGGCCGCCTACAATTTCACAGTCATTGGATACGTGGACGTTTGAAGTGGAGAGTTTAAGATTTACGTCCATGGGATTATTGGAAAATTCTTTCTTTATTCTTGTTACCAGTACATAATATATAGATTGTTATATAATATATACCTCTAAATGTAATATCAATACATTCTAACAAATTAAAAATAACTATTATGAGATGACTTTGAAGTGGTATAGTAATGAAGTACGCATACTGAGCAAGTTTAAATATTAATGGGTACCGACTATCGAACTCGCAATACAGCACAGAATCTGTCTGTCAGTATCTGGCTGTTCCAATTTAACATGAAAGCTGAATGGAATGGAAGGTATCTCGATAACAGATGCTTACGAAAACTTAAAAATGAATAAATAATATAATATTAACTTAATATAATCCGTGATTTAAGTCGTCCGCGCAATGGCACAACCTAGTAACTGTAATGACGGTTGTTGGTTCAATTTTCACTCAAATGAAATATTTATAATATCTTTATTGTCTCGTTAATAAGACAAAGCCGAGTTTAACCACTCAACTAGCAACGTCTCGAAATTCTGTCAAAAGCGGAGAACAAAATATGTTAACACTACGTACCCTCTAGCTATCGTACTTTAAACAGTGTACACCGTGAAAATAAAATAAATAACCATATGAATATTAACAAACAAAAACCAATAACTATAAACATAATAAACAAAATATCTTCCATATCTCATATATCCTATTACACAAGATCTGATCGACACAACTGATCCCCACGCCGTAGATCCAGACCAGGACCAGATCAACAGATAGAGTCCCTCATAGCGCCGCACTATAAACAGACAAGGTACAACTAGCATGAATATGTATGGACATGAATACGAACCCCGGATACCGGCTGTGGCTGTGAGACGTGCTGATTTATTCAAAGCAATTTTAACGACATCTGTCAAATGCAATAATATGTAGAGTGTATGCAATAGTGTGTATGCTATCCGGTGCACTGTTGTATGAAAATGTTTGCTAGATCGCTGTACGTGATTGCGTTTTGCGTAATGTTGGAAGGAGAGTAGAGAGAGAGAGGTGTAAAGTTATTAAAAGATAAATGTATCTTAATAAATTTTTGCTTTTACTGTATCGTTCGTATCAGGAAAATTGAGTATACAAAAAAGTTAGTCATTAAAAGTTTAGAGGCCACTCGTGACGCAGATGCTATAACTTAATCTATATATATAAAAGGACTTGTCCTCACTGACTGAGGTAAGACGCACGGACAGCCGTAACCGCTGATGGTAAAAACGTGAAATTTGGACAGACGTTTACTTTCGTAATCCACTAAGAAGGGATTTTGAAAAATTTTAACCCTAAAGGGGTGAAATAAGGGATAAAAGTTTGTACGGAAAAAAAATTAAATCAGCACCGATTTTTATAAAATTCGAAATTTAGTTTTTTAGAAGTATTTAATTGAACACGTGTTTCATCGTTTCTTAGAATTCTCCCCCTAAGGGTGCAAATAAGGGGTTGAAAGTTTATATGGAAAAAATTTTAAATCGCCACAGATTTTTATAAAAATTGAAATTGAGACTCTTAAAAATATTTCATTGAACACTTGTTTTAAGGTTATTATAATTTACCCCTAAGGGTACAAATAAGCAAGCGAAGCTGCGCGCGTCCGCTAGTTATCTATAAATGTACCTATATAATTACATAGCATTCATTCAATCCACATGTTCTAACGACATTTTGTCCAACTAAATACTAAGATTATCACATCGTCAGACAAGAAGCATAACTTGCAAGGTTAAATCACACGCTCCAGATGCGGTAGAGGCTCTCGATTAATTAACCACAAAAACAATCTCAGGTATAAACTGGTTCGTATTATGTTTAATGTTGTATTTTTATGTAATAATAACGTCCTCCATTAAAATAGTTGTTGCGAAATCCTTTTAAAGTTATATATTATGTTAACTTTAAAAAATACAAGCATAACTAATTGTTAATGTTAACTTATTAAAATTAGTTAGCAAACTATCATTAATTGAGAATAAATTTTTTTTTCGGCAGATGGTGTTTTGGTAATAAAGCAAATATTACTAAATTATGATACATTTCCCCGAGTGGGAATCGAGCCCAACACCGTCGTGTTAACAGTTACACGTTTGTGTCACTAGGACACGACGACCTCAAATACACTATGTTTGTAGTTTTTAAAACTATATTTTTTTATTATATTAATATCAAGCTTAGCATTTCTAGATTAACTAAAAAAACATTACTTTTATGCACATTTACATACACACAAACCACACAAATAATACCATTAAATTCTCCCAACACCAGACCCACCCCCCGAACGCTGTAGCCGATGTAACCAAAACAAAAGGTTAAGCAACACTACTTAACCTTTAAGTATGGACGTCGGGTCTGACAGACCCATCTAGTACTACGAATTCTACAAATCGGCCACATCTCGTTGACCTCCGCCACTGAGTCGCTCAGTACCTTTCGTATTAATGACAAAATGAATGTAGATAGCAGTGGTTGTGTCTCTNAGCAAATATTACTAAATTATGATACATTTCCCCGAGTGGGAATCGAGCCCAACACCGTCGTGTTAACAGTTACACGTTTGTGTCACTAGGACACGACGACCTCAAATACACTATGTTTGTAGTTTTTAAAACTATATTTTTTTATTATATTAATATCAAGCTTAGCATTTCTAGATTAACTAAAAAAACATTACTTTTATGCACATTTACATACACACAAACCACACAAATAATACCATTAAATTCTCCCAACACCAGACCCACCCCCCGAACGCTGTAGCCGATGTAACCAAAACAAAAGGTTAAGCAACACTACTTAAGCACGCCCTTGTATCGATTGAACCATCGGGACTAACGACAATATACGACAAACTGTAAACAATAGAGAATGGCTGTCGACCTCGATTGCGTCTGAAACAAAGTGCGTGGGCCGCCGAGGACTGTCTAATATACTTGTGGCTATAAATATAAATCCATCATTCATACCGAGATGGGTACGTGAATGATGGATTTGTATTTATAGCTTCACGCTATATCATGGGTAGGTACAGGGAACCTGGGAACCACTTAGAACCACTCCGTACTTACTAAGGTACAGGCGGCTACAGAATGAAGAAATGATCAAATCAAATCAAAACTAACACGAAAAACTTAAAAAAAACATCTCTAAAAACGCTTCGACCCGAACAGAAGCATTCACCGTTTAATCACGGACTTCGATTACTTACAAAATCCTCTAACACCTCCTAATATACCAAACCACTGTGACGTGAGAAAAATTCACCCCCCGGGGGAAGTAATCAGTCAAGTTTAGCTGAGCATTACTTTAATGGGGGAAGAGCGCTTTTGTCCTTTAGAATAGATCCCTAGGCAGTATTAGCGAGTATCTGATAATTCTAACACCCAAATACGATAGGATCGTATAATGAAATCCTTTGATTAAACATGTTTTTTTATTACATATGGGTAGTGATTTGTCTTAATTAATATTGTAAAGACAGACATTCGATAACATCAATTTATGATATGAAATAATAAATAATATTTACATAAATATACAATTGTTTTTTTTTAGCTTCATACTTTTCATCTAATTTTCCATGCATGGCATTTTGAGTGATAAAACCATACTTTTAAACATATAATAAAATAACAAATACAATGAGAATATAAACAATACAGATTATTAAGTGCAACCTTGTTGGCATGCGAGGTTCTTAAGAAACTGTCAAGTGCAGCCAGACTCACTCGTGCGTCAAGTGATCTATGCTAATGCCAAAGACATTTCCATGCATTTATTAAGTTACGTTGCATTATTTTAATGATTAGGTTCTTGTAGCTTCACGCGGTAACCCGCACATAACATGCAGAGTTAACTCGGGAATCTAGTGTTAAGATATTCCGTTTCCATTAAAACACTTCCGTTCACCATTGTTAAACGTTTAAAATAGTTATCAAATGAACTTGATAACTGATTTTAACAAAAAACCAATAGCGGAAAATGTCAAATATTTTGTGAAAAAAGAAAGTTTAAAAATACACAAATACGATTGTATTAAATTTTGAATAAAGTAGTTTATTTTCAAATATATTTGTAATATATGTAAGGGAGAAGTGGCATGAAGGAGCCAGGTTTTGAAAGAGCCACTTGCAATGTTATAGTAGTTTAGGAACGGATTCGTTAGAATATTTTATTTTTAAATGGCAATATTGATTTCCCGCCACCCACAAAAATTTTACAGTTCAACGGAACCATCGGACGCCGATACGTCGAGTTGAAGTTTTTGGTATTCCAAAGCAAGTATTTTACCTCCTTTGAATTGTTTTTTAGTATTTCATTGTAAACAAATACGGGTAATTGGAATATAGATTGAGTTTATGTATATATTTGGCCTTGCAATTGCATTAAAATTGAGTTTAAAAAGTTTTGATATCGTTGTCATTTTGGAGGTTACATTTTTTTAAAGAAAAAGTTATGAAAGAGCCGGGTGGACGGCCTTGAAAGAGTGGCTCTTTCATAGTCTGAATAATATAAGATTAAAAAGTTTGTTAGAATTATCTACTTGAAATGACTGATAGAATTTTAAAAAATATATTACATTTTAATTAGAATTATTAAATCGTTTTTATTTAATATTGTTTAGCATAATTATCACTGTTATACCTCATAATATAAGACTGGCCCTTTCATAACTTTTAGTGGCTCTTTCAATACCGTAATGTTAGAAAAGGGCCAAATGACACATTTTTTGTTAAAATGAATATTTAATTCATTATTAATTGTATTAAAGGGTTATTTCGTACTTAATTACCTAGTTTAATAAACAAATAATAATTTGAGGAAAAAAATCTTAATTTCTTTAATTAAAAATATATATTTTTGCATCATTTAGTAAGCTGGCTCTTTCATGCCACTTCCCCTTTACCTATATTAAATTATTAATCATTAGTACAAAAGACGACGTTGAGTTCCGCTACTCAACGTAAAACGCAATATCTCGAAAATTAAATGGAAAATAGAGCAATGAGTGTCTCATCACTACCTCCCTGCTCACTGGGTTCTATCAGCCTACCCTAGGATGTGATAAAAACCTTGAAGATGTTAATCAAAACACAATCCGAGACCAAGCAAATGTATTATATTTTAACTTGACAATTCGCGGTATAAACAAAAACCGACAAGGTTGATTGCTTGTCTTACAAAAGATAAAAAAAAACTAACTTAAAAGTCGCGTTTTTTACGCAACAGTGTAAAAAACTTATTATCTCACTGTTATATACGATATTCATTTTAATAGCTGCAACTGTTTATTCAGTGTTGTAGCTAAAACATAAGGTTGATAATAAATAGACAATGTAACTACTTTGTTCTTTTCTTTTGTAAAAAAAAAAATGAACAAGTAGCAATGGCTGCTATTACAAATTAACAAGTGCGAGTCGTACTCGCTCACGAAGGATCCCATACTATAATCTAAGAAAACAAAGAAATCACCTTTGTTGTATGGGAGTCGCCCTAAATATTTATTCTATTGTTTATAATAGCTTTTCGTTTGCGTTTCCTATATTACAGCTTCCTGGCAGACCGGCATGATTAAAGAATATTTTGAAATATAATAAACAATTTCTCTGAGTGAAAATCAAATCTATAACCGTTGCGCTAACACACCGCCATTTCCAAATAGCACCACGTAAGCGCAAATAGTATACTTCTATATAAAAGTTTCATTAAAAAAATACAACAAAAAAAGAAGTTCAAACTCTTTTAATTAAAAAACCTTAGTGCTTAACCAAACACCTGCAAATGTTTATCGGGCGCCTGTTCCTGAACTTACGGATAATGATGAGACTCGTAAACAAAACTAACGACGTCTTACCTGGAAAAAAAACAAGAGAGCTTTAGATACGAATGCTTTTAATATATTCCTGAAAAAATATAAAAAAGTGAATACAAGAAGTAATAGTTAGTTAAATGAAAATGGTTTATGCTACTTATATAGGTACCATTGTACAAAAACACATAAGAATACAAGATCTCAAATACATAATTATAAAATGTGTGGAAATAAAGTATTCAGAGATTTTAATTAGGACAAATAGAATGAATACAAATGCAAAAAAATGTATTTTCAATTTACAAAATTAATTTTTATTTTCATATATATGCATGCATATATCAAGGTTTGCAGTGAATACATAGAGTCAAGAAACTTTGTCTTCCGCTTTTCGACCAAATTTGAAATTTTCCATGTTGAGTGATGAAACTCAAGGCCACGCTTTGGCTTACCAGAACAGAGTACTATAAAATAATTAATAATTTAAATCCCCGATACGGGATCGAATCCACAATCATCGCGTTTACAAACTGACCTACTACACCAGAACAGCGTCAACATTCCAACACAGCTATAGACATTTGAACTATTCCCCCTCCGCAATATTACTATTTCACCTTATTAAAAGTGATTCCAATATGATAGACCATCAGGCTGGGCAGAGTACACTACAACTAATTTCGGAGTCAACACGTGTCAACCCCTGTCCGTTGTGACGGGACCCTCTTTGACCGCGTATCATTTCGTACGTCACTGATTTCAGGTATTTCTAATATGAATAGAATAACGCGTTGGGTTCAAACGAACTCGTGTGGGGGTGTGAGATAACCCACACAACATATAAATTTGTTTTATTTTTCTAATATTAAAACCTATCATTATTATTATAGGAAAGTTGGGATGTAGGGGTACACACGTGTTGCTATTAACGCAAAAAGTTATGGGTTCAATTCCTACGTCTCAACAGGCAATACCTCCGGAATTTGGCGGAAAGTGGGTAAATAAAAGGGTTTAATAAACAGAAACGTTCTTAACACTAGCTACCCAAATAACATTTGCCTATCCAACTATATGCGTGCAGCTAAAAAAAAACGATATTACAGAAAAAAAATACATGAGTGTTTTTGCAAATAAGTGCCTAACAAGATGGGTATATATTAATGTATTAGCGTTTCAGCGTATTGAAAACACAATGTAATTTGCATGTACACGTGTAAGGCATACACCCACCTAGTGTAGTATTATGCATATCATATGCTCATAAAATGCAATGCATATGCTATCAGTAAACACCGTTTTCAGCCAAGTTTATGATTCTAGCATTTTTTTAAAGATTTTATATAATCTTAAAAAGATCTTCTTTTCTTTGAAAAAAACATATTTTTAGGACATACATACTGTTCCCTCTTTCCACCGAATTCTTTAGGCATTGCGTGATAAGTGGCGGAATTCGACACCGCCTCTTGCCTCGTTACCAGAGCAACGAAATAAAAAAATATATATTTCCTCAAGTGGTAATCGAACCTACAATCGTCACGTTAACTGGCGCACGTTTGCGCTTCACGACAACCTAAATGACCCTAAAATATAGTTATCATATATTATATATAACTTAATGTATGTAAATGTAATTATAAAAAAAACTATCATGTAGAAAAATTGAAAACGAGAAAACTGACTAACGATAATATTAATATTAAAAAGTTATCAAAATTTGTTAAATATTTAACAAATCGACTCCTGTCATGACAATGTATGTACATCCATTACGTGTAACATGTTTGTTTTTCTATAAATTTGAACTTTTACTATAAAATATTAATAAATTATTCCTATTTTATTCATATACAAACAGGTTTAAATGTTTAAGTACATTTATTTAAAGTTTTTTTTATATAGGTCCATAGAATGGAGTCGTCATCATCTATAATAGAAGATAACCATTTAATTTCATACTGTATTCACTGTGGCATGGAAAAGCTTAGATAGATTAGAAGCATATTTATAACACCAGTATACAAATATCTATATATATAGATACCAGTAAAAATAAACCACTAAAATCAAAAACCAACTGATATTATGAAAGACAGTCCATAAAAGATCCATGCCAGAAACCATAAAAATCACTGGAGATTTAAAAATACGTTGCTTAAAGCGACTGCATCCCTCTACGCCTCTATACAATAATATCCCTAATAATAAAATAAACAAATGTAAGCTTTAACACTATGTAATAAGAAATATTATTGTTTGTTCGCTATCGTATATAATACAATGAAGTATTTCAACATGTCTAACGGATATCGAGCCGGCATCTCAAAGGTAACGTAACGTGCGTTTATTTCCACTTCATTTTATAATAATTTGCAATAAAATCTATAAATATTTAGTTTCATTTCATTCAATTCATTCTTTGGAATATTTTTTGACAATTTTCTCAAATATGTAGGCACAATCGTGTGACGGTAAACGCGACAGGTTGAGTTCGATTCCCACTTTAGACGTTTTAGAGTTAGCACGCAATGGCTCTATACGGCGGAAAGTGGAGAGCGGAATGTCTTTACACTAGATTCTCTTTGCCTATCCTATCACATAATATACTGGTTTTCACTTACGTATATGTAAATAGGTATTTATTATAAAAGTCATACTTGAGTTACTAATTTACATACTCTATAAACTGTTTATTAACTTAATTAATCAACAGTTATAGGTACAGGGGGTGGATCTTAATAGGTAAAGGTAAAGTTTTAATACATAACCCTAGTTATTAATCAGTTCTGAGTAATCATTAGGGTTAACTTTAGTAGTACAAATAGGTACCTATTTGTTTAATATCTACCAAACCATATTCTGGAATATGATTTTGATTTTTTTTTGCATAAAATCAAAATAATTTCAATTTATAACAATAAAGTATTTAAGTTGAAAATTTCAATGCATTAAGCTTAAATTAAAAAAAAACATTCGCCAATTTGACTCTAATTTAATACATCACTTACCAAAATAACGAGGAGATTACAAACATTCGATTCCATAATGAACCTTATTCCAACCACTTTAAAGACTACATTTCTATACCAATGTGAGTTACAACATAAACCTAACATTATATGCAAAAGGTCCCTAATAAGTAAGTAAAACAAGCACAACGCAAACACTCGCTCCTGTTTGACTTACAATCGTGAAACAACAATAAACAAACAGACGTTTAAGAATTAAAGCGAAGGATGGCACATACGAATCAGAGTTAAAATTTAATTTAAATTTATTAGTTCTGTGCAACAATACTTGGTGAATAGATTTAAATAAAGAAGTTGAAACCGTTCATGATGTCAATGAAAGTTATCAAAAGATATTGGAAGACGTTGTGGGTTCGATTCCCATTCGAAGATATTTTCATTTTCCTCGCTCTGGTAACGAGGCGAAGCGCAGCGTTGAGTTAAGTTATATATTATATGTTGTAAGAACATCATAATAGATATAAATCCACATAACTCTCGCGATTTGGGCAATCATCATAAAATAATTAAAGCCTAGTTTTTGGTGATCCATTCTTATTTTCTATCCCGCAAGGGATACAGCGTGAAACTTAAAATAAAAACATTATATTACAGTCAATCAATAAGATTGCTAATTTTCTTATTCTTTTATTTTTTGTTGAAATTTACAAGGTTTTATTTATATCTGAAACTAAAAACGTTATGAGAAGCACAAGAACTTGATTATTGCAAAATTTTATATGTATTCAAAACCTACCTGGAATATATATTTATCTTTTATTTAAACATAAAGCAACATTTTATATAATACAAAAATATAAAAACAAAAAATATTATATCTATTTCAAGTAAAACAATACTCGTTTCAGTATAAGCACACATGTAGGTACACAAGTACTGTACGACGCTTCAGCTAACATCCTGTATACACTAATTGAAAACACGACAAAGGAAGGTATATTAGGGACTTTTGCGATGAAGGTTTTCGAGACCTCCATTGTAGGGTCTTGCTTACAGCCACCTAACGAAATTTAAGGATATTTTAGAAACAAGGTAAATTAGAAAATTGGTTCTGAGTTAATTTTATGAAGTTAAATCCAAGAAAATCTAGTAAATAATAATTTAATTAAAGTTTAGGAAGAGCAAAGATTTAAATGAGAACTCTCAAAAATATTTACTATTATATACACATTGCGGCGTCACAGATCCGCCACTCAACACTTAACTCCTCCAGAATGCGACGAAAAATGAGGAACAAGTTACCTGCTACTGTGTGCGGGATACAGCGTGAAGCTAAAAAACATAACAACGGAGATTTACACTTTACCGCTTCAGCATAATACAACAGACAAGAGTTCACCTATAATCCCAAAACTAACTCGAGCAAAATTAATTATTATATGATGAACATGAAATTTAATATACCCGTCGACCCTAAAGAAATCTTTAGAAGTTGTTAACAATGGTGTGGCGAATAGTCGCGTTATGAGTTTGAGTGAATAGCCGAGATGTAACGTACAACGTTACGTAGTATTTCTGTGAGCATCCCTGGATACACTAATTGAAAACGTGACAGAGGCGGGCGACGCAATAAGATATCGATCTTCCTTAGAGATGAAGCTTTACTGATACCTCTACAACTTGCCTTTCGGTAATACAGTGAAATCTTATCGCACTTATTTATACGCATATGAATTACTAGTGGACCCGGACGCGGCTACGCCTGCTTGAACTACAAGAATATTTATTAAATATATTTATGAAATTATTTTCAGTTTTCAATAGAATTAGTAAGAAAATATAAGCCTACATAATCAAAAAGAATAATAAGTAGAGACATATTATTAGAAAAAATATCTGAGTTATTGAAAAGAATCAACAAAAGAAGTAAAAGTAACTAAAGGATATCTTAATATTAGAAAAAGTACCTAAAGTTTTCCGTGCGTGCGTACATACCCGTAGATATCGACTCTATGAAATAACTACACATTATTCTATATTAAATAGGTTAATTTATGCGAGCAATATCAAATAAAATAAGAAGAGATCCAAAGTGTAGTTTAAGTAAATTATAAACAGCAAATAATTACATAAAAATTAACAATAGTTCGAAAATGTATGAAAATTTATAAAACCGTCAACGTCATCTGCCCGTTCGCGTCGGTCATACCTATTATGCCGCCCGAAGGCTAGGTCATTTCGAATCAGTGACATCTCCTTAATTATTTATTAGAATGTTATACAGCAAACTATAATTTCAAACTAGATAAAATGCTAAAAGGGACTTTTATATTTATTTTTATTAGGATGAATATCAAAATATATAAGTTCATTTTGGGTGACGTTTTCTTAAAACAACAATAAAACTTTGCAAACCATTCCTTAGCAACGACGGTTGTTATCATGTTGGCAGAATAAATTGCATGTCAAATTAGAAAGCATTTTAATTTATATGTAATGTTATATAGCCTATAGCAATTCTGCAGAATGCAGCTTTTAACCAAAACAAAAACAAAGTAAGTCGGGCCAGTAGATCTAGAGATCTTAGCGTTCAAACAAACAAAACTCTACCGCTTTATTATATTAGTATAGATTAAAATGATGAAAAACAGGTATTGTAATTGATTCAGGTTCCATTTTCACCAAATTCAATTTTTTTTAAGTTTACTTTATACTAAATAAATCACAGTATAACATCATATTTCGACGGCCATTGGGGCATATGTGTCGTAGAGTAAAAAACGGCCCGTAGAAAACGCCTGGTGGGACGGGTCGTCCCTGCTAGATGACCCGACGAAATAAAGAGGTTGGCAGGAAGCGGATTTGTCTGAAGAGCTGAGGAGTATGGTGGCGAGAATTGGGGAAGGCCCATGTCCAGCAGTGGACAATCGATGGTTGTCGATGATGGCGACGACGATGATAAATATCAATTATATGATACGTAAAAATTGCAAGTATATTAAAGTTTGAAATAAATATTTCTATGTTCAAAATAACATCAAAGAATATTTCTTAACTGGCCACACTGGCCGCACCGTGCTAACGAATAATCGAGACAGACGGCCGAACAATGGATTGATCACTGCTACCCATACAACAGATAAATGATGGATTCGAATAAAATCTGCCCATTAAATAACATACCAATAACACAACTCGTAAGCGGATTAATAGATATGACTTAAAACATGTTCAGGATTTCAATACAAATAGAATATTAATTTACTTTACGAGTGAATAATGCCAGCCGAGTCGAATCCATATGATGGTAAACACAGAAGCAGAAAACATAAGCTTAAGTGGTTTGTTGCAGTACCCAAAGACGTCAAGACTCAGCTACATAATTTGGAAAGGATCGACTGAATAGTACAGACAGAATATAGAAAAGTTTTTTGAGGGCCCTCAGATTATTGTAACTAGGCAATGGCAACGATAATGATGATAGCAAAGAAACTATTAAACGTAAAACAATATTCTAGATAATAGAATAATTAATTTATCTATCTACCTACTTTAATGAATTGCACAGCAATTATAATGGAAGTAATATGAATATATAAAACACTGCTAAAGGCAGCTAATTTCAAACGACAGTATTAATTATCCCGACTTAATTCACCGTATCTACTTTAGTTCTTCAAAACAACTCATTAGTAGTCCCGATCCGGATTTGCAAGTATTAAGATTACTCCAATGATCTCAACTTGTCGATTTGAGCCTGAGGCGTTATGTTTGACAATTAAGTTAATATAATAATAAATGTATAGGCAAATAAAGATATTATCTCATTATTATCTTATGGTATATTATAAATGGACAAACGATCGACTATAAATTTGCATTTCGGATTTTTAAAATTTATATTGCTCTCATTATGTGATAAATTTTATAATTTCATTATGCGGTTAATTTTTTATAAGAAACA
The DNA here is from genome assembly GCA_013403645.1 of Heliconius nattereri. NCBI lineage: Eukaryota > Metazoa > Arthropoda > Insecta > Lepidoptera > Nymphalidae > Heliconius > Heliconius nattereri. Next base: position 5,680,898 of record JAAIXI010000224.1, on the reverse strand, counting down.
GCAATAACGACGACGGAGTTTTGATGAAAAATTACTGTATAATGTAATCGACGACAATGAACCAATGGAATTTGTTTCTATTCCATATTAAACAATAATAAAAAATCTTAATTTTCAAAACTATGTAAACAAAAACAAAACATTTCATATCATTTCACATAACATTTTACATCATCCTACATTTATAAACGGCGCTATAAAATTGTTATATCCAAAGGTAATTAATTACGCAATACGCAAGAAACGACCTTCAAGCATTCTACAGTCTACAATAATCTTTTTATTCGTATCTCCGTGGCAAGACGAAAGCGACAGCTAGTGAGAGAATAAATTTGAAAAGTTTGTCATGTTACAAAATGTTGACATCCCCCGTGGATGGAACACGAATTGGCTCCCATGCCTCATTTCATATTCTCACTTCATATTTTTCTTTTAAGGTTACCCTCCACAGCCGTCAATCCGTCTCCTGTCAAAATACGACATAATACGGTAACAACGTAATCATGACACAATCCGACTTTAATGGTTTCGTTTAAGAATGTAAATTTCTTAATGTGGAAGGCGATGTTATACGTGTGTTTTGTAATTCCTTTGTTATTATGAAATTGAATTTTAATTTTGGTCGGGTTTTGGGAGTTTTGGATGATTATATGATATTTATTTTATTAAATTCTTAAAAGGTTTCAATTTGTATGATATCAGCTTTCTTGATGTAAAAAATGTTATGTAAAAGGTAAAAAAGCATTGAAAATTATTAAATCTACCTATAGCTATGCAATATTTATTTTACATTACGAAAAAGGTAAATATTTATACATCAAACTAAATCATGACCATGCATTCTCATTGTTGCCGCACTAAGACTTCAGACATGGCTAGCCTGATTTTATAATGAAAGCTTAACTCATTTCATTTCAGTATTTATGCAAAATTTAAATATTCACGCTTTACTCCGCATATAACAGGATAAACCAAAAGAACCTAGTGTTAAGACACTCCCCTTTCTATTCATCGTGTGTAATATGCACGCATTCATCGCCATGCTTTGCCTCACCAAAGAAATAAGAATAAGAAAAATTCATTCCCCAAAGTGGAGATCGAACCTACGACCACGATGTCCCAAGCAGAACATTCCATAATTTAATGCATAATAAAGAACTAAATATTAATGAATTTTACTTTAAGAAGCGATATTAAGTTAAAACATCAAACGCAAGACAAGCAAAAACAGAAGCAATTAGTTATCATGAACGGGCGAGCAAAACAAAGACCAGAACGTCGCACTAACGACTGTGACTGCAGCTATCGGGTAAATTCATTCGCAAATTACTTTAAAGTCTGATTTTATTCAACCACATGCTATATTGCTACTAATTAATCGGATGTATTTTGACGATATTGCAAATTTGTAACCAAATATTGTAATAAAAATTTTGGAAAAAAAGTACAAAAGAAAAACATAATGGATCGTTTTTTTTTCTATTAAAGTAAGCAACACTGAGGTGGATTTTCTGAAGAATGTTAGAAATATAAAACCTCCAACCGACAAGATATTTTATGAATAAAAAAATTAAGCCTGTAAGGACTAACAAAAAATATTTATAGCGAGTTAGGAACAAAGGCGAAGTACGCATAACAAAAAGGAACAAAAACAGAAGTGGAAACCTCACGCGTAGAATATTTTTCTTCTCGACATAAACTTCTTAATGAGGTTGGTAAAATAATTGTTGTAACACTAGGAAGGTACGGAAAACGGGCAGCATTAATTAAAAACAGCACCGCAGCGGAGAGCCCGCGGTCAGAGGAAAATGTAACATAAATAATAACATAAGACCTACAGAGAACAGATTGTATAAAATACAAAAGGGGTGGGGGCAAACTTTTGGATACTCCTTCCCTCCAACTATTTTTCCCCCGCTCCATTATTTAATTCTAGCTCATTTGACTGAAAGAAAGTCCGAGTGAAGCGACCGTATACAACACGCCTTTTGTCTAAAATATGTATGAAGTTATTACACTTCCGTAGCTGTATCTACAAATAAAGTAACCCTTAACTTTTCAAATTAGATTTGCCTTAAACTTGCGAAACTCCTCGCAAAAATGTGACATCCAATTTATATGTGACACTGTTCGTTTCAGAGGCGTAGCTTCAAGAGTTATTAGAAAAATGGATTCCACCTAGCGTTTCTGCGAAATATTATTTATAGTGTTTTTTTGCTTTTATAAAAAACTTTAATACGTATTAATTATTTTGAAAATCGACATTTCAATTAAAATAAAATTACGATTTATTTAAATTTACTATTAAATAATATTGTATTCTTAATAATAACAATCAATTATAAGCTCGATATATGCAAAAATCTAGAGAAAAAAAAGGCCATTTCCGACATGTGTTAGTTAAGACAAACGCAACTGTAATAGTTTTAGTGTCGCCCGGAGCCTATCGATCAAGTTTAGTCTCGCATTACGTTAACGAGAGTGGCTAACCCCCGGCTTACTCCGTACTGTGTACTAAATTTGCTCTCGTAGGCGATCTTTCACATAATGCCATTTTGTTTGTAAATGTTTAGGAAACAGACCTTTACCATGTAAAGCTATTAATTGTAGTCAGATTACAGTTAAAATATTATCTTTACTAATATAATAAAGCGGAAGAGTTTGTTTGTTTGTTTGAACGCTAAAATCTCTGGATCTACTGATCCGATTTACTATGTTTTTGTTTTATATGAAAGCTGCACTTTTCAGAAGTGCTATAGGCTATAGGTATAACATTACATTACACATATGTACTAATAAATTAAAATACTTTCTAATTTGACATGCATGCATTGCATCACCCAAAATGAACTTATTATTTGATAGTTGAATTCCTTATACAAATAAATATAAAAGTCACTTTTAGCATTTCATCTAGATTGAAATTATAGTTTACTGTATAACATTATAATCAATAATTAAGGGCGACAATTTTTAGACAATTATTGATTGCCTTCGGGCGACATAGTATGTATGACCTACGCGAACGGGCAGATGATGTTGACGGTTTTGTAAATTTTCATACATTTTCGAACTCTTGTTAATATTTATGTATTTATTTGCTGTTATTTAAATTAAACTTTGGTTCTCTTCTTATTTTAATTGATATTGCTCGCTAAAATTAACCTTTAATATAGAAAACTGTTTAGTTATTTCATAGAGTCGATATCTACGAGTATGTACGCACGCACGGAAAACTTTAGGTACTTTTTCTAATAGTAAGAAGTTTCTTTTAGTTACTTTTACTGCTTTTGTTGGTTCATTTTAATAACTCAGATATATATTTTTTTAATAATATGCCTCTACTTTTATTCTTTTTAATTATTTAAGCTTATATTTTCTTATTAATTCTGTTGAAAACTGAAAATAATTTCATAAATATATTTAATAAATATTCTTATATTTCAAGCAGGCGTAGCCGCGTCCGGGTCCACTAGTGTTATAATATGATTAAATGTGTATTCAAATTACTGTCGGAAAGAAGAAGGAAATATAGAAAAAAGTAGTTAGATTCCACTAAATAATAAATGCACTCTTAATTTGACGAATAATTAACAAGGAAATAATTACACGTAAAAACTGTGTTTACTATAAAACATAGTGTGCTATTTTTTTTCAACCTATTAATAAGCATAACATTGTTCTATTCTATGCATGAACTGGTATAAATTTAGTAATTTAAAGAAAAATATTCGACATATGATGCGGTTAACAGCGAGCATTGTTAACGTCGACTTCACAAATGTGAATCAAGGCTAAAACTGAATCTGAATAACGCAAACACCAATAACGCAATCTTTATTATTATATTAACGTTTAATTTACAATTGCAATTCATATATTATTTAATGTCATTTAAAAAAAGCTCCTGGTTTTCAACATAATTTCTACAATATGCTCAGAATTTAGAACTACACTCATAAGCAAAGGAAACCCGATTAGTCCTAAAAGCATAAATATACAAAACATATGTATAAAAAGAATAATTTACAGTTTTATGATCAATAAACTCTATAATAAATATTTTATTTCTTTTTTCAGCTTCACGCTGTATTCCTCATGTAACATGGTGAGCAGAGGAACGCATTGTTATGACACTCCACTCCCCACTATAGAATTCTAAAGGCATAGCGTATTGAGTGGCGGAACTGAACGCCGCGGTTTGCCTCGTCACACGCTTGTAACCAGCGCCATGACTGGCCTTAAATAAAATAAATACTAATCCGTACTTATACATTACTATTACCCAAAAAGACTAAAACCTCAACTTATCAAAATATATTCAGAGCCCATACAAATATAGAATGCATTATTAAAATTCAAAACTCCCACCAGCATCAGCGGCACCGTACCACCGCGCATACTTCACGGACTTCAGTAATTAAGTGCGACAGAAATAGGCGGACACTTTACTAATCGTTGAAACGCTTTTGCAAATAGCTAGGTAGTAGCCAGTACGAAATATATTGTACGACTCGATGAAATGTTTGTTGCGGTAAAGTGAACATTATTCTATTGTTCTATTTGTGGTTTTGTACGTTTTGGTACGTACGGGAGAACAATAGATAACCGCGTAGCACGATGTAGTACATAGTATTTTTCAAAGCAAACCGACCAAATGACGGAGATGCCCGCAAAAGCACTGGTTCTCAAACAATGTATCTTCACAATAAAGTTCAGGGTGAATTGTCTGGTATATCAAAACCACCGATCACGAGTTTATGGTTGTATCGTTGTGTAGTTTTCGAGAGGTACACGAATCTGACTACGCCGCTACAAAAGGAACAAAGGTTACAAGTTAAAATACCTATTCGGCTTAGAATTTAATTCTACTAATATTATAAATGTGAAAGTTTGTGAAGATGGGGAAGATGTTTGTACCACTTTTACGCAAAAACTGCTGAATGAATTTAGATGAAACTTTACAGTAATATAGCTTATATATCAAAATAGCACATAGGCCACAATTCGGACATTGACTAAAACTTTCCTTGTATAGGACAAGAAACTTCACATTTAAAAACATGACTTAAATATAATTCCACTACCAATACACAGCTCATTTTTAATTAGAATAATTAAATAATCCAACAATAGGTACTGTAAAACCATTGCAAGTGAGAATAAAACATACATTTCAAATGTAAAGTTGTCAAGATACTTCCTTTGATTCCAAATTTATTGGCCAAAGATGAAAGCAATTTTTTTGAAACTCGTTTCCGACCGACTGGCAGATGCAAATCAGGGTCGTCTCTCCTTTCACTTTCGAATCCTTACAATGCTAATATTATCAACACTTCTTGTTTCTTACTCAATTGCACTTTGGAATTTTAACCGTGACAAATATGAAGACACGTTTTCTAGTGTCCCATCCCTCATTTTCCATCGAGTTCTGAAGACATTGAGTGGCGGCTCGATACCAGAGCGAAGAAATCAAAACATTAAATATTTTATTTCCTCGAGTGGGAATCGAACCCACTACCTGTCGCTTTTACAGCCAAGTATGTGCGCCACTACTGGCGTCATTTAACGTGCTAGTAGTTAGCTAGTCGTTATTTGTCATACATACCTATTATAACTAGTGGACCCGAACGCGGCTACGCCCGCTTGTACTATACGAATACTTATTAAATATATTTATGAAATTATTGTCAGTTGTTAAGCGATGCGTTAAGCAAGCTCATTTTGGGGGACGTTTTCTAACAACAAACTTTGCAAATCGTTGCTGAGCAACGCTTGCGTAGTGACGGTTGGCGGAATAAACATGAATAAACATGGCGGAATAAATTTCATGTCAAATTAATAAGTATTTTAATATATTGGCTTATATCGAAAATATTACAAATATGAGAAAAAAAGTATCCTATGTTCATACCGAGACCCTCAAGTGTCTCTATATGAGTATTTTATCACAAGTAAATTAGCGGTGTGGCCCTGATTGCGTAAAAGACAGACAGACAGACAGAGTTACTTTCGAATTAACAATATAGGTATGGATAAGAAATTACACGGTTTTCTTATTTTATCACCAAATCAAAATCGATTTAAACGCAATATCATTTTTGATATTTATTTGATTTAAATCAAATAATATAATCAATTATATTTTCTGGTCTCATATTATTATCGGTGTTATCAATAGTAAGTTACTTTGCAGAAATAATAATACTATCAATATTGCTTTATATAATATTTTGTGCTTTATTACACAATACAAAACATTTTTAATATTGAATGAAGTATTCATATATATATATATGTATATATATATATATATATATAGTTTAAAAATTTTTTTGTAACACACAGACAAAGTAATCTATTAAAAACTAGTTTAAAATGTCTACTCTATCAATGAGATTTAAAAAAACGTTATAAAAAAAATCTTAAGCAATTTGTTCTAAGCAGTTTGCATAACAAAAAAAAGCCATACATAAAATATATTTTGCAAAATGTTAATGATGCCATTTTATAGAATTTATACGCCATTAAAGTCCGTGTTACTTTGGAGATAAAGAATAAACTGGCCTAAACAAGTTAAACTCGCAGTAAGCCAATTTATTTGCAAATAACCTTGCTAAAATTTTACTATGTCATTATCATTACGAGTTGAGGGCTGATATTAAATAAACAAAGTTGAGCTGAGGTTATGTGATGTACTTATACGTTTACTTATTAACATTTATTCTAATTTTTAAGAGAAATGGCTAAAAACAATATTTATTTCTTCTATAACACACCTATAGGTATCTTTAACACTACACACTTCGTAGGAACCTAGTGTTAAGACACTCAGTTTGAGACATTCTTCAATTTCATAAAAGAAATGTTAGGAATTTCAATTAATCAATCAATTCAATTCAAATCAATCATTATGTACATAAGTTACAATTAATATTACATTTTTTTAAGTATAAAAGTTAATGTTTTACGTAACCGTTAAAACTAACATTTAAACAATAGACAATACACAGATTTCTTAGAAATAACCGTTTATCATATAAATTACATCTTTATTCTTAAAAAAATCACGTTATTTCCAATTCTCTTCTTCGTCTAATTAGAGGCGCTACCTCAGAGTTTAGAACTCAAAGAACTTTAAGGTTGACTTTCTGAGACACATGTAAGCTCAAAATAATTGCATACAGTTTAATATTCAACACTTCACCATAGCCGTTCTTGAAGTATGAATAAAGAAATACAGTCGCAATGAGAACCTCCTCCTTTTATAAAAGTCGGTTAAAAATAACGATATGGAGCATTCAGCGATTTTTTGATATATAAAAATACAAAGGTCTAAGTGAAAAAACGTGGTCGTGATAGAAAGTATTCAATTCGCTTTATTATTTTCGTAGCTGAATGCAGAGGAAAGCGTGTGAAACATTATTCAAATTTTGTTTAAAGCTAATCTGTTTCTTAATATAATAAAGACAAACTTAAACTATGACTAAGAATAGAACAAAATAAATTGATTTTTGTTTGTTTGTCAACTTTCATATATTGTTTTAAACTTACAGTATGGTCAAAGATAATGAGCACTGATTTTACGATTTCTCTTACTTCTGATTATTTTCGTACCGAGTGAACAATGCGCGATAGTTCAGAAAACCTAACTTCAGGGCCGCCAAGACTCGTTGACCGTACTGCAAGTGTCAAACTACATAATATTTATTGTACTATCCATATGTTAACTAACAACCCGGGTTCCGGGTTCCAGGTTCTTAGTGAACATGATTTCCCCACATGAAAATCTTTCTATATATTCCGGTTTCCATATATTTAAGTTGTTAAGACAAATATTGTTCCTGGACGTTTCCACAAAAAAATCTTAGATGAAGATAAAAAAAAGCGTAGCACAAAATCTAAGGTGTTTAAAATACTTCACCAATACACAATTCGGCCTCTGTCGTACAAAAGCTAATGGCGATTACGTGATCAGCTACATCCTGCCTAATGGCATACTTTAGTACTAGACTCAAATGATACAAGGACGACGTGTTCTAAGGTATGAACATTTAGTTAAGATTAACAGGTAAAGATATAGAAATGTTATCAATTTTGTCTAAAAAAAAATTTGTTTGACAATATGATGGAAATTACAGTAGAAAAATATCTGCATATGAGCATTGTGGGTTCAATTCCCGCTGGAGGTTGCTATGGTTTATATTCAAACTATTTTTATATCGCCATCTGGTTAAACAGAAGTGGTTGATTAAGAAATGTCTCTCAAAATTGGGCTTTTATAAAAATCGAGCATTTAAACAGTTTACAAATAAAAAATCGTACTTAGGTATCTGTTTCAGTAATTAATACCTTATTTAACTTTCACGCACTATCCCGCACATAATCCCGACTAGCCGTGAAATTTTCGAGACATTAGGTACGTGTTGACTGACGGATGTGAACTCAATGCCGCGCTCGTATATATAGAATTTAACTATTTAACAATTTACAAAACACAAACCTTTAACAATAATAATCTGCGTACCTATATTTATTTATCAGTAGTGCCATAACGCGCCTATTGTGCAAGATGGACAATATGCTAGCCGGTGTCGCGTGTTGTATAAACACGCTTGTGCCATTACCGCGTGCATTCTATTAGGGAGCTAATTGGGTCAATAACAGGTTTATGTCAATCAAACGATTATATAGTGCCTACTCCTAAAATAGGAAAATTGGTTGGATATTTTAGTGTTATTGCTTTCTGCTAATCGCGATTTAATAGTGTCTGAATCTCTCTACATCATTACAATAAAATATTCATATATTTAGATGGTCACACTAATACATAAAAAGAAACTGTATATATAAAAGCAAATCTATTTATATATATATATATATATATATATATATATATATATATAGAAGATTTAACTTAAGAGATTAGCAGCCCAAGCTAATAAACACTGTAATCTTATTATCAGAATAAAAGATTCGTCATATATTAATATTTTATAAATATATTGAAATATTACAGTGTTTCAACTAATTTAGTAATAGATAATAATTAATCGATCGTATGACATTCTAAAACTCTTGATTCAGTTCCGTGTTACTTGTAAGTGACAAAAAAAGCGACAATCTAATTTTTGTATAATAACTTTTTACTAAGCATTGAGTAATACAAATTGCTTTTAAATAATATTTTCCAAGAAACAATTATATTAAAGTCCAAGCATTACTGCATTTCATTTAAAACACTTTTTCCATTAAAATGTTACTTTTTTATTAAAAAAAATACAATTAACGTAAAAAACCATACCTTTTATACTAAAAAAAACAAACACCATATCCTTATACGACGATAAATCAAACAAGAAGCCATCAACTTTGACACTATCAAGTGGCTAAAATAGGCTTCGAACACTTAATAAAACCACGTGGTGTCAGCTTACTACACGATTAAATTACAGAACGGCGGAACTTCCGGCGGCGGTGGTGGGGATGGGGATCCGCTGTCATCAATCAAGTTTAGTCTCGCATTAACGTAATGACCGTCGGCGCGGACGGATGTCGCCTTATTTTCTCTTTTTAGGGTTCCGTGAGGCAAAAGGAAAAACGGGACCCCTATACGATTAGTTTATTAACCTTCTGTCGTAATAATTTATATGATAGATGAAAACTATTACAAACTTATAATTATAGTTAATTTCATAAAAATTAGTCTATACGTTTGCAAAGTTTTTTTTTAGTTGCTGTGCGCAACAGACATCTGTCGTCGTCTGAGACTATCTTATTCCTAAGTTTTTCTTGATTAAGTTTTGGTTTTGAAAAGGGCAAAAGTCTACAAACTTAAACTTATCAATCTTTATAAATTGTACTTCCCGCTGAACAATCCTGAAATTGAGACGGAACCCTCAGCCACCAAATCCGACTCGCACTTGATCTATTTTTTTTTCTCCACGCGCGTCTCCTCAGAGGCAATTTACTACACGATACTCCCAACCTTTCCGCACTGATGGAAATCTATGAAGGATAACCACTTTGTTCCATGTTATTATTTTTTAAACGATAATGCTGTGTTCGACTACGTTTACGTTTTGAATGCTTTCGTGAGAATTGAACATAAATTTTCCTTAATTCTTATACGCTATAAGATATTATAATGCAGATTTATTAATGTAAAAATATTAAGTAAAATATTTTATATTTAAAAAGTAACATAACTAACATTCTCATTTACTGTTAGCGAGTACTTGTATAGTAAACTATTTTATTAGCACATTAAAAAAGGCATTTATATTTTATTATATGCACATTAAAATAATATTTATGAAATACCAAGAATTTATTATAAAATAAAAGTATATTATTTTAATGATAAAATGTTCTACTATCAGTTTACTACATTGTAATATGAATATTACAAAGGCCTCTACAAATGAATGTGAAATAGACAACCAAAGAAGAATTAACGTGAAGTTCAATTATTTTACAGTTTCCCGCATAAATCAGGATAGACACAGGGAACGTGGGAACCTAAGACACTCCTGGTCTGTGTATTGTGTGAACCTAAAAAGGAAATAAAAAAAACATTCAAACGAAAACCGTTATGGGTTTTCGTTACATGCCAAAACAATAGTTCTGTAAATTCTGTATACCAACGAAAAGATCATACATACATATTAGCCAAATTATTCAATCCAAACAAACGTTCAGAGCCCGCAACTCGCAATTAGAATAGTCACGCACGAACGGACAAACAAACAGCGGCCGCGATACATTACGTCGATAATTATGGATTAGGCGGACTATTGTTATTTATTCGCGAATATTAATTGCAATTATGCAGCGTTAGTTCCGAATATGGTACCTATTGTTTTTTTTTAAAGTTCCCGCTGTATCCCTTTAATAGCAGAGGGAAATTGGGAACTTAGTGTTAAGACACTCCGTTCCCATTAAGACACATCCGTTTCCCACTTTCTGCTGAATTATAGAGACATTGCATCTCGAGACCAGAGCGAAAAACAATTAAATATTAAATATTTCATTTCCTCGAGTGGAAATCAAACTCACAACCTGTCGGGTTTACAGACACACCTTGCCACTGCGCCACGAGGGGCCTCTGTTCAATTAATTCGGTCATATTAATTGCAATTACCTAGCATCAGTTTCAAATATGGTATTGATATTAGGTTTGATTTATTTAGCGGACTAATGAGCGCGTCCATGGCGGCCATTGTTTTAGATAAAAGAGACAATCGGGGCGTGAACTAGTTGCACAAGCGACACGAACGTATTATCACATGACCTTTACGTCATAGCATCAGCGTTTGCTTTAGGAATCGATATTCTTATATTTTCTATTATCACGCTGTATCACGCATATTGTAGAATAAGCTGAAAGAATCAACACGTTGCGGGTTGAGTGGAGCTCAACGCCGCGCTTCGTCTTCTTACCAGAGCGAGGAAGTCAAAATAATTCATTTCAACCAGTGGAAATCGTGTTCACAATCGTCGTGTTTACTCTCAGAGGCTGTACCGCTGCGCCTGTGTTCTTATTTCACACGCGTATTCACATATATATTTATTTTACCTGTAAAAATAAGTATGTAGTAATATATGCATTCATTTTTATTTATTTACATTAAAAACCTTTTATATTATTAGCTTATACATATAGAGTGCATAATATATAGAGTACGAGTGCCATATGGTGTTTTTAATTCAAAAATGTACTACGCTTAAGTAGCCTTAGTAATTGTATTGCATTATAATTTACAACTACGTTAGATACATATTGTTTTCGTTATTAATTTCTGTTATAAATATTTAACACAAGCGCCTAGTTCACGGCCTCGCCTGCTTGACGAATCTGATGGTTCAATCATCCTCGCAGAGAGAGATGTACTTTTAGTTTAGTTGGCGTTACCTCTGAAAGGGTCCCGCTTTCAAGTTAGTAAGTACGCATACCGTCTTAACAATATATTAGACTAATAATTCTTGAAATATCAACTTTGCTAAAATGACGTACGTCAGGGGGCTTTGAGATGATGGGCTATATGTAGGCTAAGGGGGTTTTGAGATTAACATGCACAAACAAACATACAATTTCAATATACAGATAATGAGATTTTTCAAGGATTCATCTCATTACACCTATCGAAATTTCATTAACGTCAACAATATAAAAATGGAACTGCATTTTTAATAAGCGCGTTTGTTTGTATGTCAATATGCATTATCATTATAAAATTGCAGTTATCTTTTAATATAAATTGCAATAAAAAATACATTTTAAAAAGTGGAATACTTTATAAGTAGGTTACGTACCTACTTGTAAACTACAGGTTGCAGAAATATTTTTTTATTGTATGAAATTCATATTATATGTGTATGTTTACGCTTTTATTTTACACGTTGTTATTTTAAAAATATTATGTTAAAACTTAAATTTTATTAGTAAATCTTTAAATCTAAAGCCAACAGACTTTTTCACGCTGTATTTTGCACATAGCAGGGTAACCAGAGGAAACCTAGTAACCTAGTGTCAAGGCACTCTGTTCATATTATGACACTTTCGATCCCAATTTCTACCAAATTCAGGAAGCATTTATCAAGACTTGCTTAAAAAACCTAAGATGTAAAAAAACCCACGGTCTACCATAAAAAAATACTCCCTTCAAAACCCATACGTTCTCTCACCATATTACCGCTTAGGTATAGATGTTAAGCGATACCAGTTATGTAAAACAATCGTGACCCGCTTTCGTAACGGCTATCGCTACTCGGCGGACTCGGAAAACTTTACTAGTTAGTTACTCACTATTTATTTCCATAAGTAGTAAGTACTTCGATATTTTAAAATCACCCGCTCTAATTTTCCTTTTAAGTGTTGAACCGTGTTTCAAATAATAATAAATATTTATTAATTGAGAATTTCGTGGCGCAGAAGTATAAACAGTTAGTAATTACTATAAACGCGACGATTGTGGGTTCGATTTCCGCACAGGAGATTGAAATTAATACGAAAACTCAAGAATTCGGCAGAGAGTGAGGACCAAAAATGTCTTCATCAGGAACGGAGTGCCTTAACACTCGATTCGCTCTGCATATCCCGCTATGCGCGAGATACAGCGTAAAACTATAAAAACATACAAAAATAAATAACAAATTCAGGTTAAAAAATAATAGTGAACAAATAACAGGGAAAACTCATTTGCATTGTAAATATGAATGTAATTGTTTGATTTTTGGAATGGACACTAAATTTTTGCAGTGCGGTCATTTATAAAACTACATGTCAGCTTAAAAAAAAAACTCTCGTTACAACCACTGTTAGGGGGCATTCAGACATATTGAAACGACGCAAAAAATAATTCTAATTATCATCTAAACCATAAATCGAATTTTTATTATATATGAAAACAAATTTAATATACAAAATATAAAACTAAAAAACCCAAATAAAACATTTTTAACGCAAAATTTTCGTGATATGTCACGTATGAAGTCAGCTTTACAATCAAAAATATTTCACGCTCTCATGTCGGATAGATTAAATGGCTCGACCGTTGATAAATGGATTACAATGTACGAAATGGAAATGGAAAACAAAAAATGGAAAACGTAATAAAAAAAACAACACCACTTGATCTAACTCGCCTAAATTTCAATATTACAAACGTAACAATGAAAGAGAATTAATTGTCCAGATATATGGACACGAAACGAAACAAAAAAAAAGTGAAGCTTGAAACGCATAATGCATTTATACAGTCAAATAATGCCTTTTGCATTATTCAAAAGGTTGAATGAATACAGACTTGGAAAATTTATTTCTCTTGTAATACGAAGAAGTGTAAGTACATATTACTGTCTTAATATTTACACAAAATTAAAAATTTTGATACCAGTCGTGGAGCTGGGGCACAAGCGAGTGACTGTTAACGACGCGTTGTGGGTTCGATTTCCATTCCAGGAAATGAAATCCTTTCTTTGCTCTAGTGTCGAAGCAAAGTGAAGCTAGAATAGCTAGAAAGCCATTCTAGAATGAGGCGGAAAATGTGGAGCAGAGTGCCTAAACACTTAGCTCCATCTACCTCCACTGCTACATGCGGAATAGAGCTTCAAGCTGGAAAAATATATATACAAAAAACGTCGTAGCACGGTCAGTGTTTGATTTTAACTGTCACTTTCATCCTTGCACTAATTGACGGGTAGCATTGAGTTCCACTACTCAACACACAATATCTCAAAATTCGAGCTGAGAACGGTGTCTCTACAATAACCTTTGGGAAAACACGTAAAATTACTTTTATTTTATTTACACACAAAACAATGGAAATTAAAGCGAGAGCATAATCCCACTAATTATTTCATGAAAGCTACGATTGGGCTTCCCGTAATTGTTGCGTCCGTTGTTTAATATGCTGTGTATAAATATAAAAGGCACAATTTTGATGTGATAAAAGTTAATTATATGATAATTTGCGTATATCATTATTCAGTGTGTGTGCGAAGTGGGGAAGAATATGGCATTAGGGACCGCCACCCAACACGCCATGTCCAGAATGGAGGCAAATGGAGGACAGAGCTACAATTAGCTACGTGGAACGTAGAAGGAGACATGGAGCATGTATGAGGAGGTGTCAGTGGACGAGGCGAAGGAGGTTTGCAGAAACCGTAGAGCTAGGCGCTCCGTCGTCTCTTCCTACCTAAATAAAATATATTTAAGGTAGTTTTTTCCTAATTACGATACTTACGCAGTGTATAAAGTAAATATTACAAAAACATAACTTATTAAGTCTATAAGCTCCATAACAAAAACATATTTAACGGAAACTACAACATAATCCGTTAACAGACTTCTATAACACATATTCCAATCTACACCTAATATAATATTCCGTTCGCTAATAGTCATACATACATTCATACATATATTGGAACCGTCCGGGTTTGCGCAAGTTGTGAATTCCACGACGATTTGCCAACCAGCGTTTACACCGTCTGCAACTTCTGATCGCTAACGAGCGTAACTATAGGATAAAGCCTTATCCAACAATTACGAAATCTGCCGACCAGCTAGGACCAGGAATAGATGGTATTAGAAAGGCGTTTGCTTAGTATTTGGGAACTTGACTTGATTATAATATTATTGTAATAATAAAACTTGTATTTTAGTTTCATCTATGGATTTGATTGTATACTTTTGCTTCTTACGGGATACACCGTACATAGTAGAGTGGGCGGAGGTTAAAAAAACACTCCATTCATCATTAGCACACTTCCATTCCCGTAGTGGGAATCGAATCTACATTAGGTCAACAATAAAAAAAAACACAAACAGAGTTAAAACATTCGATTAAATCTCTAATCTATTGCAACAACAAGAAAACAATTATTAATAGAATAACGAAAATAGAATAAATCATAAAAATATAATTGCGAGGAGCGTGCAGAAGCAAAACGACGCATTAAAAGTGCAGAACACGAGCAAGCATTACGAGGATACTGAAGCTTTATTAATGAAATCCAAGAGGATTCTCAATTGTTGCGCCACACACGGACGTTAACGAGAAATGTGTCCGTTCTAATTGTATTTCAGGGAGAAAAATCGAGTTCATTTCTTTGTTGGTGCTGGTGCTGAGAACACAGCTCCAATCGACGTTTAACCTGACAACTAGTGTTGTATCTATGGGATTAGCTATAACTCAGAACTTACAACGCTAATATAATAACATATGACGACGTTGCAAAGTATTGCAGCTTTCAACGATCTCTAAGACTGACAAGTGTTTAACTTTACAGTGTTAAGTGATAGGGTGTTGGATTCGATTATACAAATTAATTCAAAGATGTCGTAAGCTTCTCCCATGGAATGCGTTCATTATAACAATATGAGCCTGAAATAGCCTAAAAGTGTAAGATGGTATGAATTAAAAAATCATAAAAAT
Source organism: Heliconius nattereri (assembly GCA_013403645.1). Lineage (NCBI taxonomy): Eukaryota > Metazoa > Arthropoda > Insecta > Lepidoptera > Nymphalidae > Heliconius > Heliconius nattereri. The sequence goes on along the minus strand of JAAIXI010000224.1, from coordinate 5,664,957 downwards.
AATATAAAAACTCATAAATATTTACATAAAACATTCACTCACAATCTCTTGCTACCATTCAAGTTTAAGCAACAGTTCGTAAGTACTATCAACTCCATAAAATAAATCAAATTTATTTACTTACCCACTATTAAAAAACGACTATTAACAGACATAAACTAAAAGTTGGAGAGGCCAAGTTTAAAACTTAACAGTGCAGAGGCTATAATTAGTAGTGGATTTCATTCGGACAGCCAGCACCGGGTGGATGATATACAATTTCAATTAGAAATCTCATTTGTCTGGGAGAAGAACGCTTGTAACCGAGTCTACGGCGACCCATCTCAACAATGACGGCAAGATTCAAAAGGACGACCTCTCTAACAAGGTGTCAGCTACCTGACACTATTGTGTGATATCCTACTTTGAGGGTCGAATATTCACATCCCAATAAACGGATTGTAAGGCAGAGGATATATCTATTCTACAATATTCAAATGTCTTGGCGAGATCAGGAACCCTATGTGGTATTATAATTGGGTATGTAAAAGCTCGAATTGATTCAAAAAGTGTTACTTGGATCAATATTTTAATATGTATATTAAAGTAAAATTCACTACTGAAATTATAGAAAAATATGATTTTACAAAAAATATTATGTATAATAATATATTATTTAATTCCTTAGTACCTACTTAAATATATTAATTAGAAGAATTAATTAAGATTTCATCCGATAGCCATATTCTGAGCAAATATAAGTTCTATATTAATAATATTGCTACATTTTTCTAGTTAACGACTAAAATTGGAACAATCTATTTTGATTCTTCTGGGTATTAATATTTATTTTACAGAAGATAAAAATGTAAGCTTTCCTTTATATTTTTCGTTACTGTACGCCAATACGATAAATGTGAGATAGAATCTATCCAAAGAGTAAGTTCCTATACAATAATGCGAAAAAGGGAAAAATAACTAAACAATTTCTCAATAAAAAAATATACATACCCATACAACCAAAAAAAAACAGACGCGAAAGTGAAAGTAAAAAATAATCTAGATAAGTAAATTAGGTAATAAAAAATCAAACAACTCCGGACTTATGACTTGAACAGCAATAAATTACCAAGTCGAGTCTTGACTTTTAAAGGAGTTTGTAATTCAAATACACTACAAGCGCTATTTATACCATGTCTGGCTGTTAACGATACGGCAGACAGGAAAAAATAGATGGTTGTATTGCTTTTTGTGAAACTACTATATATGTATATGTATGTGAATGCACTTACTGATAGTCTATACTTCAGGAGATTGGTGTCAGTGTGACTGTAAACGACTGGGTGTGGGTTCGATTCCAACTTGAACAATGGCTCTGGTGTCGAGGCAAAGCATAGCATTGGGTCTCGCTACTTTACAGGCAATACCCAGTGGCGTAGCTAGGGTATTTGCTGCCCGGTGCGGCTTAGAGGACTTGATGCCCTTTAAAATGGTCTAAGGTCTAAAAAACAAAGAAAAACAAACTAATCGTCGACTTTGATGCCCCTTTTCCTCTTGATGCCCGGTGCGACCGCACCGCTCGCGCCTCCCCAGTTACGCCACTGGCAATACCTTCAGAATTCGTCAGTAAATGGGGAACGAAATGACTAACTTAACACTAGGTTCCGTCAGCTTACCGTGCTGCGTGCAGAATACAGCGTAAAGCTTAAAAAATATATAAGTTAAAACTAGAAAAAACTATATTTATTGCGACATTTCTCATATATCCAGTACGCTGAACACACCATATTTCTAAGCTCACTTTGCTTAATGTGATTAGTGTTAAGTCACACGTAATATTATAATCCTGTTACATCAAATTCTTTGTCAACATAAAATATAATTATATAGATGAATAGTTATATAAACTACCATTTTTTGTATTTTTCTATAAAAGTAATATAAAATATTACTTTATAATTTATTACTTTATAATTACTAATTAAAAGAAAAAATCGTTGTAGCGCAAGGGCACATGTGTGGGACTGTAAATGCGAAGATGTGGGTTCAATTCCCACTCAGTGGAATTAATTAATATTTTCATTTCTTCGCTCTGGCTCTAAAACAAAAGCCCGGCGTTGAGTTCCACCACAACACGTAGATATTCAAAGAAAGTATTCACTGTCTAATCTAAATTAAGCCTAATACCAAGTAACCAACGATCACTACGGAGAAAAACTAAAATTAAGACAAGACATACAAGCCCACACCTTTCATCATATTACATACAATACGTAATAATCCCAGCAAGCCATATAACAAGAAAAAAGCTGTCGCGATCTGGGCGCACCACTTTCGCTCATGCCCATCTTCATACACCGGTTGTGGGTGACACAGTAATGCTGACTGAGTATTACACAACATATATCACGTAATAAATATATGTCTATAAGTAAATAAATCATTTTTTTATGTAGAAATAAATCTATTTTCAATATAAATATAGGTCACTCGTAGAGCAGGGGCTCATGCGTTGGACATTATATAAGGCGACCGGTTGGTGTCTTCGATTTCCACAAAGCGCGGCGTTGAGCTCCGCAACTTAATTCTCAACGCTTCTAGAACTCTGCGGAAAGTGGGAATCGGAGTGTCATCGCACTAGATTCCTTCTGCCTACCCTGTATTCAGCATATGGCAATATGCGGGATACAGCGTGAAGCTGATACAAAATCCATTTCCCGGTATAATTTATACAAAGGGAGGCCTCCAAAGTATTTAAAAAGACTTAACGGTAGTAATTTAGGGAAGTACTTCCCACAACCGAGCATCCAAGAAGTTAAAGCCGCTATTATATTAAATGTTTCAACAAGTTACCCCGGGGCTCCAACAGCTTTAGTTAAATGGAATCGACTCTCGTGGGAAGTATCACGTGTATCATATTTGTGGTGGCGAACTACTGCTTAACGCCTTTACAAGTGTAAATTGTTTGATGGAATTTTATATCGTAGTACGAAAACACCGATGAGAATGAAATTTGAAATAAAGCAATTCCCTCTATATTGCTTATTTTGTAAGATTAGATTTACTGAGGATTAAGGCCAGTCGTGAAGCAAGAGTCCAATCGTATGTTCGATTCCCGCTCGAGTGACAAAGCGACTTTGACTTTCGCGACTCATGTTGCAATGTCTTCTAAATTCAGCTGAAAGTTGCAGAACCGAGTGTCTGAACACTAGGCTGAGATTAAGTAAGAATTTCACCAAATAAGTATGTTTTAATAAAACAATTCCACATCAATTGGTTGAGAAATATCTCGCTAACAATTTCTCATTTCACGATCGGCGCAATCTCATCGGTTACCCGAAATAAGACGGCTCGATTTCTTCCAAATAACGGTCCTCCAGTACGAAAGGCTTTCTATTTTATTGTATTTTGTTCGCAATAACGTCGCACTGATGGTGGCACTTATTGCACGAAGACTTCTCGTTCGGATCATACGGGTGATCGGATAAAAATAAAACGTCTTAGATTTTAGACTACCTATAGATAGATACTATATAAGGTTCGTGTCTGTCTTTGAATCCCAAAAGCTTACCTGAAAAGAATAGAAAAGATAGATATATTAATAAAGTATATAGAAAAAAGTCATCCCCAAAATCAAAACACGAAATACCAAAAAAAAAATGAAACATCAAATCGAAATCAAATACTACTGTTCACTAAATTTGAATCCGATCCACAATTTCAGTCGGTTTGTATTTCAATCGGGCGAAACGTAGTTAGATATAGATACATATTCCAGGGAAGTTATGTTACCCTGGCGTTCGTTATGAGGACGTTTATGCTCCGTTTGTTTTTCGATTAAACTCGTCCCTGTTATAATGCCGTTAGCCCCCGGACTCTGGGTGTATTTGCGCGGAGCATTTGAATTTACCAGGCAGTTGTAATCTGCTTTACATTGGATCTTTGAAACATATTACTCAATTTGTAAACTGTATGCTTAAACAATAATTTAGTACATACTAGTACATAATTACTAGTACATTTTTAATGATTGTTCTTTAATTTTTCTATATTTAGTAATATATGATAAATACAGAAAAAGATAATAATTTTAAAAAAATATTGTATAAAAGCTTAAGAGCTCACCGGCTCATATATCTACATGGTAATATTGACGAACTCCACGTATCCGTACTCGACCCCGTTCTGAGTTTTGACCACTTCCCATGCTGAATGTAATATTGGCAGAAAAAGAATATTTCATTACTGCGAGCTATAAAAGCTCAAGTTCGTAGCTGGAATGTATACCAACGGGAAATATATTTGCAAAATTAAAGAATTTTATACTTTGGACTTTAATAATATATCAAAGGAGAAACGATACTCTATTGCGACAATATAGATTCTTTAACGTTTTGTTTAAATTTAAAATATTAATTTAATTTTCGACAATGACACGTGATTCATGCTGCGGTTTTCCAAACAAATACATATGAACTGTGGTCGGATAATTATGCTTATTAATATAGGATTAACCGTCACGTTAGTCTCTTAATAAAATAGTATATTAATTTAAATACTAGCAACGCGGATTCACTCGTATTTATTTTCTTCTTTTTTTTTCATTTTTATTCCGTATAGAAAAATACTTTTTGTCTTAAGTCTAACCGTATTGTAACTTTTCAATCAACAAATGAAAATGATGTTAAAGGTTTTAATGAATATCTAATTCTAGTTACCATTCAAACTACTAATAATCAGCCCGGAAAGAGGCACTGCATCTCACTGCAATCACGACGGTTGTGAGTTTGAATTCTACTTGGGGAATGAATTATCATCATTTCTTCACTCTTTTATATCCTTTACCTATTCTACTAACACTTATTTGCGGGATACATCGTTAAAGCAAATTTTCTGTGCAAACATATCCCGCTCGCTACTTTCATATTTAATACGTTTTCTAAAACATTTTTTTATTAGTAGCTTAACAGACGAACTTTTTGTATTAATTACCTTTTAGTATACAATTACATAATATTATAAAATCTGTAATCTTTCAGCTGCTTTAGTACCTGCTGTAACGCATACGATTGTCCTACACGGGCGCTCGCGTGCGCCAACTGGGGCGTGAACGGTTGACGTTTCAAGGCCGACTAGTCGCATCTATAATAACGTATAGGAATATATTTATAAACACGTTATAGGTTATGCAATACGATATAAAATACATGGCTATTTCAAGTAACATGTCGATTAAAATAAATAATAACAATTTAGAATCGGAGCTATCTTTTCTGACAAATGAACAAATAGGAAATAGACCACTTCGAAGTGCAAACAATTTATACTTACCAAAAACAAGAACCAATTATGGCAAAAAATCTACTATTTATGAAGGAGCAGAAATTTACATTACCTCAATATATAAAAACATCAAAAAATTTTTATAATTTTAAAACAAAATTAAACGAACATTTTCTAAAATTAAAATAGAATCCGACCCTGTACTATGATTTCTTCAAATGTGGGTAAACCTAACTTCATTGTAAACGGTCATGGTCAAATATGTTTAAATTATCTCAATATACCCTCTGTCACTTATATTTGTTAATTGAGTATTTGATATTGTTTTCTTTTTGTTATTTACCGTGTTTTGCTGATTCCAACGCTCACATTGATGAATATGTACTAATTTAAGATAATTTTGTATTTCTCTTTAAGTGAAATGTAATTTCTTTTGAGAAATAAATAAACTCTTTAACCACAATATTAAAATTATTATTTGCATGGTATTTCCTTAATTTAAGAATTAAGTATGTTTATTTTTTTATATTAAATATATGTTATAGTACCTATAAACCAATAAAAGTTAGAAATTTAAGTTATAATAATGTCTCGGATTAACATAAAACATTCAATACTACGTAAAATGTATGTACATATTTACATGTAGGTACACTTAAAATTTACAGTCATATAAAATTAATTAGTATGCAACTGTTAACTGATATCTTGATCCATCACATCAACCAACATTTAAATACAATACACTCCTTTACGCCGCACAGTCAGGTAACAAAAGTAATTATGACGAAGAGACACTACGACCTCCTACAACGTGAGGACTTCCAAATTGCCGACTCAGGCCACACTCGCTTTGATGATTTAGCGATGCAGCGATAGGTCCAATTCAATCGGTCTCCATTCACATCCAATATGTTGTTCACAATAGCTGATGCAATTTGCAACAATTTAAGATCTATTTCGTTATTAAATGTTGTTAAGTTATTTTACCTCCAATGCGTATTTAGGGGTGGACGGTTACGTCGTTACCTTATTGTAACGTTTTTCAATTATCTATTTATTTAGACGACTTTTTCCCATGACACAGCATCTTCATCTAACACAGAGTGTCGTCGCCCGCTAACACTTTGTATCAGTTTTAAAATAATTGAAATATAACATCTTCCTCGAGTGGAGTTTGAATCAGTAACCGTCGCATTTAATATCGGACCTACAAAATACAAATACCTATCGGAAATACAAAAGCGCTTAGTAGAATACAAAATATATAAAAAAATATAGGTACCTTCTTGATTAAAAATTGAACCCACGGCCATGCATAAAAAGCACGATATAGATTATGCTTTTTAATTTACGAAAAACATACACGTAAACATAGACAAGAGAATCTTCGAAATATTAGCAATTTCGACCGCATCACACATATTATAGGTTAAACTTTATTAATTATCGGGTTGTATCGGAAGTTTTCGGTGCGAACACTTCACACAGCCGCCTTTAATAGTTTCGTAAATCTGATACAATAGAGAAGTATCCCACTAGCAGTTCCGAGCCGGCTTATTAACATGAGATTGTTTGGAAGAAACGTGTTGGGATGAACGGTAAGGACTTAGCGGTAGGAGCTTAGACTGTTAAGAAAAATATGGTGAAATTGGCAAGTGAAGAAAATATTTCTGTCCCTAGGTAAACTATATAAATGAAAAATTGCAGGTATTTTTAGTTGCTATTTTGAAATACTAAGAGTAGATTTTGATTGCTTATCATTAATGTTAAAAAATGCGAAAACAAATTTTTTTTTATAAATTTTGAAAAAAATAATAAAGGAGCAATAAAAACATTTGCGATTATTCTTTGCTTTCGATGCTTTACCTAAGGACCATCAATTTATATATTAGACTTTATATTTGGACTAAAATCGCAATTGGTCATATACGACGAATTTTTGTAAATATCAATATTTATATTTGAAATTATCTATATTTTTAAAGACAATCTGCAGAATTGAGTTCCACAACTCAATACTTAACTTTTCGAAAGCGCTATCAGTCCACGTTTAACATATTAAAACCAAATCAATTATCGTGGTTTTTAACATCTTCGGGGAATTATTTATAACGTCGGTATTTCCTCTGTCTAATAAGAGATAAAATACGGAATCGGGGATTCACATATCTAAGATTTGCGGAAAGTCGAATAGTTATAAAATAATACAACCACAAGGTATTCTCTTCAAGTTCTGTAAAAAGTATTCTTACGTGGTAAATCAATACAAATCAGCTTCACGCTGTATCCCGCACACAGCGGGGTAGGCAGAAAGAATATAATGTTAAGATCCGTTCCCCATTTTCCAGTGGGAATCGAATCCATAACCGGTCGCGTTTACAATCATACTTAGTGGACATGCACTTTTCCTCTTGCTTGATGAGCATAAATAACGTAAAAAAAAACCACAATTTCACAAAAGCACTCAGTATACTTGTACCATTAAAAAAAACAATAATGAAATTAAGTATATAAATACACTTTAAACATATCAAATACCTCTCGCGCTAACATTATCGAAAGTCAAAGAGTGTAACACAGTATGGAAACATTCAATTTACTTTCACCGTTGCGTAACAACTCGCAAGCGGCCGTGAATCATTTTCGCGATCATTGTATTAAATTTTTTAGTGAATGTTCGCCTTTCGTTACAACGAAACGTTCGGGACACATATATACTGGGGGTCTAAAATAGCAATATCCTTTGCTAAAATTTACGTTTTGACGTAATTTGTAATAATCATAATAATTATGCAAATAATAAAACATTGGCGGTCCGCAATAAACAACATCCTGTATTTAACTACACAAATAATATTATCCTTATTATTTTCCTTGTGCACATGTTGTTTATATTCACGAAACTAAAAATCCCAGCACAGAGTTGCACCTGGCTAATTTATCGTACGGGCTGGGATATCCAGCAGCAGAAAATAGGATGAGAGAATCCCTTTTTGAAGTTTAAAAATGAAGGCGGCCCCCGACAAGCGGACAATGGCTGCTTTTCGTATTCTCAGCGACGGTGACACAAACTAATGGTGCTCGGGACTCCCGGACAGGTGATCCTTGGAACGACTGTACTGTACATTACTTGCGAAACGGAGGGATGATAAATAAATTAGCTACATTTTATGTATGAGGCCTGTAGTGGCGCAGGTCTCCGGTCCGATTCTCGCTCGAGAAAATGAAATATTTATTTGGTGACGGAGAGTGTGAAACAAAACTGTCTTAACGGGAACGGAGTTTCTTAACACTAGGTAGTGAAGTTAAAAATTGTAAATGTAATTAAAGTAATCGTTTTTTTATTCAATTAGAAGGATAGACAAAGAAACATAGTGTCAAGACACTCCGTTGTCATAAATAAATACATGTAATAATATCAATTAATCAAGTAAAATAATCATAATATCAACTTCTATATAAACATAAACCTGCATTACCCATTGTAACATAGAAATTTAACTTTAACCTCACGTCAAGAGCCCTACAATAATCAGCTACTTGTAGTATCTCATTAACGCTCGCGTAATTCACACGTGGGTATCGAGGCTTTAACTTCACAGAACACGTACCTACAGTGCAAGTGACAGTAGGTACTCCGTTCCAGCGTTATTTAGACGAAAACTTTAGTATGCCACACTGACTGGTTTAGTGCTACATCTGATGATGGCGTGGAGTCAAAATTAGGATAGAGCTTTACAATTTAGATGTAGTTAGATAGGTGCCAAAAATAAGAATCTAATTTACTACGAAATATTTTACGAGCATGTCGCTCAAAATACTCGGAGTGGAGAACGCCACCATCACCCATCATACGTCATAAAAAATCACCTTCTTAAAATTAATAAATAAAAATTCATTCCCTCAAATTCAAAGTATTCCGTCCTATCTAAATCCCTTGCACGTTGGGTGGCAGAACCCAACGACAACAGAGCAATACCATGAAAATTATTTATGTTCCCGATCGGAAATCGAACCTCCATTATTGCCTTTACCATGAGACACAGTCCTACTACGCCACGATGACCTCAAACCTATAATATATCAGTATTTAGATAAAAATAAAACCAAATTATAGCAATAGATACAAAAACAATATTCCACCAACAATTTTTTTTAATACAACAACAACAAACAGTATAAATATTTATTTAATTAATGAAAACATAAAACTAAACAACAAATATTTATTTATCAATACATATATATATATATAGGTACTATTGAGAGTGAAATAGAAATAATAGCATTGCTTATTTTAGTTTGATATTCAAATGAGTGCAGCCGATTGCATGTGAACACGATACCAATAACGCGTTGACCTCGTTTCAAATTCAAACATAATCCGATGAGATTCTCTAAAAGTGATAAAAACATCAGCTAATATTGCATCAAATTTTATTTAATTAATTGAATGTTGTTATATAATTGATTTTAATGTAAGCCTGTGGTCTTAATGTTTAGAAAATTGGAGAGAAAGTAGAAAATACTCTGATATGCAGGATAAATCATTTATAATAATAGGTAACAAACACCAAGGAGGCCAGTCGTGGCGCAGGGCACAAGCCTACGATTGCATTGCCATCGGTTGTTGGTTCAATTCCCACTCGAGGAAAAGATATATTTTAATAGTTTCATTTCCTCGCTCGGATTCGGCGGAAAATGGAGGACGAAAATGTCTTTATGGGAACTTAATGACTTAATACTAGTTTCCGACGTTCCCTCTAACTAAATAAAGACTAAAAAAACTTAAGAATTGCCAGTTTCCAATTACCATATAATTAGTTACATACAACTGTTACTTCACAAAGCACCCCCTATTTAAACTAACAAGCGGACAGAAAGTGTTGGAACTCCCCAACTCAAATATCACCTATATAATAATATATGAAGAGCTTCGTTCAATCGATGGTAAAATCACTTTGTGTGATCCGATATCCTCAGGGTTGCCTCCACGAGGGACCCGAACCACGTTATACGACATCTAATGAGACATTCTTTTAAGTTTAGGGTCGCCGCTATTTTAGTAGACTATCAAATACAACCTTTTGGAAAACATTCTTCGGAATACCTTACTTACAATGATTCTGATAGGTTGAGTTTTGAAGGCAAACTTTGAATACATCCGTCCTAAGACGACAATAGAAATTCTTTTCGTATCTCGTAAAAAAAAAACTTTTAACGAGACGTTTGTACAATAAACATTTCTTCAAAATAAATACTTGGTACTTTTTTTACTGTAATATTTTTATTTCATTTTAAGCAAGCAAATAACAATATAATAGATCTAAGAAAACAAAATAAATACTACACTATGTATTTTGAACGATCTTTATTGTCTTTACTGAAAGATAATATAATAAAAGATAAAAGATAAGTTACCATTTAAAAGAAAAAGAAAACACGAGTAACGAGGTTCTACAATAAAATAGTATAAACCCTAAGCACAAGCAAGTAGTAGTTGCTCGCGTGTGTTGACTTTATCGAATTGGTAATTCCTCTAGCGGCAAACTTATTCATAATCTGTTAGAACATTTGCTTAAAGTTGCGATCGCGTGTTGATACAGCTCTGTAGTTTTACTAAATCAGTTCGTTAGCTTAACACCGAATATTACTAAAAAAAAACTTATAAAAAATTAAACGTAGTGGGATTAGAACCTGCCTCTTTAATACCATCATCCAAGAGTTCCAAGAGGTGCGGGTTCAAATTTTTAGGTCTTCTTAAAAGTACCAGAGTGTAGAAATAATTATACTAAATATTTCATGTGCTCGAATGGTAATCGAATTCACAATCTGTCGCGTTTTCAGTCACACGCTTGTGCCATTGTACCACGACTAGTCTCAACTTACAATACGTCCACGAAATATTCTCAATCTTGCATAATGGATGGCATTGTTAGTTTCTTTTTGGGTGAATGGAAAGTGAACTTTCTTATTAGACTTTAGTCTTATTAGCTTATTATTGAATCTACAACATAACGAAATATAGTTATAATTACAATAGTAGCACATTGTATGATCAATACCCCTTTTAGGGAGCAATTATTTAAATTGAACAAGCAGAGTAGGCAGAGGGAAGCTGGAAACCTAGTATGAAGACACGCCGCGCTGTCACATGACCACCGGAGCGAAGAAATGGAAATTATTAAAAATATTTCATTTACTCGAGTGAGTATCGAACCCACAAGCGTCGCGTTGACCGTCACACGCACCCCTGTATGTACCCCTGCGCCAAAACGGTCTTTAAACTATAAATTTCATACACAAATTATAATATATTTTACAAATTTCAAATAACAAAGGAAGACCACATACCTATTTGCGATTTGAAAACTAGTACATTTTACACTCACATTATAAAGCAAAATATTATTCTTCATTCTTATAAAAAGACATAATAATACGGAGAGAGTAAACATTGCGGAAACTCAAGCACCTACCTGCACGGCAAACTAAACCCAATGCAGTATCTATTCCGTATTAGTTTGCCGTTGCCGACTATTATTTCTCATTCGATCCCTCACCCTTTTAACTATATTAGTATGCATATTACGTAAAAGGCTTTATTTATAGAACGCTATAGAATTGATGATTACATCACATCTAATAGATTTTACTGTAGATGATATATCATCATTGCATGTGTAATCACTTAATATATTTATCTAGTTCTATTTAATCACTTTTTGCAATTGCAATAAAAGTAAATAAGCATTTTTATAATAAACATGTAAAATATTATAGATATGTATTTTTATATAGATTTTAGTAAAAACGAGTATTTATGTGGTATGTTTTTTATTGAAAATAATGAATTGTATTAAAATTCAACATTTAATAAGTAAATGTCATTTATTTCGAGACCACAAATTAGGTGATAGGGAACCTAGTGTAAAGACACTCCGTTCCAATTAAAACAATTTCGTAAGCCCATTTGCACCGCGTCGACAACTCAACGTCGCGCTTTGCTTCATTACCAGAGCGACGACATGAAAATATTCAATACTTCATTACCCCAAGTCGGAATCGAACTCACAACCCGGTACCCGGTCCACACCACAGAATCCTCAGATAATAAAAAAATAATAAAAAGAACAATAAGATTATCCACTGAAGTTAATGACAATTGAGTATTAATCGTATATCCGGGGGCATGTTGTAGAATTGGCACGCCGGCTTGGACTCAAGCCCGAATATTGTATCGGAGCTCCGCCGTACTTCTGCTCGTAAGTCATATTACGTTAAACGTTTGGAAGATATGCCTTTTCGTTTCTGCTTTTTTATATTTATTTATTCACATTTGAAAATTCTATAGGACTATTTACCGCTTACCGTTAAATTTATTTATCTATATTCTTATAAAAGAAAAAAATGTTTTTGGTGGTATAAAATAAATGAAGTTATAATAATAATTAGGTACATTAATATTTAATAAGAATATCTGTTTTATAGAATTAACTGAAACTTTACTTCTTAATATAGGTATAGATATTGTTTTTCAATTTAAGCGGGCGTAGCCGTGAGCGGATACTAGTCTTTAATGAGAATATAATAAGCTCTAAGTAAGAATTTATTATTCTCACTTAGAGATCTCGGTAGCAATTAATAGAATACTCGTGTAGTGGGTAATACCAGTCCTAAACAAGTCTATACTCGTATATACAGACGTCCTATGTGCACAATATTATTCGATCGCTCGAAAAACAACACCGCCACTTGGAACTAATCAAGAATAATTATTCCGGAAACGGGAAAACCACTGGTACTTCTTATTTTCCATGTAAGTTAAACGTAGTAATAACCGCTTTATATTTATTGTATACGATACATCTATAGCTGTTTTTATACAAGTCTCAATCTAAATATATGAAAGGTAAAAAAAATGGATAGTTAAGTAATTTACGACTGAAATCAAGAAGTACTTTATGAAGAGAATATTATTAAAAAAAATATTTATGAGATGTCAGCCTGGTCAACAGACGAACAAGCAGACAGACAGACAGCAGAGTCTTAGTGATAGGGAATTCCGTTTAACTCCTTGGTTACGGAACCCATGAAATCTTCAAGATTAAGAAAGAACATAGAGAAGAATATTTTTCTTAATAAAAACATAATTTACCATATAATAAAGTAAAGCATAAACTGTCAGCGAGTTTATAAAACACTATTCGTATAAGCTACCTTAGATAAATTTTAAAAAGACGTGCAAAGCGGCGGCGGCGGTAACAATAATTCAAAAGTGGCAGGGTAAACATTGCACCTGGCGGGTTGCCCACTGACCTGACCAAATATTCGCAAGTAGTTGCCCTATATAAAATATGAACACGACGGGTGCAACGTTCGGGACTACCTATGTATTGCTATACTGATTAATACAATACGCTAGAGATACAAAGCCCAAATATGTATTATACATTTTATAAGTCTTTTTATGTTTAATTAAGAACTAGTAGCCGCGGTGGCAAAGCTGTAAACCCACCACTCGACAACCAATGTCTTAAGAATTAACGGCATTCCAGGAAAATAACAAATAAAACGGTTTTTTTAATATATGAAAATTCAATGTTTAAATAAATATTCCAAATATTGATTTAACTACCGTAATTAATCACACCAAAACAAAACAACATATTTACATACAAAAATATATTTATAACTAAACACATATATATATATATATATATATAAATATTATTCTCATAACTTAACCGCAAATTCACGGCGAAGCGAATATAAATTAATTTCTTTATAACACAAACAACTTACCAGGAATAAATACTAAACACCAAATGACTTCAAGTTATCCTCCCACCAAGAAGCACGTGACACTTAGACACCAGTAGACACTAACACTAACCACATCACAGAAGATCACAACACTACAGACTACACTATATTTCTACACTAGAAAAAAAACACATAGAAACTTAACGAAACAAGCGTAGGAACGTCCATCCAAGCAATTACTCGAGATCAGTGTAAACGTTGCGAGCGAGTCACGTGTTCACATTCACTTTTCAACTACATACATACATACATACATACATACATTTGAATGCGTACACCGCGCTGACACAGTGGTTGCGCAACGAACCCGTGACCTTTGCGATTACTAGGTAGGTACTAGTAGTGCGATTGTGTTCGAGTATTACATAAAAAAAAAAACAATCTTAGTAACAATACTTTTGACATTTGTTGGGAAATAGTAATTGTGCGCGAATAATTGATAAATATTTTTAAATGTATGTATTTCTTAATTAAAAGTTTATCTATTTAGTGGGAGTTATTTTGCGCCGGGACAATAGTTTGTTTTAAACGCAACAGATTGTGGGTTCGACTCCGACTCGAGGAAATAAAGTATTTAATATTTTTATTCCTTCGCTCTGGTGTCGAGGCAAAACGCTGCGTTGACATCAGCCACTTAACACGCAATGCGTTCACAATTCGACGGAAAGTGGGGAGTGGAGTATCTTAACACTACACTCACTCTGCTTACCTTGGTATATACGGGTTGCAGCGTGAAGTTGAAAAAAAAAACTGTCAAAACAAACATGAAACGTACAAAACTTCATAACAATAAAAAAATGTCGTCTCGCATACGAATCAAATATACTTATTTCACATTTTTACCGAAAGTTAATTTATAAATACCAATTATATAATGTAGAATAATAACATTGAAACTAGATATAGAATTTCAAGGAATTCGACAAAGACACCTTGTAAGTATGCAGACGGTTAAGGCACGGTTTATTCCGGAAATTGTATTACCACGGAACTGAGAATAAGGCTATTAAAACATTTTTTAAGTTCTCATTTTTAAACTTTAAAAATATGTTATAAAAAACGTGAGAATTGAAGTTAGAACGAATTATCATCATCCAAAGATCAAGCTTGTCTCCCGATCGCTCGTTCGCTCTGGCACTAACACAAAAAATGGATAAAGTGGGGGGAGTGTCTTAACACTAGATTCCATATGCGCACTCTATAAACAAAATTGAATCCAAATTATCTGTCATAATCGAATCAAACTACCTCGAACAGCTGTAATATGAAGTACAAATAACTCGTACTGAGACGGAAGTATCAAGCTGGTGCTACTAAGGTGAACCAGTCTGGTTGCGCACGATATTAATTACTTCTTCATTATACATTACAGGTTAAATATGTTACTTAATAATAATTGATATTTTATTACTTCATGAGATAATGTGACATGGTCTTCTCTAGAGGTGTCTTTTGAAACAAAAAGTAATAATTATATTCAAGAATATTGCTTTTCATCGTCTTGTAGCCAGATTCAGCAATATAATATTGGTAACTTGAAGTTTTTTTATTAAATTATAATGTATTCATTTCTCCTTGAAATTTTGTAAAGCATCTTTATACTTCTCCGTCTGTACATAGGATTATTTAACGAACGTCCCTTACTTAAATAAGATCGTTTAATTTAATATCACATATCTGGTACCCACCCCAGAAATTTTATTAACAATAAGTTTGCCTTTTATTTACACAAACATGTTTATGCAAATCTAAAAATCATGCCACCCCCAGAAATTATCTATATATTCTAATAGATAAGCCCACGTGCATCACTTTTTAAGTATTATAAGTTTATTGGTAAGTTACGGAAATAAAATAATACTTAGGTACAACAAATTTCAAATTAACATTTGTTTAAAACGAAAATATCCGCTTTATCTTTCTATATTATGCGCAGTACTAATAAAGTGAAATCATAAAATTGCTAATATTAGTTTTCGATAGCGAACCATCAGTTGGGCATAAGCCAAACAGTATTTACACGGCGATATTATTTGAACGATTCCCATTCATATAACGAATTTGTACTTGTGTCGGGTCAATGGAACTTTGAAAGCTTTTAATCTCCAAGACCCGTTGATTATACGTTATTTTTAACAGTAATCCTACATACCATTTCATAAAAGAAATATTAAAAAAATATGAAGTGTTTTTATAAAATGTGGCTTCACGCTGTATCCCGCGCACAGCAAAGAAGGCAGAGCGAACTAAGTGTTACGATCTTCCGTTCCGCATTGTCTGTAAAATTCTGGAAGAATTCATTGCGGTGAATGGCGGAACTCAACGCCACGTTCTACCTTGACAACAGAGCGAAGAAGTTAAAATATTAAATATTTAATTTCCTCGAGTGCGATCGAACCCACAATCGGTCGCGTTTACAATCACACGTTTTATGCCCTTCCGCCATGACTGGCCTAAGTCTCACAACTTTTTTTATGATATATTCAATAATATTTTTTAATCGGTATGCTTTGGAATTAAATAATGTAAAAACTCAATAGAGGAATTCCAATATATGTACCATATATCCCTGTATTTCCAAGAAATTATAAAAGAAAAAACGTATAATTATAAAAATCATGTATAATACTAATTACACTACTGTATAACTTATCTATGTATCTTGTACATTCCATTTTACAAATATCAGTTTCAAGGATTTTTTAGAAGAACGAAAACCGAGGAACAAAAAACCGACATTTGCTTAGGATAAAAAAAAAAATAAGGAATTGGTTCAAACTGGTAAAAAATAAACGTTCGAAGTATGTGGTTAAAGGAAGTTGTACTATAACTATTAATAACATATTAAAATATTCGACATAACAATTAGAGTTTTAAATTCATCTGCAAACTGTCGATTTTTTTATAATCTTAAGTAAATTAATTCTCTGACTTAAAATACTTAATAAAAATAAAAAAAATTAAATCCTATTGAAGCTAAAATATTATAAATTCTGAAATATAGATGCATTACGAAATGCAAATATATAAACATTTGTATGGTGAACATGAGATAACTTCTAGAGATAAAAGCCAACGCTGGCATATAGTACTTATAGCCCTAGGTAATATATGTACTTAATGTTTGTAGGGTAGATTATCTTTTGATTATCCTCTATTCAATCGTGGCATTCAAACCAGGTATTGAATGTTTTGTTGTTAAAGGAAAAGTACTTTTATTGCATTTGAAGAATAATTATGGTATAAGAATGAATTATCATCAGCACTGAACGCGCAATGCCTCCAGAATTCAGCGGTAGTGTTTTGTCACTAGGTTACCAGGTGCCTCTGCCTACTCTTCTTTGTGTGTGATGCAGGTGAAGTTAAAAGAAATACTAAGAAAATAGTTTGTCGTCGTTTCGCTGTTAACAGAGAGTAAAATCTGCAACTTTGAGATGACGAAGAGGAAGAATAAGAAGGAGATTTTTTCAAGACGGATTATTTCTCAAGTTAGCCATTACATCTACATTAGTTAAATATATAATAAGTGTAAGTTAAAAAGTGCGTTTTCGATGTTTTGTTTATTTCTTGACCGCAAACCTGTCACGCGAAGGCGCAATCAAAAACTAATATAAAGCGCTTGAGAGGAAACGATCAAATTATCATAATGGCCAAGGAGCCATTTGCTTAAGTTGCATTTTTAACATTGTGTTACTGAAAGAGTATTATTCTGTAATTTATTTAACTTAATAATGACGTCAACAGGCCAGTCGTGGCTCGTGGGCACGTGGGCACAATTGTGCGACCGTAAGTGGAGAACGACAGTGTCTCAATGAACACAGAGTGTTAACACTAGGTTCCCAGGTTCCCTCTACCCTACCCTAGTATGTTCGAGATACAAAGTGAAGCTACAAGTAAAAAATAAATAAATCGTAATCAATTTCTAAAGTTAATTACAATATCTCGTTTAGACTGAAATTAATAGATACAAACTGAGAGCTTAAGACTATTGAGAAAAAAAAAAATACAAAAAAGTCTTATAAAGCTGTGGAAAACCGTTTGGTATGGCAAGAAATATGATGTAAGGAACTTATAAATAACGGTTTCCGGTTAGATCTTATTCTTTTATTAGCGGAGCCGTTATCTGAGTGCAGTACCTACTCGAGTTTTACAACTTTTATGGTTCCAATTTAGCTTTCTCTCACATGTTATACCTACTGTGTATTATACTTTAAAGAGTTTTAAAATACTAGCAGGTACTATAACGATCTATGCACAATTCTTATCTATATTTTATCTTTCTCCTTATGGGTCTTCAACTTTTGTTGCAGGTAGCACAGAAACCAAGTGTTAAGACATTCCGTTCTCTACTTTCTGTCTGTGTTAAACATATTGTAATGGCGTTTTTTTTTAATTTACCCCGCGACACACAGCACATATCAAACAAATACTTATTTCTTTCTAAGAAACACCGTAAACATTAAATGGACAGGGATATTTAATTTGTATACAGTCGGGTTAACAATTATTTGTTATTAAAAAATATGAGCAAACGAACCTACAACAAACGCATGTACAAACAGACCATATAACGGTGTAAAGGCACCAATCAATACAAAAAACAATTGTTATTCTTTAGTACACATACATTTTGAGTAAAATCTACATATATTAACTCATATCTACCTGTACACATAAATAATAATTTATGTATATCTATGGTAACTCTACCTTTCTAGGTAGAGTTCGAGTTCCTACGCGGCCTATCGCCTAATACTATTCTAGCAACTTAAAATTTATGAATACTTCATTGTATTCGATTAATATCTCGTAGTAAGAGTTAATAAAATAAGTTACGACATCACCCAACTGTGAGTCTAGAGTTAGCCTTTCGAAAATGTGTTTTGCAAGAGCTCTAGACACGGTGGCAACGCAACGAGCCTTATAGTTAAAATACATGTAGGCGAAACGGTTAAAATTATAGTTTTTATATTTATGGTAAGTGTTAGTAATTCAAAATGCCTTAATTTTTTGATCAAAAATCAATAAAATTCTACTGTGGTATATAATTTTTTTGCAGTTGAACGTTGTCTATTAGACACTCCGTTCCCCACTTTCGACCTAATTTTCATGACATTTCATATTAAACGGCGGACCTCAACGCCGCAAAACAAAAATTTATATCTATATTCATATAAATATAATTTATACAAAACAATTATTTCGTCTTCACAACCAATATGAACCTATAACTAATACAATATGTCTCGATCAATCCTATATTAGGCAATATAGACCAACTTTATATCCCGATCTATCAAATGGACCCTGTAAATTGAATATCTAACTATTTGCATTGGCCATTGCAATATGGGCAGCGTTGCGTGAAGGTTCTGGCGAGGACGACTTGGTAATACAATATATCTACAACAATAGATATATCTACAATGTTATATATTATATTTACATAATATTAATTAAGACAATTGAATTATGTTATATGAGATCAGTTGTGGCAGGGGCATAAGGTAAACTGTTAACACGACAGGTAGTGGGCTAGATTCCCACTCGAAGAAATTAATTATTTCATGTTTTTGATATACGTAAATGACATAGGTTTTTATTCCCTTAAATAGTAAATAATATTTACGATTAATATTTATATAAACCATTTTTATTCAACACTTCAAAGTAAGTATAATTTATAATATTAACTTCATTATCGTTGCCATATAAAGAAACCAAGACAACCTTCGCATATCTTTTTCTTTTTCTCTAATTTCATCCCATAAGGAGTTAATCTCTCAACTTAAAACTACATTATACTAATATACTTATAAAATTAACTTATTTCTTAATATGTTCTTATTAAATTAATAATGAAATAAATATTTTATACTAATATACTTAAATAAGACAGAATAGTATTTTTACGTTTAAGTTTATCATTATATTATTTTTTTAGAAAAAGTTATATTGTTTTCTTGAGCAATAAATTAAATAAATAGCGGAACTCAACGCGCTTTGCCAGAGCAGAAATAAAATCATTAAATATACATATCATTTATCCGACTGGGAATCGAACCCACACCCTGTCGCGTGTACAGGCACAGGAGGCTGTGGCATGACTGGCCCCTTAGAATATTTTAAGAACAAATAAGGAAGTTCATCTCGTTACAAAATGTACAGAGTACTTACTGTACATGTAACAGTGAATGCATTTGGTTAGAATAACCTATCTAAAGCCCAACTTTCTAAGCCGCCGGGCTAGTGTGCAACTTAACCGATTTGGTCCTGTCGAATGTCTCGATTAGAAACCACACAGTAGCTATTGGTCGACTGTGAGAGCACATTCAAATATTATTTGTTTTGTACTAATTAAATTCATTAAATCGCGGATTATATTAGCTGTAGTCGCACAGTTGAGACGTATTAGACTAAATACTATGCTTAGAATATAAGAATTCGTATTTCATGAAAGTTAAAAAGGCAAAAATTATCTGATAAAACAGAACACATCTTAGTGATTAGAGCTACATGGTCTGTATCTGTAATGGGAAACAGAATGTCTTGAAACCAGGTTCCCAAACATCCTCTGCGTACCCTGCGAAGTAATAGAGCGTGAAATTCCTATAGAAAAACCACCAAATTAAGGGCAATGCTGTATACGTAGATATTGATTCGTTTCAGGAAATACACAATATTACTGCATCAGTTGATATTCACCCACAATATCTGAATACAAGAATTTCGTTACAATATAACGTTACGAGCAGCATTTTCTGCTAAAACTAAATCTCGACTTTCCTCAATCATATCTTAAGAACTGAGATTATCATCCTGCCACATAAATTAAGTACCTAATTAGATAACGCCAATCAATTTCGTCTGAAGCAAAGCAGGTAATTAAAAGCAGCTAATGTTACATTCTAACTAGCATAGCGTTATCTTCGTAGAACTTCCTAGTTTGAGCGCCGTCGGGGACGCCTGCAACTTGGCCTACGTGGCAACCCACTTAGTCGTAATACACGTTTAAGGTAAACCAACCAGTTTATATTCGAATTACTTTGTCAACACGCAATGCCCCCAGAATACGGCCGGAAAATTGGGAACGGAAGTGTTCTAATGGGAACAGAGTGTCTTATTAATTTCCAGTTTCCTTCTTACTATACGAGCAGGATTTTCAGCTAAAACAAAATCCACCACCCACGTCCCTCAATCACATTTTAAGACACAAATTTATTATAAACTACCCACCTAATTAGACAGCGTTAATCAATTGCGTCTGAAGCAAAGCAGGTAATTAAAAGCAGCTAATGTTACGTTCTAACTAGCATAGAGTTATCTAAGAAGTTTGAGCGCCGTCGGGGGCGCCTGCAACTTGGCCTATTAAAGCGCTGTCAAAAGATCTGTGATCCTGTCACGTGGCGCCCCATTTAGTTGTAATACACGTTTGAGGTAAACCAACCAGTTATGTATGAATTAAGTTGCGAGATATTAAACGAATATATATTTACAAAGCGAATTTGTAATTAGTATTTTATATATAATAAAATATAGGCAATTATTGTTGTATAAGAAACTAGGAACCCGCCCACGGCTTCACCCCGCTTCAATTCCACGATTATTTATTTAATACTCTGTATTACTATATGTGGACCAATATTTTATGTTTGCAACACTTTAGTATTATATTATCGTAATTTTTATAAGGATTTTAATTGTTATTTAAGAAAAGCAGATACAACTTACATATATTTATAAAAAAAAAAAATAACTTAAATCAGTTCTATCTAAGATAGGTACGAACAAACAATTTTTCTTAGAGCACTTCGCAAAATGGTGCCAAATTATACGTAACTTCTTTTCCCATTTTCTGCCGAATTCTGGAGGCATTGGCGGAACTCAAAGCCGCGATTTGCCTCGGCCCCAGAGCGAAGTAACAAAAATATACATTTAAATCAATTTCATTTCCTCCAGTTGCGATCGAACCCACAGCCGTCGCGTTACAGTCGCACCCTTGTGCACCTGCGCCTCGACGGTCTCATATATTACATTATGAGACCGTCTAAAAATGAATATACTATATTTAATATAAGGTATTTTATATAGTAAATTGTTTAGGCAGTTGCTCTTATGTAAAGAATGCTGATACGCTCAGTTGAAATATACATATTTATATTTCTTCTCAGCAGAACTGCCTTCCGAACCGGTGGTAGCTTTTTATTCATATGTTCATTCGACGATTCAAAAGTGCTTGTAATAATTGCCTATTTGAATAAAGAATATTTTGAATTTGAATTTGAATTTAACAATGATCCAACACTAATAGTGTTGTCGTATAATATTCATATATGAGAATGAAATATTCTGTCGTAATAAATGCAATCGCTTGCTCGCATTTTAAATTAATAATAATAATTGTTATTTTTATATTAATACTTTTGACTGCGATTGAACAATGTCGATTTAAAATCATTTCCAATCAAATAAATATCAGCTTCGGGAAGAGGGATATCAGCAGAGGGAACCTAGTGTTAAGACTCTCTGTTATCGTTATCTCCATTAAAACACTTCCTTTCCCCACGTTCCACCGAAATCTGGAGTCATTGTGTTTCGAGGGGCGGAACTCCTACCCAGTAGAACGAGTAGAACGTACAATTTTAAACTAGACACGATTGAATTACAAAACAGAATGCACATTATAGCATGGTAATTCCAAACATAAATAATAAAATTATATTATATGTTAAATTTTTGAAACTTTGTAGGGGGAAGCCCCGGTGGATACGAACCTACTACCTTGGCCGACTAAACAATTTCAACCCCCCGGCACACCAGATATTGCCTCGTCTTTCGCCCGATATTCGGTTTGACATGTTACATTCTGGTGTTCAATCCTTGCGACCGGCTGATCAGCAAGGAGCCTATTGAATTCAGATTATTGGAATAGTGAGGTGTAACTGAAGCAAAGTCGAATGAAATTGGTTTCAGCTGTGGATATTTTTAGCAAATGTATCCAAATTATATTATAGACTATAGATGTACCTAAATGATATTTTTTGAATGCACAAAAACCATGACTTCTTTTCTTTGTGGACAGAATTGAATCTGGCCAAAAAATGTCATATGAAAGCTTATATTTATCCATAAAAAAATAAGTAAAGAATCATAATTTTTAAGCACCAGTATTTAAAAATCTCTGTAAAAATACAGTACCGTTTCACATTTCTATTTCTCTGTTTTATCTTAACTTCATCTAGTTTTATTATTTTCGCGGACGACTACGCTTTCGCGTCGCTAAAACACCCTTTTTCCTCCGATCAATTAGCCGTCAACGGGAACGAGTTTGCGAGCATTACTCGACTGGTTGAAAAAGCTGACTGGTCGCGTGTGGCGATTCGGAAGTAATTTACTTCTTTACTTATAAGAATTGTAATCATACTCGAATAAGTAAGTACGTAAGCGTTATGTAATTCTAGGTATGGCGTATTCGTAATGAACTACTAAGGTTTATTGATTTTTTTTCTCTCTACTTGGTTTCACGCTATATCACGCGCTCAACAGGGTAGGCAGATGGAATCAAGTGTTAAGCCACTCCGCTCTCCACTTTCTGCCGTATTTTCGAGGCATTGTGTATTGAATGACGGAACTAACTCTCACGTTAGCTAAGAAATTAAAATATTCAAATATCTTTGTAATTTTCTTTATTACTGAAGGTAGTACTCGTTCTGGTGGAAGAGTTAACGATATGCTTCCATACCTTCCTGTCATCAGCTTGCCTTAAAGCGTTGATAATGGTTAGTCTAGAAATTTCTTCACGGTATCAGACCATTGGCGAGGGGAAGATAATCGGCATCTTGGTCTTATACCGTCTACTTTGTTTTAATGGAAATATCAAATACCAACCAATAACCTGTCGCGCCATGGGCCCCTGCACCATGGTTGCCTGCACCATGGCATGCCTACATGGTTGATCCATGTAGGTACCTATATCATGTGAGAATATATACAATTGAGCTTAGTCAGTTTCCTATAGTATACTCGTAGCTTATAATAAAGTCACATTGTAAAATAACATGAAATACTAAGAAATGTGATAGTTAACATTTACTACATATTATCATTAAAGTAAAATGCTTTATCACCAACACACCAAACCACACATCCGATATGACTCAATTGGGTATTTCAGAATATATCAAATAAAGACCGCCTTTGTGGTATTATAATATAACTTGGCACGTGCAAAGGAAAGGCTTGTAAATTCGAATCGATGTCAAGAAATCCTTTATAATAAATATTTCGAGCTTAGTATCGCAACTATCAAAGGAACGAATAATGAAGAGTATCTATAATCTATGGTTCTATGATTTTTCTTTTAAATAATATTTATTTTAATTTTTCTTCAGATTTTTTTAATGTATTTATCGGAAATACATTAAATTGTGCCATATAACTGACCTGCTAATCCATTTACACTGGTTGGCTAGAAGAAATCTCTTATAGAGAGAAATATAAGAGATCTCTTCTGTACTAAATGTTTTTTCTAATATATTGTAGTATAATAAAAAAATATTATTAAGCTGAAGAGTGTTTAGTTGAATACGCTATTCTCGTAAACTACTAATAACAATTTAATTTTTTTTATTGTTTTAAAAAATATAAAAAATCTCATTTCTTCGAGTGAGAATCGAACTCGCAACCTGTCGCGTTTACAATCACAATTAGCGCCACGACTTGCCTATAAATATACATATACGTATAACATATAAATAAATCTCAACGCAACTAGCAATTCGCAGGTCGGAGCATCCGTCCGTGTGTATATTAAAGACAAATAGGCCGCAGTGTAAACAGCTTTGAAGCAAGCAACGGCCCGTAGGTACAGCCGGCGGTCACCACTGGAACTTGCCTTTGAAATTTATATCAATAAATACAGAACGTTGCAGTTACAGTGTTTGTAAGATTTGGCTTTTGTATGTTCTCGTGTTAAATATAAAATGGAAACTATTTTGAATTTAATATTTTGTTATATTTCTTATAAGAGTGTCACTTAAGGCAGTATTGAAATCTTCGCGAATTTTTAATTCTTTAATTAAAAGTATTTTCACATACTTTATTTGCATGCAAGAGCATAAAAATCGAAAATAAAGTAGAATACGTTATGTATTATAAAGTTACCTGGAACCCTAGCCACCGATGGACTGGACCTTTGTCTCAATGTCGGAAGATATATTTTTATTTTTAACATTAATTTATATTTAAAAAAATAAAATTAATTTTTCTTCAATAATAAAAATATACGTTTAAATTAATAAGTTCATAGATATTAAGTACCTACACATGTTTTCTTACATCCATTAATATCTAATTCAAAACAACCGTTCATTGACGCGTCCAATACAATGATGTTTTACATTATAGATCGCACGGCACCATTCTCATCTAATAATGTAAACATAGCGATCGCACGGCCTCTATTTATATAGATTATACGTTAAAATTATACATTATTATATGTTATATAGTGCCATCGTCGCATAGAAGTGTCAGCTTCCAAGTCCAGCTCCACCTGTAGGTTCGATTCCCATTTGAAGCATTTTTTTAAACAGAATGTCTGGTTAGACACAAACGGACTGTCTTTTTTCGTATCCGCTAAATTTGAAAAAATGACAGCTTTCTAATTCTCCGTTACATTTGTACATCTACCCTGGCTATAGATAGGTATTAGGAAAACGAGTAGAGTATAATAATATCATATTTAAGATATCTGTAGAGTACCTACTTTTACAAATTTAAATTTCTCCCCGTACCAGGCACAATAAGGATGTTCACATACCTGCAACAAGTAAAAGTGCAAATTAAGTAATAATAAAAAAAAACATTCCAAAATAACGTAAGACATACGATCCTCAAATGTATATGTAATACAAAAATAGATTGCTTTCAATGAGGCAATATGGATGAAAACGCTATTGATGTGGGATACCAAAAGATACCACCATACCCAAACCAGCATACCCCGAAAATTGCGGGAATGCAAGAAAAAGCTTGAAACTGTAAAAACATTTTTACAGTAAATCTATAAGGGAGGATAAACTTGGAAAACAGTATATTATTTTTTATTCTATTTCGCCTACACCTGCATAACTGTTGACCAATAGAAAAAACAAATTAGAAGATTCAAATATTCGATAATATTACGTAAGTGAATCATAAATATCAACTTGGGCATATAGGACATACATAGGCCTCCCCAATTACCTATATAACTCCAATAAATAAAAACCATGTCTCATTAGGAATTCCACTATTTTAAACACGTGCCTCGCCGCACGTAACTCGAGATGTAAATATTTTAATTGCAAGACGGTCGTAATTAATACATATTCTCACATATCTACTTATAATTTTAAATTCCTTATAAGTAATAATACGTAGGTATCTCTTATAAATCTGTAAAAATTTAAAATATCTCTTGTGTTAAGACGGTAATTTTAATTTATCAAATTAAAATCATAAAACACTTAAAATAAATAAAAGTGGAGACCGTCTTAGCGCAGTTTTTATTATTATCATAATTCTTAAAGCCACTTTAAAAAGGTATATCATTACATAACATTATTCTCTCAAAAATTAGAGTTAAAGCTAAGTCACATTAAAGACTGCCACGTGAGCCTGTTCAGCCTGTAGCCATAATCCTTATTAAAATATAAAATACCAATATGCAATATACAACATTGAGTTGCAAATTGTTCAATACTAACATTTTAAACAATTAATTAAAAACAGCTTCATGCTGCATTCCGCACACAGCAGGGTAGGCAGGGGGGACCTAGTGTTAAGGCACTCCGTTCTGTAGATATTGCGTGTTGGTTGGCGACATTATTTGAATTGTTTAATAATTGGGTAAATAATTCAAATAATTTCTTAAACTTAAGAATAACGTTCTATTTACTCGAACGCGTACAATAGGTAAACAGCCATTGTTTTATTCAAAAAGCACTTTATTATACAAAATCCGGTTGTCTAAAAAGGAATTAAGTGGTCTTAAGCCCAAAGAAGATATTGTATAAGCGCAGACATGGATGATTAATGAATCCTTTGGGGAAATAAGCGTTTAATTTATAAAAGCTACAGACTATATGGTAAATGATATAGAGATTAAGATATAATATCAAAATATACCTATATGTTATTAAATCCGCTACTCAAAAGCCGGCGGAAAGTATGGAACGGGGAGACTTAACACTAGGTGCCCTCTGCTTTCCCTTGTATATGATATACAGCGTGAAGCTGTACAGAAAAATCAAGAGATTTTGTGCGTCAAATTTTAAATTAAGTTCCCAATACGAAATACATACCTACTTAAGAATAATTTTACTATTGGCGACGATTGTTCGTTCAAGAGAACAATAACATTTCAAACATAAGTATCTCTCCCGTGTAGTTTAAAAAAAGATAAATTCGCTCATTTTCCCATAGAATGAAGAAAATGGAGAACGGAGAGTTATTGCTTATACTGCAAAATGCGAGAGTTGAGTAGCGGTAAATGACATAAGACAACTATCTTATAACCTAAATGTTAAAAAAATATCAAAGTAACTATTTAATATTCAATTTAGGCCAAAGGAAATTTGTAATTTTCCAAGAAAATATTATATCCTCATGTAATTCGCAAAATAATGACGATGATTATAAAGATCCTTTAACAAAGTTCACAACATACAGCCAATAAGAACAAATGAACCGGTAGAGAATTCTATTAACGACTTGTTTAACTCCAATATTCATTAAAACAAAGCCGGATCAGAACAGTGTACCAACATTGTATATTTTACGACGTAAGTAGGTATTAGAAATAATCCTCCAGCCGACGTCCTGTTTCTTAACAGTTTAAGCTCCATCTTATACGCTGCCATTGGTTGAAGCGCGACCTTACGAATTATATATACTTATGGCATTCAATTGCCACGTACAGCTTCTAAATTTCGAACTTCAACTCATTAAAATTTAATTTCCATTTAATTACATAGCATTTACATTTGCATTACTGACAATAACAAGATATTTTTAGAAAATTAATTTTCGAAACTGGCAACACTCAATTAAGAATTTAATTTCAAAAGATAATCTGTCATAATTTACAGATTAAAAATCATAATATTTAATAACAAATTCATTATTTCAAAAAATAAATAAATAAATTGGTTAA
Organism: Heliconius nattereri; assembly: GCA_013403645.1. Lineage (NCBI taxonomy): Eukaryota > Metazoa > Arthropoda > Insecta > Lepidoptera > Nymphalidae > Heliconius > Heliconius nattereri. The sequence continues at coordinate 5,636,669 of JAAIXI010000224.1, read as the reverse complement.
GCCATAATAATCCGAAACTCGTTCATTATTCGCGCATTACGTTTCATTTTCTATTAGCCCCGCAAATCCTAAAATCCGGCAGTCGATTGCCACAGAGTATAAAGTCTATCAAAGGAACATCCAAGTAGTCCCGGGAACGGTTGCAGTATAATAAGCACAATACTACGAACGGCCGCATCCCATTCACTTTATAGGACATTTCATTTATTCCATTCGCTTATTTCCGACGGAGGGATCCTTTGTTACGAGCGAGTGCGTTCCGTAAACAAAGTTAATTCCGAGTACAGTACGGTTTTTCTTTCCAATTTAACAAATTAAACAGCCCGCGACTGATGTATTATATACTAACATTTTTACTTTCCTTCAGAGATATCGAAATGTGGAATTACAGTACAGTGGAATTATAATTTATCAATGTCATAGAACTCAAAACAATGATTTTTAAAATTCTTTGATTTTTTAAATTGTTAATTTTTTTTTTTCTTTCTTTGATTTTTTAAATTATTTTCACAAACGGCTTAGCCGATTTAAATGCAGTTTCCACTATTTTTATTGGAAAATATCCATTAATATTTAATGTTTATTTCATTTCAATCGGTTCTTAAATAAAAAAGTCAATATCATCATTTATATCAATAAAAAAAATCGGGAAAATTTGCTACAAAATACCTGTTTAATTGAAGAAGCTGTAACTTTAGTTTTCAACGTAGATATTGTCTTTAACTCTTTAAAGTAGTTCAGATTAGTATATAAAGAATTATCTAGTTCAAGCGGGCGAAGCCGAATGCGGATTGCTAGTATTTAGTATAACTAAAAATCTATAAAAAAATCACAGAAATACAATCTTTGCGTAATAAAAAAATCTCACCCACAAAATTGTATAGGCACTTTCACTTGTTTAATGAGGTTTCTCTTTTATCCGATTCACTTTTGAGATTATTACAACATATCGTTCGCTTATCCTTATTTAAAACGTAGCTACCTATACATTGTCATACATTTTAAAATAACATTTTGAAATATGTCACAGTAATCGTTATTGCATATGGTAAACGACACTTAAAAATATGCTATAAGTAAATTTATATTTTGCTTGGTTGTCCTGGTGTTTTGCTATATTATTACATTAAAAAGATAAATTAACAAATATTATAAAGAAGGTTGTTATATTCCAAATTAAATAGTTGTATTAGAAGCACTTAACTCACATTTTAATGAATCTTAGTTACAAAAATAATATAATAACAAAAATAAATTTAATAACTGCTGTATCCGCATTCTACAAATTAAAATTAGAACTTAATTTTTTTTATAGTGTTAATAATCGCTTAAAAACTAATAAAAAAATTATAATAATACGTATAATCAAATACTATATAAACTGAGTACAAGACATCGTGTGTTGCGAGACAGCGGCGAAACTTAACGCCGTGAATTGTATTACCAGAATAAAGAAACAAAAAGTTAATTTTGTTTCTTCATTCAGTCGAGTGAAATAGAACCCACAATCATAGCATTTACATAGAGACACTATCATCCTTCACCACGTTGACTTCCAAAAATATTAAATAAAACAACACCACTCGATTAGAAATGCCTCTAGAATTTGGCGGAAAGCGGGGAACGGAGTGTCATAACACTAGGTGCTGTGTGCGGGATACAGCGTGAAACTGTTTTGATTTGATTTTTTATTGACATAAAAATAGTGTTCCTTTAGAATGTAAAAAAAAGCACAAAAACAAAGTATAATTAAACATTATCTACATACATATATAAGCACTCAGCTAGATAATATTTCGGAACGACTAACGATGTTGTAAAACGAGAAAGTGCCACCTGTAATTTGTATGCGGGCCTGAACCTCCTAGCGCCATAAAACGAACACTCCCACTGCATTGTAAATGTTGACTGTAAGTCACAAAATTTACAATCCTCGCTCTGGATCGGTGGTATTATATTACCTTGTAAACAATATGAAATTATTTCAAATATATATTATTTGAGCATTGACATCATTGTAGCGTAATGGGGCACTGTCTGAATGGAAACGTTATGGTTTCGATTCCGTAATGAGTCGCGAATGTCCTAGCGCCAGGTTTTCCTTTGCCTATTCTCGTATATATTCAACAAAAAGAAATACTAAGTGACAATAAAATAAATAATTACAATAAAATCTTCAAACTCCAATTATTCCAATATTTAAATAAACGATTTTAGTTTTTGAAAATATAAAGAAATATTTATTTAAAAAACAATTACAAAATGAACCGCATCGGATTCTATCAAATAAAATAGATAGGAATACCGCATATATTTCTATCTGAGCAGAAAATTCTAAAAGAATTATAATTAATTTGCAAAAATCTTGTTTATAAATATCTACCCACATTATTGTCAACAAGAAAATTAACAATCACGTTGTGACTACCGTCAACAATGTTCTTCAAACAGCGCTAGACGCCATTACTTCTAACTAAAGACAAAGATATCCTAGGCCTTTGTACAGTCTTATTGTCCCAACGGATGATAACCTACAGTTGGGCTGTCAACGCGCTTGCTAAGTCCGCCGCCGTTTTACGGGGGTTTACTCCGAGTCCCCTTATGTTCTCAAGTCGACCTCCTTTCAGGCTTAATTCCCTTTGTTACGACTACGGCATGTCAGTCGCCTGTTGCTTTTACGTGGAGCCGACCACGATTAGGTCCCATACTTATTTCACTATCATCGCTGTAATAAAAGTATTTTATATTCAATTATATGAAATGTTTCCTTTTGTTCGAGTTAGAATAAGAACGAACTATTATTATAACTTTTACGGACTGAGTTATGAGTAATTCGGACACGGCGTTCAGTATTAAAAGCGAAAGTACTTATCCATATCCATTACTTGCATTTCTATTGAATTGTCAATGTCAAATTAAATTAACTTTATTTTTCTAACCTTGGCTAAAATTTATGTCATATTGTTCTTAATAAATATTGGATAAAAATATAAAAATTATTGTTTATATATGAAGGTTTTTTGTATGTCAATTCATTTTATATTTCTAGTAATAAATTTAATAGAGAGATAATTATTGAAAGGTTTAATAAAAAATGATTTAGTATTATATATATTTTATTTTCTTGGTAATATTTTATAAACGATACAATTTTACCTGATAATTATTATCAGCAATTAAACTACACTTTACAAAATCTAATATAGCTTTAAATCGTTATATATAACCAGAATGTTATAATTATAAGAAAAGAGAAGTACCAACTGATAAAATCTCTTCAACTGCTGCAAAACAAACTGTTTTTGTTACTTATTACGTGTCGTTAAAACATTAAAACACATCTGTTGCACAACCAAAGTGAAGATGCCGATAAAAAACTGAATGTAAAATGCCTCTCACGTCCTTCTTCTCTCAATCCTTTCACTATTTAACAAATGTTGAGTTTCTACTACGACTAATATTTATTTATATTTTAAGTTTTGGATAAAAAATTAACTCAATTATATAAGGATTGACTGATTGTTTGCTTATTTACGTTTACTAGAGGCCATGGTGGGCCAATGCCACAAGGTAAGGTAAGGTAAGGACTATAAACGCTACGGATGTGGATTCGATTCCCACTCGGGAGAAGGTATTTTTATCGCTCTAGTTAAAAAGTAAAAAACAGCACGGCGGCTTAAAGCACGGCTTTAAGTTCCGCCATTGACGAGACGAATGACGAGAATTCGGCGGAAATTGGGCAATAGGAATATCTTAATGAAAACAGAGCACTGTAACACAATGTTTCCAGGCTCTGCCTACTATGTTACGTGCGGGATATAGCGTGAAGTTAAAATAAAATCAAATTTAATATGTTGTTCGCAAACATTAAAGTAAAAAAAGCCATTAATACCTAATAAATCAGTGAGCAACGTTTAAAAACCTACAAATAATCAATTTTTATGCTTTTTTTTTCATTATTTTTAATCTAAAACTTCTCAGTTTTTATCTTTCTCTATGTACCTAAATCTGATCTGTTACTTGATTATAGAATTCTGTACTAGCCATTTAAGCACTAAATATTTAATTAGCGTCACGCTGTATCCTTCACACATCAGGGTAGGGAACCTGGGAACCTCGGGTTAAGACTTGGTTTTCTGAAATCAAATCTACGCAACAGTCTACAAGTAACTTCCGAACATCCACTACTTGTCGACCGTACTGTGCCTACATGCGTAGTCGACGTGGTCAGTAGCTATGTCGTAACAAGACACGAACAACCACACACGCTTCAATTGCTTATTAGGTTGGTTATTCAACTGTTCGCGTTGCGTGATGATTGCATCCTGGCTGCATTCGCAAGTAAATAACAATTACCTGTATTTCTTCCGATATGCAAGATGTTTTTGATTACATTATAATATTTAATGTTATAATATATAGGTAGATGCTATATTTAATTATTATATCTTACTTCTGTGGGGAATGGTGTATCTTAACAATAGTTTCCCTCTGCCTACCCTGCTATGTGCGCGATATAGCGTGAAGCTGATTTAATTTTAATTTTGTTTGCTTACTTCATACAAGCTGGACGAACTAAGTATATATGATAGATTAGATAAAAATATATTATAAAAAAATCTTTAGTCGGTATCATTAATTAATTCAACCAATTGAAATTTTACAGATTTCCTTACCATTGATATTGTATAATAGGCTTCCGCTCTTGTGACGGGTAGTCGAATAAGAACACAAACATTATACAATTTATAGGAAAATTAACATAATTTATATCATAACCCACAAAACCTCCATATGTTTAAGAACAGGTTTCCTGAGTATTACGATAATAATCTATTCGTTTTCCGGCACTAAACGCGGACCAATGAATGTTAAATGTCCGCCATTGAGTGTAGGGCAAGGTCGGCCCCCATCAAGCGTTGCAGGCAGCGGAGAGAAACAAATGGTGTTTGGGGCCAAGGTGCAACACTTGACTTTAATAACTAAAATATCTTAATAGCTTAAATATCTTATCTTTAAGCGTCTTCGGCAGTTAGTTTTGTTATTCGGGAAAAAATCTGACTTTTGCATACTTTTTTCCAGCTTCATGGTATATCCCGTAGCGAGGTAGGCAGAGAGAACCTTTTCCATCGAGTTCTGGAGGCATTGTGTCTGCAGAGACAGAACTCAAAGCCTTGCCAGAAATGAAAATATTAAATATTTCACTGCCTCGACTGAGAATCGAATCCAAAACCGGTCGCATTTATGTTCACATATTTATGGAAAGATTAAGTGATAATGTCACTTAACAAACTACAAAAAAAACCACACATTAATTTAACTAAATTATAAACTAACACAATTTTAAAGTAACGCATAATTCACAAGTTTCGTTACTATATTCACGTAACGCAAGCAAATACTTATGTAAGTTAGCAAGGATTCCTTGACCACGCAAGTTTCCTGACCACGGAATTCACATATCGTGACAATTGGAACGTGACACGCGTGACAATAGTGGTAGCCATTGATATTGAATTTTAAATCGATGATATTTAGTATTATGATAGTAAACTAACGACAATGTATCATTATGTTGTAAATACGATAAATATATCGTATTTGTTAAATTAGCTTTACGCTGTATCCCGCACACAACAGGCAGAAGGAACCTAGTGTTAAGACACTCCGTTCTCTATTTTCCGCCGAATTCTAGAGGCATTACGTGTTGGGCGGCGGAACTCAACACTGCGCTTTGCCCCGACATCAGATGCAGATAAAGTTGTAACGTTACTATTATAGCTACAACATTCATTTAAGGTACTACAAATTATATGAAATATGAAAAAAACTATACAAACAGAATTAAATTAACTCAAATGAACGAACTTTAGATAAGCAAGATAGGTGCCATTGAATATATATAGGGCACAGTATCAATCGATGAATGTAACTAACGGTACAAGCGCGTTTCAACTTTGAACGTTGACGTCAATGCACATATTATCCAGTATACAATGAACGTGGGTGTTAGATATCTATATATAACCGTTTCATTACTACTACCGGCGTATCTTCTTAATACTTATTACTATTATACATAAATTATATATAGTTTTAACTATATAATGAAAATATACTTGTAAATTATTCGTCCGTCTGTTTGGAATAGTAATAGATAAGAATGAACCCTCTTAAGAGAAACCTCTAATAAAAAATCTCGAAAATCAATCTCTAATAAAAAAAACGATTATCAAAAACCCAAAATTTTGAGGCACAACTTATTAGGATAAAAACAGGAGAAAGTAGTGCCTTATCGTTATCTGCACTGCTGTATAAGAACGATATCGTGAAATAAAGAAATATAAAAAAATAACACATATACATATATTTCTTCTCATTTAATATTATTAGATTGTTGTAATACTTTATCACCAAATATAACATTATTACCTCACCCACCCACATAACGCGAGTGACGAACGTACGCAATATCATATTCTGATAAGTCTCTCTGATAACAAATATAACGTGTTTATCCATACCTATATTATAAATTCGAAAGTAACTCTGTCTGTCTGTCTGTCTGTCTTTTACGCAATCAGAGATACTTGAGGCTCTCGGGATGAACATAGGATACTTTTTTTCTCATATTTGTAATATTTTCGATATATTACCAATATATTAAAATACTTATTAATTTGACAAGCAATTTATTCCGCCATGTTTATAACAACCGTCACTGCGCGAGCGTTGCTAAGCAACGATTTGCAAAGTTTGTTGTTAGAAAACGTCACACATAATGAGCTTGCTTAACGCATCTCTCTATTAAAAACTGAAAATAATTTCATAAATATATTTAATAAATATTCGTATAGTTCAAGCGGGAGTAGCCGCGTTCAGGTCCACTAGTATTTATATATAATTCATTTGCACAAACTATTTGGAATTATGTAAACACCATTTGCTATTTTGATGCATTTATTATTCAACATTAATAGGTTTTTAGTGAGCGAAGTAATATTTAGTGTGAAATTTGGTTATTGTTCGTAATGTCTATTTTAAATGATAATGAATATTTAGTATCACTATATAGACGGTAAATTATTGCTCTCGGTTTTGACATCCGGATTGTTAATTTGCAATTCAAAACACCACCTGATATATCGTCTAATATATTAGTCTTCACATATAATACAAACTAGTCGCCCCCGCGTGGCTTCGCCCGCTTGTCTATAACATTATTAATTTTCTCTTCTCAATTACTTGACACTGACAGCTTAAGTTTATCCCAATTCAATAAAACTCTTATTTTGTAGCAATATTATCTCATGTAACTCTTCAGAATAGAACTTTTAAAATTATGAACCGATCGAAATGGAACTAACTCTAAATGTTGAGAGATGTTTGCTAAAATACAAAAAAACAGTACAGTGAAAACTGCATTTAAATCGGTTAAGCCATATTTGAGATAGCGTGATAAAACGCAGAGACAAGCACACAAAAACTTAAAAAATCATTGGGTTCTATTACATTAACAAAGGCCCTCAATAACATTTTTTCTTATATATCTTGCATGTGCCAACATCGATCGCATACGATTTTATTATTAGTACAGATATAGCGAAGACAATACGAACGAAATAGCACCATCTTATTGTAGTTAACATCGTCGAATTCTCATAATATAATATTAAACTGCTTCCTATTCTAGTAGATAGCATCGCAGTAACGACTACGTATCGCCCTTTCCACTTGAGAATCCTAAACTGCCAGAGAAGAGGGTAGTTTTTGGAAAACAAAGACAAAAGAAAGCTGAAAGAAAATAGTTTTTTAAGTAAAATTGGATATTGTTTTATATAACAAGGAGATATGTATGCTAATTGTATAATCGTCATTTTATAATAAGAGCAAATAAACCATAGTTTCGTACATCAAAAGGTAAAAACGGAACACTTATAAGATCGATCGTCTTTGTTGATAACTCAATCAAAAGATACGAGCATCTTCAATTTTGCTAAAAATATAGATGTGAATGCATTTATTTGCAGTATATACTGATTACAATAATTTTTTTTTGCACATATAGCTTACTCTTTTCTTTTTATTATACCAATCTTAAAAAACCTATCCTATCCTAACCTACAAGCATTTATTGTAGAATTAAAATTTACTGCAAATATTATGGCGAAAGCTCATATTTACATTGTTACTAAAGTAAATCCTAACAAATAGATGACCAGCTCGTCGAAGCAAACAAACATAAATCACCGTTTTCACAAAATCCTGTAACATTATTATTTTCGAAATCGAAAACACGCGACCCCTCAAGCCAACGACATGCTTAACCGTTTTAGCGATTTAGTAGGTAATTTACAAAAAGATGCAAACAAAAACAAAATCCTAATTTCCAATACCAACAAAGCCTTATTCAAATTATATCACTACCAAGTCATTATGTTTATGCCATGTTTTGGTGAACAAACAAAAGTCGATCATCAACAAAACATTTCGGGGGGCATAAAGTCATCACCTAAGATTCCCCCGTTCTGTTGACCGTACAACTTACAAGTTGTTTAATCCCCCAATTTGCCACACGTAATATGCAAAGACAACAAAACAAAGCGAACATATTCCCGGGGCTGAAAGGGGTTCCTTTTCGTGGGAACTTCCCACGAAAAGGCAACTAGCTGTGGGGAAGCCTTATATTACTGAATTTATGATACGCTACGTTCCAGTTTCTAAGGTCATTCGCGCTAGTATCACTGTTATATTTTGTGTGAAATAATAACATTACATTATGTTAGGAGAAAATCATATTATACAACCAATTTCATTTGTGCCCCGTATCGACCGTCGTGGCTTTCGCAATATGGAGGGCTTTGAATAAGAAGCTTATCAGATCATATAATCGGAATATTTATTTTCATTCTAAATCTGCAATTGGTTTTTATATTTTTTTAAGAAAATAAATAGAAAATATCAATTAGTATGTTTTAATTTATATTGTTAACTATTTAGCCCACAGTGGTAATGAAAAGAGGATGGAATGTCCTAGATAAGTGTTTATAGAGCAATTAGAGGCAAACAAAATGAGGCCTATCGGGCCCGCAGTAAACCTACTTAATGTTTGAGATACAATCTCACAAACATAAACGTCCAAATTATATATATAAAAGCTTATTTATATTTATATACTATAAAGCAAAACTTCCTTGAAAGGTGCCGTAAAGACGCTGAGGAGGTTAGATAACCTTAGGAGACCTTAGTAATACCTACCCGTTACGTAACCTGTAAATACGTTAAGTCCTCTAGGCCTGGCTTGCGAGCGTCCACGTCGTCCGGCGAGCTAGGATCGAGTTACAACCTAACATAATGTAATAAGCATAAACTTACGTGCCACGGATAGTGATAGTGTATCGAGACAAGATGAAATATCTGATAAGGGATGAAATATTTCTTTTATATTTATAGTTAGAAGGCCAGTCGTGGAGCAGGTACACAAGTGTGACTGTAAAGGCGACTGGTTGCGGATTCGTTACCCTTTCGAGGAAATAAAATTGATATTTTCATTTCTTCGCTTTTCTGTTGAGGCAAAACGCGGCGTTGAATTCCACTAATCAACACGCAATGCCTTCAGAATTCAGCGGAAAATAGAAAGCAGAGTGTCTTAATACTAGGTTCCCTTTCCTTGAAGCTGATTGTGGAAGCTTACTCATCGTTTTATAAAATATTTTTAATACACATCTATCACAGTTTTATAATATCCCTGAAACTATATTTTTATAGGTATTTACATTATAAAACCAGTACGAATTAAGCTAAAAGAGCCAATTGCGTAAACAGCAAAAGGAATTTAAAAAACGCGTTGCTTATTTTAGTCTACGAAACATCTGAAAAACAGTGCCTACTTGAAAATTTTGAGGTCACATACTAACGTATACAGCCTGGTTCTATATATCTATCTATCTATTTATCTAATGATTACACATAAATCTATTTCAAGAACACTGAACGCGTCAAATCTGATAGCGCAGGTGTGCAAAAATCACGGAAACAGACAGTCACGTCTACATCGTCTGAGTGCAGATAAGCCTCATTATTTAATTTTACGTCGACCTCACAGTGAAGTCGTAGCTCCGTGACACGAGTACAAATATTACCTTTAGTTCCTGAGAAATAAATACAATACACACAAAAACGTAAGTAGAGTCACGGCACGTTCGCGTGTATTTTGATCGATGTTCTTCATTAATGTTGTATGTAACGGACGCGCTTCGGTTCTCGTTAATATGGTAACAGATAGATAAATCATGTCATATGGTTATTAAACTAATGTAATAACGAATAATAAAAACAAATACTATGCTTTTTGTTTTGTATTTTTTAATAACGTCAAGGAAACCCACGTTTTTCAGCTTAGTTCTGTATTCTGCATATATCAGGCAGGGTAGGCAGAGGGAATCTAGTGTTAAAACATTACTTTCCCCATTTTCCACTGAATTTTCGAAGCATTGCGTGTCGAGTGGCGGAACTCAACCCCGCGCTTTTGCCTTGGTACCAGAGCGGAGACATCTGTCGCGTTCCAGCCACACGCAATACCATAGTAGTCCATCACTCGCCATTGTATTCTATTTATAACAGCACATATAAACGGTTAACTAAAGACCAAGATCTGAAAAATATAAAAAATATATTTTTTAAATACATTTCTTTCACTATAGGTATAAACTTAGGCCCGTATTTATAAACCGCTTTCAAGTGTGAGATCGATCTGAATATAAAGTTTTCATTTATAAATTAAATACCTATGTATCAATGAAAACAGCATCTCAAGATCGAACTCAGACTTGAAAGCGATTTATAAATACGGGATTTTTAAACAATAATTTTGTATCACAGGTCGACCGTACGTCCTTATCAAAGTTCATTGTTATCAACAGTCGTAGTTACGTGCGCTTAGAAATAGGGCACACAAATAACTTTTATGGGGCAATTTGCAGCAATGTTATGTCATCAGAGAAGCCCGTAAATCTGAGAGGAGCGTAAACGGGTGACGATTACGGTGGACAGGCCTGTCTAAGCAATAAAATAAATATAAAAAATGCTTCTATCGTTTGCTATGCTCACTTAGGGTGTTCGTACCCAATAAAACGATCCTCTTATTATTTTATAAATAAATAAATTGTTTGTAATTAAAATAAAGCAAGTAAATTAAAGCAAAAGTCAGTTGGTCATTTATTTATCATTTTGCACTTTAATAGAATTATTTATTTTATTTTATTCAAACAAAAACACTTCGTCAAAGACATAAATAAAAGAAACTAGTAAAGAACAGGTGACATACTTATAACACAGAGCTCTAAATCAAAATATACTGTATATCTTATAGCGGAAATAAACAAGCAAGGAAATAAAATACATTTTAAAATAACATAGTTGTACCTTTTAGAACAGGCTGCAGTAATTTTAAGTACGTACTGCCATTATAAATGTATTAAATTTTACGAGTTCAATATTTCCCAAAGCTTTTATTGGCCACAATTAAAGTTGTAATAAATCGCCAGTTGTTGTAAGTCGTAAGGATAATAAATTTCACTTTCGCTTTTTGTTACTTTAATATTGACCGTAAAATCAATTTTATTCTCAAACTTATGAAAATGTTTTTGAGAAAATTTACTCAAGGCAAAATTTACTCAATAGTAAGTAGTTTCATTAATCAACAATAAAAAGTCCAGTAACGGAGTAAGTCTTTCTATTCTACTTTTTAAAACTTCAATCTATACCTACGTTAAACCCTAACTAGGCTAACATTAGGTACATCCTTAATATAATTTATTATTTGTATATACTTTATATACTTGTATAATATAGCATTCTTAAAATAATAAGAATTTATGCCACCGTTTTTTTATGTAATTTTTACTAGGCCGGCAACACAAGGCTACCCGTTCACTGGAACTTTTAAACATTCTAATAAACTACGTTTAACATCCGCATTAATTATCTGATGGTGATTTCTAATCGCTATTTTTCCTTGGAATTTGTTTTATCTTTTTTAATATGGATATAGGCATATATAGCTATAAAGGATACTAGGTATAACCTTGATTATTAAGAAAATTTTATTTTTTATTGAAATTAATTAAAAAGTTTTAGAAACAACATATATGTATTTGCAAGTATAACAAATGCATCCTTTTTTTCCATAAACCATGCATAACGAAAACAAAACCAATATGCATATTCAAAGTATTAAATATCACTCACACTTTATCCAACCCAACAGAACCATCGACTTGTAAAGTCGGTTACCTGTTTTAGTCCATTTAACATGAGAAATGCTACTCCCTAGAAGATCTGACATTTGGCGTAGTCACGGTGACGCCCATCGCCATCGACAGCTCGCCCACAAATTTACGATATATACGTATACGGGTGAAGTGGCCCGGAAAACGGAAATATTTCTGGGTTCCCTTTACGTAACGCTATTATACTTACTGTGCATCGATTCATTATCGACATGGAACGTAAGTGTGACCTTTCGAGTGTAACAACCTCATCATTCGTAATAAAAAATTTCCTCGTGGGTTTATAATACAATGGGCAATTACCCGACTTCGTAATGGATAGTACGATTTTTATTGATAATTAGAATGAATATTGTACTATGCAATTTTTGTTGGCGCAACTAGCCTTGACACCAAAAGATTTTGCGGGAAGCTTAATTAGAACAATTTTGACTGAAAGAGGCACTATAATTAGCAAGGACGTCGGCTATCTGATTTGGACTGCGGCGTCCGTCTTCGTTTGTCGTAGAAATTTATTATAATTACATATCCATTGGTTAAGTAACTATAAGTACCTATTTAAATCTACACTTAACACCTCAAGGCTTCAGCGGAAACTGGGGAACGAAGAGTCTTATCACTAGGTTACTACCCTCTGCCTATCCTGCTGTGTGCATGATACCGCGTGAAACTGATTTGATATGATTTTTTTATATCCAAATCTTTAAAATAATGTAACAGTAAAATGAACAATAGAACAATGCGTACCTCACTTATCATATGCATTATGTAGGCATGTTTTCCGTATGTCAATGTAATAATTAGCAAAACAAGACAAATCAACAGACCAATAATTCTAAGAACTTAAGTTTATTTACGAAACATAATAATTATAATAAAATATTAACATAATTAATCATTAAATATTAATTTAATTTTTTTATAGGAGTAGCGACTGCAAAACATGGTAAAGCCAAAATCTTTTCTTACTTATAAAGTAATAAATTACAAAGTACACAAGTAAATTAGGTCATTCTTTTTGGACATGTACGCATAGGCAAACTCGAAGATCATGATACAGCTGTACGCTGCATACTGCATTTAGCAGAGGATACCTAGTGTTAAGACACTCCGTTTTCGAGGCGTTGCGTGTTGAGTGGCGGAACTCAACGCCGCAACTGTTAAAAGTAATGTTGCTGTTATATAAAAATATGTATATTTTATTACAATCCAAGTATGCTTAACATATGATGAAAATATTATAACAGCAATTAACATAAATATGTCATTAATTTTTTACTGTGTGGATAATGTTTTTTTTATTATTACTATACCACTGGTACTTGGTATATATTAATTATGTTATTTTTTATATATACAATTAAAATGATAGACATAAGAAAATATTTGTTTTATTTTTACAATATTTCTATTAATTTATTACTAAGAATGCATTTTTATCCTATTTATTTGAGTGCTGTCTCTTTGTACCTTTGCACTCAACACTCTATTTTGTTTGTAGAAGGTAGATTTTTAGACAAATTATAATAATGATCAACCTGTGCAAAACAAAAGCTATTACTAATCAAATAATTAATTTCACTTAATATTATTTTACTATAATATACAAGGTTTTTGATGTTAATAAAAAAAACCACTTTACATTTCAGTATTGTAGCATATTGTGTTGTGTATTTTAATTATTTCAAATATATAGTTCAAATTACAGCTCTATGTAACTAATAAACAGTAATATATATAAAAGGAATTTTCACAGGTTATTATGCCTACTTGAGCAGATTGAAGTTGATTGGAAGTATATTATTTTGATTTATTCTTGTAAATTATGGGTTTTCCTACACAAACAAAGTATAGGAAAAGAATTGGAGGAAACCACCACAATAAATACATACAACAACACAGTTTCCCACATATTTACTGTATTCAAGTCTGCCTGAAGACTTGATTATCTGGCCAGCAATTATATAAATTCAGTGTTATCCTAATTCCCAATTGAGGATATGTAAATTTTTTTTAAAAAAAGCAACCACTACTAAATATTCAAACAATATGTATCCACAAATGCAAAGTTTAAGACAAGTATATCTTCAAACATCTCCTTTATACATTTGATTTGGATATTCATTTTTGCAATTCTTGCAATTCTTTTAATATGAAAAAATTTAATATAGAAACTATTACATAAAAGAAGTACATCTTTAAAATTCTACCACATTGTTCCTACAATGATAACTTTGAGTAATAATTAGAAGTAAATAAAGTGTTGTAGTACAGTGCAACAGGGACTGACTGTAAGTTTGATAGTTGTTAGTGTTATTCTCAATAAGGGAAAAGAAATATGTTCAGTCCTTTACTTCGATAAGAAATACCTAAATGCCGAATAGTAAATATCTAACTCTGTCTAGACTCCAATACAATAAAGCTAAAAGAAATTTATGTACAGATATAGATAACATAAACAAACGAGTTTTTGTAAATTAAGTAATGTATAACATCTGTAAGTCAAATTAGCCATTCACTTAATACAGCTATGTGAAAGTTTAAGCCAAATTAGTTCAATAAGAACACAAAATTTAAATAAATCTATAATATTATTCCCAACACCATAATGGCAGTTAGAAGGCTAAGAATGTGACTGCAGAACATTGTGATTTCTATCCCTACTCAGAATAATAAATTACTTATTATTACATACTTCCAAATACCCTGGATATGAAATTGCTCAGCTCAGCTGTAATATACCTAAAGCAAAAATGCATTGTATGGGGTTAAATATCATTGGTTGAGTGAAGATGAAGGCTTCAGAAACCCAAAAGAATAATATAATCATTATAGACTGACAGCAGATAAAATAACCAGAAAATAATAAGAATACCATCCTTTTAGA
The DNA here is from genome assembly GCA_013403645.1 of Heliconius nattereri. Classification (NCBI taxonomy): domain Eukaryota; kingdom Metazoa; phylum Arthropoda; class Insecta; order Lepidoptera; family Nymphalidae; genus Heliconius; species Heliconius nattereri. Next base: position 5,621,492 of record JAAIXI010000224.1, on the reverse strand, counting down.
CAAAGCATGAGAAGGAGAAACCAAGCTAAACTTATCATTTCATGGATTCACTGATTGCCAGACCTATTGTTTCAGTATAAAGAGCTTGCAGCTCCTTTAAATATACCCAATCAAGTTCAAATAATACAAAACTTACTGGTGCTGTTTTTGCAGTAGTTAATAAATGATTATTCTAGATTGGTGAAATCCAGTAGCAAGCTATAGCGGCTGCTACTTCTACAGCATAAAAAAATTGCTCTAAGCCTATTGAAGGTATCTCTGACATTAGGATATATAAAGGATTGTTCTCTGACATTAGGATATCTATTATATGCGAACTAAGCATTTAAAATCACACATTTCCTTGTTCAATCTTTGTTTTTATCAGATAAAATACAACCATTAATTTATTATATAAATGTCTTATATTAAATACTAAACTCTGAAAAATTTTTTATAGTGCTTTAAGATTATATTTTGTATCTCATATACTTATGTGTAATTGTAATGTAGCTGTCTTATAGTGCATGATATGAAGTAAATAAATAAAATAAGATTTTAATTCCAATTGCCAAGTAAGGTTTTGTGCAAGAATATTTACTAACAAAAAGCTTACTAGTTATATAAACATAGCATCAGATTACAAAAATAAATTTATTATAGAAATCTATATATAATCTTAAATTTTTATTTTTACAAAGACACTTGAATTGATTCAATAATTTAATGATATAAGAGATTTCTTACTTCCTCGACATCAAGAGCAAACAACTTTCGCCACTAAACAACTTGATCTTATTTTACTGTGGACACTGCGCGGGCGCAACATTGCATCTTAAGATTTGAAATAATTAATAACTATAGCTAATATTAGTGCTATATATCTGTTTTTTTTTTAAATGTCACAAGTACAAACCAATTACTACCTTTACCTTACCTTGGTACCTTTTATTTAAATCGTATTTTTATATATTACTTAAATAACATTATAATTATTTTTGCGTTGCGCCGAGAAATATATTTAGCCTTAGCCTTTATAGAAGTAAGTACTTAGAAATTATTGCGAATGCAAAAAGGAAACTGGCACTTACCGTTTATGTTTATACACCAAATCCCAAACAATATAAAAAACTGTCACTCGCACGTTAAGCACAACACAGCTTATTCACCTCTTGACATCTGACATGGTTCGTACGAATACAATTATAAGAAATATATGCTATCTTAAAAACGTTGATGTAAATGATATAAAGTCAAACAATAATAGAAATAATAAAAGTTATGCAAAATGTTCGCAAAATAACTATACAAAACATAAACAGCTGCCTGCTTTGACAGACCCGTCTAATAAACTGACAAGAGAGGCTGCCAACTGTAAAGTCACTTTCGCCTTCCTACATTGCCAACGTGACGAAGTTAAGGACGTAACCTGTGTGCTGCGTCACAAGTCCTTAGGATGTTTACGTAATAAAGATGACGTAGTACATGTAAGCCTTTGAACTTACTAAAATTGACTGATTTTCTATATCTCATAAATAATTCTATCTATATATGTCTTGAAATCACATTTTTTTATAATGAAATAAAAACACATTCCCCTTCACATTTGAAGGGTACTCAGATTAAGAAAGTCATGTTGAATAATCTTTTATTTCTATGTTTCTGGTAAAACGCTGACTATATTGGTTCAGTTCCCCTAGTAAAATAATAGCTATGATAATGTGTTTTTTTTATTTCGTTAAGAAATATAAGTAATATATAAAAAAAAACATTCTATGACACAATACATACGTACATAGTATGTATTTCAAAAATTTTTTAAATTAACTAAAATACATTTATTATCCATTTAAAAGGATTCGTGTAGCAATTTGGTTGTTGTAAGTTCACAACAGTATTTAATAATGTAGGTCCTAGAACTAGTTAGTTTTTAGTTCAGTTATTAATAATAGTAATTTAATTATTTAACAGTAATTTAAACAGCATGCGCTTATACAGAGAAGTCAATTTTCAGATGGAAATCTTTTCAGAAGCAAGATTTTAAAAAGACACTACCTATTTATATTGATGTAGCTTTCTAATGTACACACTGTGTGTCTTTCAATCTATTAATATTTGGCACATAAGTATGTGACTATTCCATTAATACATGACCTAATCACTGTTGAAGTATAAAGAGTATAATGAGGATTAAAGAAACTAATTAAATAAATACACAATATAATAGACTCGCGTATAAAATAATTTGTTACATTATAAATTATATGACATACGTGATTGACTAATATAAATATATAATAAAAAGTTGATACTTTATCATTCTTACACCATTCATCGATCATCTATCTTATATCACTTCTTTAAATATTCTAAAAACGAGTATATTGTTTACAAATGAAACAAACAAGGACATATACATTGTTTCAAAGCACATTAGACATACTAGTTAGTTTTTAATGTTGATTGAAAAAAAAAATATTTATGCAATATTTACCTTTTTATAATTAATGTTGTTTTTTTTCATATTTTCTTATTATGATTGAGCTTTATAAAACATGTACAGTTTTATTATATCTGTAATTACTTTTCGTATATGGCAGTACTGCGAGTAAAATGTCACTTCGTCACCATCGTCAATCTGTCATCAAGTAAATTGATTGTATTTATCATCATTTATGTTAAAATATAGAAGAACAATATTTCTTTTGTGCTACGTAATCGGTATAAATATATAAAGTGGCGTAATTAAAAAGGAAATATGTCGAAATTCGAGGACAATCCCTTTAGTGATCCAGCCATAGACAATCCCTTTGCGGTGAGTAGGCTTAAGAAATGAAAGTTCTATTTAACTATTATTTATTGGCCTTTATCTCACATGAATATGCTTAATTTATTTTAGGACCCAGCAGTACAACAAGTAGCTAGGAGTACAAATAATGCGACACGAGGTCTCGATGATTACAATCCCTTTGATGGACAGCAAAATGCAAATCAGGCTACGGTAAACTTAGTATATTAGTCATTTATAGAGCATTAGTGGGCTGATAATGCGGTCGAAGAAATAAATGATAGTATTCGATAACTTTATCAACCTGTTTATTAGTTACATCTTCACAGATGTAAATTATATGAAATTCTGTTTCTTGTTTTGATACACCTAGTAATATATGTATCTGATATAGTTAAATTTGAAACGAAATATTTGGTCTATATTTTAGCTATACATTTATTTATATAAAAATTGTGAAAATTTTAACATAATCTTGGAAACTTATTAGGATTTGTACTATGAAATGACACTTTAAAAATGTAATCTATATATTTACTTATTTATGTGTTTAGCCTCAGCAGCCTACACAACCTGCTATAATGCAGGCAGTATCGCCACCTGTTATAGGTGGCAGCACACCATACACACGCCCAAACCAACAACAAAGCCAAGGTCCCCCTCAAAACTTTACCACAGCTGATTTTCAGGTATATTTTAATGATATTAGTAATAATAACAATGTTTTCACTATACTATGCACAAATAAAAATATATTTTCATTATAAATAGTATTAAATGTAATAATAAGTAGGTTTGTAAAAATGCAATTGAAAATATTGATAATGTAGTATCAATTATAATAAAATACAGTATAATTTTTCTGTTAAATGCTGATCCTTAGTCTCAGTCTTGCATGCTATTTAATACACATTTGCTTTTTCCAACTTGCACTGAAGGAGCTAAAGGTAAAAACGTTTTTATTAGTCATTATAATCAATTGCTTTGTATACTTTTCGTTTATCATTACCATAAAATTCTTATCTACAACAACCTCTTATCTTGTATGTCAAAATAAAAACAAAGGAAGTCAATCATTTTAATAAAGTATTGTTACCAAAACAGTTATTATTGGGCAGCCTAAAGATAAATTGAACCTTCATGTTGTTTTCTTTTGCATTCCTATAGGCAAAAAATATACATAGAAAAAATAAATTTAGTGAGACTATTGTTACAATCCCAAACTGAAATAATTAATGTTGCAGGAAGTAATATTTTTAATAATACATTTTCATAGTTAAAAATAACATTTCTTTTATAATGATTTAATTAATTTACTTTGTCAATTTATGTTGTTACACACAGAATGTGATATATATGTCTTACATAAGTCTAGTATTATATATTTTATGTAAAAAAGTATTACATAATTATTTTAACATTATATATCCAAGTATCTTCTGATAACTTGCAATCATATTATAATCATTGTTCCTCCCAAGGTAAGTTATAAAAGTGGGGGATATCCAACGTAAGGAAATAGATATTACAAATCGTCAAATTGTATGACTGTAATCACGATGATTGTGGAGTGTGTGTCTGAAATATATTTTTTTTAATAGAGAAGACAAGAGGAATTAGAAAGGAAAGCCGAAGAGCTAGCGCGTCGCGAAGCCGAACTAAGGGCCGGGTCGGCAGGAAGACGTAACAATTGGCCTCCATTACCAGGCTTCTGTCCCATACAGCCTTGTTTCTATCAGGATATTAATGTGGATATACCATTGGAGTTTCAGAGGATTGTAAGACATTTGTATCACCTTTGGATGTGTGAGTTTGTTTTTTCTTATTATTATTATTATTTGGTATTACGTGAAAGGTTGTGGGTTCATTCCCAACTTGGGGGAATAAATTATTTAATATTTTCATGTACAGCGAGTATAGTAATATGAGTAAGCACGGCCACATGGTATCTGGATATTAGGCAGAAAATAGGAATAAATAGGAAGAGTGGTTACTGAATGCAAGATACAGTGTGAATCTAAACAAATCTATTCAGTTTTTAAGTTTAGTTTTTTTGCTGAATATCTAAGTCATTACAACAAACTATGTAAGACAAAATATTAAATTATACAACAGACAATTACAATCTCAATTTTAATTTAATTAACAACCTTATTAATAACAATTAATTCAATTATAAATCAAAATCAATATTATAAAAAAATTGTGTTTATTCTTAATGTTTTTTTTAAATTAAATTAACAAAATTATATGAATTTATATTTTTTAAATGTGTAAAATACAATTATTATACTTTATCCATTTTAATTTTTTTCCTATATTACTAAGGTCATTGTGACACAGTGGCATAAGCGTGTGAACGCGACTGTTGTGGGTTTGATTCCCATTCAGGAGATTATTTGATATTTATTGGTTTTTAATATGTTGTCGACATACAACGTCTCATAATTTCGGTGAAACAGAGTTTCTTAATATCAGCTTTCTAACTTCTTTACCTAATAAAAAAAAGTATGTTACTATATAAATATTTTCTTTTTCAGTTCATTCCCTAATACTTGCACTAAATATAGTAGGCGGACTCTCGTTACTATTTATTGGAAGCAATTATACCATTTTCGGTCTAGCAATACTATATTTCATATTATTAACGCCATTCAGCTTCATATGCTGGTACAGACCAATTTATAAAGCCTTCAGAAGTGATTCGTCATTCAACTTTATGGTGTTTTTCTTCATATTTCTATTTCAAATTATAATAACTGTCGTACAAGCTATTGGATTTAGTGGGGGAGGTTCTTGGTAAGTTTTGTTTATTTTTAATATGTACTTTATTATATCAATTAAAATTAAATCAGCTTCATGCTGATACAGTGTGAAGCTGATTTTTTTTAGTTTTTTATTCCAATAATAATATTAATTTACAGTGGTCTTATAACAAGTATTGAAACATTCAAAGAAAGTGTTGGGGCAGGCATTGTTACTCTGATCGTCACTATAGGATTTGTGACAGCCGTCGTTGCGGACGTTATGCTTATTACTAAGGTAAAACTAAAATAAATCTAACTATTATTATTAATCTAATAATAGATGTTTATTCTAATTTCTAGCAAAAACTACTGAACAGATTTAGATGATACTTTATAGTAGCATTAGAATACTACATGGGCTGTAATTTTTGTAAAAATTTTGTGTAATTTGGATAAAGCGTAACTCTATGTTAAGCCAGCAAAGAAGAAGAAAAAAGAAGAAATTGAAGCTTTTGTTGATTCGATTTTTTAAATATCTTTAATAAAGTATATCAGAATCTTTTAGTAGTATATAATGTTGTATTTATACAGGCAGCCATAATAAAAAAGGTTAATATCGAAACAAACTACAAGGTAGTAGTCATTTTGGGTTCTCAAAATGTAATAGAAAGGAAACATTTTCTACATAATATATAAAGTACATACATACAATAAATTTTAATTAATATTTCAGGATATTTTTTTTTTAGAATATGTTAGAAAAATACTACACCAAATAACAAGTAGAAATAAATAATTTATACATAATTGTAGAAACTTTAATTGAGTAATTAAATTCATCATTTAAAAGAAAAAAATACTTAAAGATCTTAAATACTAACGCAGGAAATATATTTCTTTTTAGGTTTAACAATTCGATTTGGGACATCCTGTATATGAGACTATTACTGAATGACTGATATTCAGTATAGAATATAATTAATGGGAGCTAAATGTCACTATTATTACAGTATATCTATTTCTATTTACAATATGTCGACATGACAAAGAAAAACAAGTCGATAACATTTAAATGTCCATCCTATTTCTGTGATAAATTGTGTGTATTATTTTAGTTTCACGCTGTTTCCCGCAAATAGCATGGTAAATAAAGGAAATTTAGTGTGAATACACTCTATTTTCCACTTTTGTTTTGTTACCAGACCGAGTGAATAAAAATATTAAATAATTAATTCCCCTAAGTGAACAGATGGAATAAATAAATTGGGAATTGAACCCACAATCTTTGTATTTACATTCACACGCTTTACCGCTACGCTACGAGACACACAATATTAAATCATAATGTGTAATTTTTGTATGCAATAATTATATATTATATTTGATCCCTAAATATTGTATTATATATCTAAATTCCAGGTACACCGTATATACAGATCGACCGGTGCGTCCTTAGCTAAAGCTCAAGCCGAGTTTACCACGGAAATAATGCGTAACCAGCACGTCCAAACTGCGGCGTCGAGCGCCGCGGCCGCCGCGGTCAACGCACAGATTGCTAATGCTAATCGTTATTAGGTATGTGTTTCTGTTTACTTATATAAATACTGATAGAAATGTTATTTTGTAATGACTCTCAAATAGACGATTCGGACGTGAGGTTCTGTATTAGACAATAATATTATACATTTTTCTTATATTTCAGGTTAGCCAATATACTTCGTGCAAATATTAACGACATTAAGATATTAAATGAGATGCAAAATATTTAATTCAGTTATTATTAGCGGAACGCCTATCGCCTAATATATTACAGTTTTTTTTATTTTATTTAATGTTTATTTATAATTATTTTTTTATGACAGTGACACTTGTTTTATGACATATAAGTTTTAAAGACGATCCCAAAATAAATTTAACTGATTTTAATTGCTTTGACATGTTATGGAATTTATTAAGAATAATTAATATAGTTATGGACTCATACTATTTGTCATATGAGCAGTATACTATTTGTAAATGAACCTGTCATACTATTGCTTTTTAATCGGTTTTTTAATTGCATGACAATGTAACTTATATTAAGAACTAATAACTAAAAAATATTTAAAAATATTTTTGATATTTTTAAAGAACACTTAGGAACGAAAAATACTTTTCTAAAAATATATAATAATTTTAACGTCTGGGTTTTGTTTATGAGAAGCGCGAGTTAAATTTTTATGTTTTGTTTTGTTAATATATATTTTTTTCATTTAATTAGGGATCGTCGATTAATATTACTAACAATAAACTATTAACGCGCTAAATTCTTTCAATTCATAAAAAAATCAGACTTTTAAATGGCAGTTATTCAAAAAAATACAAATTATAATTTAAACCTCAGTAAAGCTTAAATTACAATTATAACTAATATTAAGAAATTTGAATGTATTACGCATTGTTTTTAACGGCCACAACGTCGTATGGCTGTGCATCATATAAGATACGATTATTCGAGGTTATTTATCTTATATATATATATTTTGCTTATAAAAAAAAGTGTATTGAACGCGCGTAGTAATTGTAAATAATCACACTATTAATAATATAATTGAACATTGTCTATAAAATCGATATTTTTTCGAATAATCGAATCACCATTCGTATTTAATTTATAATGTACCTTGCTTAAATATATGTGGGTCCCGTATTTTATAATAAATTGTAATAATAATAAAATAAATCGCTATTACAAAATATAAATTATTTTTAATTTGCAGTTTTATTTAGTTGTGCTAGTTATATAATTACATGAGCTTACCGATGCTTTAAAATAAGTATACACCGATGTTTTGACTTATATTCGTAACCTTTGCACCAAAAAATAGCAAAAAGAATATCTATAATCACAGATAATATAAATAGAGTTTTCAAAACATATTAAATTACCTTTTCATTCAATCATGACTATTAATAATGCAAATTTTAAGCCAAATGTGTGAAAAGGCTGTATATTTATAGTTCGGCCGATGTTTCGTAGCCGTCTTGAAGTTAGGATTTCTATAATTTATTCTTCTACAATTTTAAAAATTCTAAAATTGCAACATCTGCTACTAATTTCGTGGTGGTTGCGACTCGTCGACTATACTGTACTATAATAGTTACATTTCTTATTTTCATATTATGAAATATGAATTATTTTCATCATTCATCAAATTTATAATAATTAAACATCTTACTAAAAAATAATTAATTATAATTTTTTCATTTCCATTCTTGATATTGTCATTATCATTCATTCATTAAAATGAAATTATTTGATTTTAAGTAATTAACATTCCAAATTGCACGGACAAGTTTGAATATTTTAAAATGCCTTCATAAATTAATGTTTATAGAATTTTATAAACATTTCTATAATCGTCGGTCTTTAAGCAAACATTATATTTATTTGTATAATTCTATATATATAATCGATTTTTTAAAATTTAATTATTTGTAAAGTAAATTTTGGATTTGCTAATCTTCGGAACTACTGTTTCGAATTGAAAAATTGTTTTTATGTTGGATAGTCCGCTTTTCGAATAAAGCTAGCGATAAACGATAGTATATTATACAACTACTCGGTAAAATAAATATATAAATTATTAGTAATTGATATAAATATTTATAATTTTTACATTTTACTTAGAGGCTGTCGATATTGTAGTTGTGTGACATTCGTCGGTCCGTTGATTTAATTTCGATTTGTGACTCCTAACTTGCCGTTTTACGATTTAGATGCACAAGACTTCGTTTTAGCGTTTATATTATATATAATTTATAGCATAAGAAAATACACAGAACTAGTCAATTGACTAATAGTATACATTAAAGGTGGAAAAAAATATTGTATTTAAATTTATTCGAATTCTTTGATTCAATAAAAACAATTATTTATGCCCGCAATTGTTTTTTTATAAATATTTAATTATTATTTTCAAGTTTTGGTGTATTATATCAAAATGTATTAAAATTAGTATTTAATCCACCTTTGAATATAATATGACTTTACTTTCTACGATATTCGGCACGTAATTTAATAAATAATTTGTATAAAAAGACGTAATATTATATTATCTTTACTATAAACTTAAAAGCAAATTAACCGCTTTTCTCATTGTTTCACTATCACTATTCACTATTGTCCTATATTTGGACTTTATGTAGGTATTTTCATGGTCCATATGTTTAAACGGATGTCAAAAGAGAAGGTTGACGTGAGAAAATTAAATGAAGGTTCATCTTTCTATTAAAAAATTAAATGAAATTATACATATATAAAAATAGTAATATTTATAATTTTATTTTATATAATTTTAAAAGCTAGATAAACTTTTATTTTCTTCTTTTTTGACATGTCCGTTTATCTTTTAAGGATTGTCAAATATGTATCTGGGCCTAGTTTAATGTAAATTATTGAGACCGTCCTTACCCAGATAATGGTAAGCGAAGGCGTAGAATTTAACTAAATGTTTAACTGTTTTGTAACGATTAAGTCATGTTATAAACTTATAATTAATATTAAATATAGTTTCCGAAATGGTGTTTTATTTACCCCTTATATATGATTGTAAACAAAACATCTTGAAATGAAAAAAAATCCTTCGTCTACACTGTTGAGGTATCTTGATTAATTCTTTTAGGTATGGTTTTAAAATATTTTTCATTCTATGTAAAATATTTAAATATAAAATATTTATTTATATTATAAAATAAAATATTTTTCTGTCCAAGTAAAAGGAAGTCTGACGACCCGCTGTGTAAACATGCTATATATTTTTTTATTAAGCGTAGCGGGATTTGAACCCGCGCCTATTGACAACCGTCCTATCTCTCTGACTAACTATACTCTAAGTACTGTTTTAAACTTTTATACAGGCTGGAAGTGTCAGCGCTCCTTTTACGAGACGATTATTAATCGTTCGAATGTTTCGGGGGTTTTTCTTAAACCGCCGAAAATTAGTCTACTAGTTAGTTGGCTATAGAATATTCGCTTAATTTTTTTTACACCCGTGAAGAATACACAGAGAGGTAGCGAATATCAATTTATCAGATATTCGCCTTATCTCATTAACGCCCGTGCGGAAAACGTTACTTAGAGAGAAAGAGTTTCGATATAAAACTTTGCGTTTGCGATGTTTTTTTATATTTTTGTTCAGATCACTGCTATGTCTAGTTTCTTTAAGAAACGTTTTCTAAAAACATATATCGATATAGTATATTTTCCTTAATACATCGGTTTTGAGTTATGTTTTGATATATCGGACTCAGCCCTATACCCACAGCTGCACAGATACTCAACAAACGTACTGTAGTTTCCTTATACTATCCTTGTGATGCTTACTTCGTTTTCAAGGGATAAAAATAGAAACTCATACACTGATTTAAAACACTTTATTAACATAATATATCTTTATCTATATATCCGCACTAGGTCTGCGGCGTGTTAGCATGAGCGTGCCCCAGCCTCGAAGGATCCTGGCTGGGGTAGTGCAGGGGCGGCGGAGCGGGGGGCGCCACGGAGCCCCACGCGCCCCAACCGCCCGCGTACGACAAGTTGAAGAAGTCGTTGGGGCGGTTCGGCGGCGGCATCTGGTGGTTAGATGAGAATTTTATTAATAATTTCGTTCCCCACTTTCCGCCGAATTCTGTAGGCATTGAGTGTTGAGTGACTGGGCTCAGCGCTACAAAAAACATTTTAAATACGTATATTTTTTAATAAAAACTGCATCCGAAAATATTATATACGTTATATGAGTCAGTAAGATCTTTGATATCTTGTTTTAACCCTGAAGAGAGAACCTTTTGTTAAGATATCATACTCCTCGGACCAGTCAATTTTCAAGACATTCTGTTCTAGTTCTACGCCGCGCTTTGCCTTGTTACTAGAGAAAGGAAATGAAAATAATTCATCGAACCCGCAACCGTCGCGTTTACAGTCTGGCGCTGTTAAGCAATGTCGTTCGCACATTCTATTTACATTAAAAAAAAAAAATGATTCTTTTGGAAGTTTATCGGTTTTTCTTCTTATCGTTATAAATTATACATAAATATATGTACTAACCTGAGGTGGGAAGGGATGCAAGAAGGCAGGTGGCGGTGGCAGGGTGCCCGGCAATCCTGGCACTGGCTCTAACACTGGGGCTGTTTCACTCTTTTCGTTTATTCCTTGACGTCCTAGAGACAAATAATAAAAAAAAAATAACTAAACAACAACAACAATTATTTGTTAATATTATTATTTTTAACAATTAAAAAATTTAGTATTTTTTACACATTAAAACAAAAATATATATATATATATACTTTTAAATCTTCAATGAATCCAAGAGAATGGAGAATAATCACTAAATTTAAATTCTAGCTCATCGTATTGTCTTTTAAAAACAAAAAATATGTGTGAAAGAATTATTTTGATACGTCTATTAGTTTTTGAGATATTGTCCTTTAAAGTAAGCGCGCGACGCGAGATTCCGTCGGGCCGAGACCGACCCGTGTGACGTCACTGGTCTGAAAGAACTAGCTTGCTCAGTTCGTCTTCGTTTACGCGTAGTTCGCGCTCTTCTGTAGCTGGCTTTTCACTACGAATTTACTTTCGTTTAATAAATAATATATAGGTATATTTTTAAAATCTTTTTTTTTTTACATACATAATGTAATAGTGAGCATTGTATTTTAAGATATTGAAAAAACTTTGTCAAAAAAACAGTTCTATACTGCTCGGTTTAATGGCGTGTTGTACCAATATCTTTAGCTTTGATTATCGATACCAGAAAGCTTGATTTTTTTCCAACAACACTTGGTTGGCTAGGGCGTGACCACAAACTTAATCAGTACTTTGATGGAGGCATACAGGAAAAAAAGGAGAGCTCTGCATTAGATTTGCGGCCTTTTTAGATTTGCAGAAGGCCTTTAACTGTGTGCCTCGTCACTGTATTTGGAGGACATTGCGATCCAAATCTCAATATAGGCCTCAGGGGATCCCTGAGGCCTATATTGAGATTATCAGAGATATGTACCGCGATCCCGCTTTGCGATTCGCAATGGTTATGCCTATTGTTGGCGACACCAAACCCTTTAGATCACAGTAGGGGGTTCACCAAGGCTCGGCTCTTAGTTCTTTCTTATTTAATGTAGTGTACTGTCACGGCTCACGTCCAGGACCAGCCTCCTTGCTGATGATGTATGCCGATGACATTGCACTCATTGAAGAGAACCAACTGATGCTGATGCGTAAAGTGAACCTCTGCAAGGGTGCGCTTGAGAACGGCGGTCTTAAACAAAATGTGTCGAAGACCGAATACTTAGCCTGAGGGAGCCCGGACTCGAGCACTGTCCTTATAGGTCCTGACCCAGCCGTTAAGTTGGAAAAGTTTCAAGTACCTTGGATCCGTTATGCATGAGCCTGGAGGCATCGATCACGATGTCCATGGCTGGATAAGCGCTGCCTGGGCCAAATGGTGGGAGGTTAGTGGTGTGGTCTGCGACCGCAGAATACCACCCAAGCTCAAGAGTCTGATATATAAGAGCATCATGTGACTGGTTCTATTATAAGGCAGCGAATGTTGACCAGCACTATCTCGGCACGCTGAGGAGCTTCACGTCACGGAAATGAAGATGCTGAGGTGAATAGGCGGCGTAACACGGTCTGACGCATACGTAACACATTCATTCGAGGTAGTCTTGGGGTCCATGACGTAGCGGATAAGCTCCAAGAGCGTGGTCTAAGATGGTATGGCAACGTTGCGCGCCGGCGTAGGAACTATGTCGGATGTAAGTTCCTTGCTATGTCTGTCCTGTCCCTAGAGCTAGACCTCCGAATGCCCAAGGATGCAGTGTTTGGATGTCATGATGCAGGACATGAGTGCCAATGGTCAAACCACTCAGGACTTTACAGATCGTGTAAAGTGGAGTAGGTTAAGTAGGAAGGCAGACCCTGGCAACATACGCCGGGATTAATGCCAAGAGAAAGAAGACTTGGTTGCAGTTGTTGAAGACTCGTCGCTTCGACAATGTAGCCCATTGTAAATGCCATAGTATGTTTACAATCACCTCTGCTGGCGGCACAATCTTCGCAGATTACGTATAAACTTATTGGTTCTTTTCATTGCATTCTAAGCTGCAATAATATAGTTTAATAAGTGCGCGGTGTTCTGCTGTAATCTACATTTGGCAATACATACATAACCTACTCTTTTAACTTATAAGTACGCAATAGCATCATGACTATAACTGTCTCTTGCCGATCTACAATAATCACAATAAAAATATTATTCAGATATACATATATCAAAATATTAAAAATCTACACTAAAAAAAATTGTGCATGCTAAACTTACTGCATGTATTTAGTTATAAAACAATCTTACTACTTTGAACTTGAATAAAGGTTTGGTACTTTTAACGCAAATGTAGGTAACGCCTACAATATGAAACTAGTTAGGTTAGGTTACATTACAATTTTAAATAAATAATTTCAAATAAAATAACATAAAATAGTTATTATCTATACCCCAAATTAACATAATATTACTAGTTAGACAACAAACCTTATCTTCGCATTTTTACTCCTTGCATTTCTGCGGTGATAAAATCACTGTTATTCGATAAATAATCGGGAACCATAAATCCATCTATTACGCGTAAGTTATCCGATTGCCGTTTTTTGAATCCCTCATCCATTTGATTACCATTGCCATTAATTTGATTGACACTTGACCACAGGCAAGTAACAAACAAACAAAGTACTGCGCGAGATCTCCTATCACCGGCGACTACCGAGTTGTAAGACCAGTGACGACACCGCCGGCCGCGGGACTGTTAGCGGCATTTGAAATTTTTGCAAACTTCAAATGCCTGTAAAATCATAACTACTTGGTTGTTTTTAATGAAACAAAAACTAGTGTATTTACGTAAAAACTTTACTGTAACAAACTTTGAAGCATTATTTCATACCTATTACCATTTCTCATTGTTAAGAATAGTATTTGTAAAGAAATTAACATTATGTTGACATTCAATTAAGCCAGTGATCCCAATTATATATCTTATTATTAGCACTGTGTTCTTTTGCAATGCTTTCATAGCAATCGTCACATTAATATTATTATATCAATCAAAACAATATATTTACCTTGCGATTTCCCCCACTTAATAGTAAGTCTCTTCCCAGCAATCACTAATCTGTTGAATGTTTTCTCTGCCGCATGTTCGGCCGCACTGCGCGTAGTGTACTGTACGAACGCACACTGTGCTCTTGGCACTAGTGTGAGTGTCCTATAGAAGATAGTAAAATAATAATAATAATATTATGCATTGGGCAGATTAGGCAGAGGGAAACTAGTGTTAAGACACTGCTTCCCACTTTCCGCCGAATTTATATTTACGTTGCATGTTAAGTGGCGGAACTCAATATAATGTTTAATTTTATAATCAGAGTGAAGAAATAAAAATATTATATAAATAATTTACCCTGAGTGGAAATTGAACCCACAACTGTTGCGTTCACAGTAGCACATGATATGCCATTGGGCCACAGTGGCCTCTTTAATTGATTTATCTTCTATATACATAAATGTTTTTCATTACTGGCTTACTGAGAGACTGACGGACAATTGATCATTACTACACTTATTTCCCAAGTTGTTCAGATATATAGTTGTTTTGTATTATTTACAAATGAAGGTAGTATAAAATCGAAAGAGCTTAGTACATACATGTATGCACTAAATTTTTACTACTAAATTGGAGAAATGAAGGTTATCTATGGAAACATTCTTGTCAAAATATTACATATTTAAATATACCATAGCTTGTCTTTGTTACTTAGTTAATGGGCAACCTACTTAAAAATAGCTTTGTCAGCATTATGCAACATAAATAAAGGAGATTAATTTAAAAAAAAAGCAAAGGATATGTCTTGACTCTAAAGTATAACATAAGCTTCTTATTTAAAAATAAATTTAATTACTTACTTATATACAATTAGTGTAGAAGGCAGTTAAATATTTTTAATAGAAAAGAATATTATGGATGTGACCCTTAAAGGTGGAGAAAAATGCATGGAAACATTTATAACAAAAGAAAAATTGTAGTGATGCCAAAAAAATGTGTATTATTTCAAACATGTTCAGCAAAAATACTTTAAGAAGAAAGTATTTAATGGTTTATATTTGTTCTAAGCAAAAGGTAACTATAAAGTTTAGAATTATTAACTTAATGTTAATCCCCAAATGTATAAATTTTGTAAAGGTTTTGCATAAGCGAGAAAACAACACAATGTTACATACCTTATCTCTCCGTACTGATAGAAATGTCCTTTCAACTCATCCTCAGTTATATTTTCTGGTAAGTTACCAATATACAGAGTAGTCACAGTTCTATCTTCTGGTGGTGGTAAAGCCGGCATGGCGGCAGCACGACGCATTAACTTTTCAGCTACTGGATCATTAACTCCATAGTATCTGTTATATAAAAAGTATATATATTACTTTGTCCCGTTTTATGCTTCATATTTATCTTACATACAAAAAAATATGTATATGACATAAAGTAGGAGTAACTGAAGAAAGCCAAGTGATAAGACACTGAGAGAGATGTGTTTTAAGTCGTAAAACTTGATGTTGGACATTCTCTAACAGAGCCAGGAAATCTAAACAATCAGTCCCACCTGTGAATATCAAATTCACAACTTACTTTGCATTCAGAAATAATTTCACTGTATGGAGGCTGATAGGCTTAGGATGGATGATGGATATAAAAATAAAAAGAAATAATACCTGTCCTTAATATTTTGATCAGCTAATGGGTCATCTGGATCAGTTGGTTTCTCGTGTCTATATGGGCACTCCTCTCCTCTCCTACATTCTCCTTTCACCCAAAATGAACACACATGTGGTCTATTACGCTTATAATAAGGAGCAGTTCTCGCTAATCTTAATAAGAGGTCTGAAGCCCCCTTGGATTTCAACGCAGAATTGCTTGGTTGTGTAGAATCAAATTTCGACATTTGACTATCTAAATTCTGGATATAGTATTCTTTGTTGACCTCGTTACGAGGTAAATCATCTTGTACTTTGAGAGCAGCATCTCTAACTTGTATTGGCAGTCCATATTCAAGATCTAAAAGACATGTTTGACAAACATTTTTTAGTTTAGAACAAGTTTGGCAAATTTCCGTTTTCTTGAAACGCATTCTCGCGCCTGGACACCAACGGAAGACTGTAAAGGGACGCGCACATATCTTACATTCTTTTCCATATTTTTCCTTTGTCTGTGAAATAAAAGTTAAGTATTTTAATCACCTAAACTTAAATATTTAATTCGATAAAGAATTCGTTTTCTTACGTAGTACATACCATACGAATGTAAGGGTTATCTCCAAGACATGTTTGACATAAAATAGGAAAATCCTGGAAAATACATGAATACCCGTTAAATATGTAAAAATAATATACAACTTTACGTATATGATAAATATTAAAGATTGTTTCGTAATGGCTTACCGAGTCTTCCCAATTCTGACGATTATATGTGTTTGTTGATTTAGACACAGCCATATTTCGAGTTAATGATATCTAAATAACGTTTCTACAATTTATATATTATCTAATGCATACACATGTGTCACAAAATACTTAATAAGGTAGTTCTAAAATTTATCATTTTACACTATCTTTTCATAAATGCTAAATGTTTGTCCGTAATAATGTATAGTTTGTCAATGACACAGAACACATTTACTTAAATGGACGCCATGTTGGCATAAGGTATCTTTATAATTTTATTACATAATACAGATAAGAAAAGGTATAGATTAGACTTAATTTTAAAAATATATTCAGAATATGATGCTAAATTAAACAAAATAACTTAAAGAATAATACATACACATTATTTTCGTGTTCTATAAGGATTAAATATATATTTTTTTAATACGATTTTGTTCATTACAACAACCGATTCAGTGAACACGTCATTATCTCTGGTTATATAAAGATATGGTATCCATTTGTTGTTGTTGTTCTTTAATTATGGGGATCCGAGCGTGCCAGTTCAGCATTAATCACTTCGCCAATGTCACGTTGAATGGGAACGGTATCCATTTTCCATTTGCATATGCAAATACTGTAAAAAGATTAAACGTCAAAGTCTTTGTCAAGAGTCTCAAGTGTCAAATGTCAATAACGCTTATTGGCATTATTGGGCAGCGGCGCCAGCCGCTTTTAGCATTTTGCTGATATTGTATCTCATTATATATTAAATATAAATATTATCTCAGTGAATCGTTTATAAGCTAACTTATAATAATGTCTATCACAACATTGGTATAATATATTTTTACACTTTTGGGATAAAACGTTTTAATTAAGTTCTTAATGTTATATTAATTTTATTTACAGTATTATTTACAAATGAAAAAAGAAAATGCTCACGAAGATGCCATATGGTGTTGTGGATGGAGCCAAATTACACACGAAAAGACTAAAGAAGCAAGTGAAAATGCTGAAAATATAGAAAACTCACAGTGTGTATCTTAACCTTTCAAATACGTATTTTAATGCTTATTAAGCTCAGAATTATTTAATAAAATAGGCGAAAGTTATTGTTATATTTATTGAAAAACTCCATTCTTGTCTCAATTCAATATGTCTTACAAATATATATTTGAAGTCAATTAAAAAACCTTGGTTGTACATGTTTTTCAGAGATTCAAATCATTCGCAAGAACCTCCAGAAAACTATATTATTACAGGTGGATTAGATGATATAATAAAGGTGTGGCAATTTGATAATGGTAAGTTGGAAGTAAAACATCAGTTAGAAGGCCATTCTCTTGGAGTAATATCAGTTGCTGTGAGCCCTGATGGAAAAAGTAAGCATTGCTTCCATATTTCTGTTAAAATTTTCATATCTTAGCATCCCTTTAATGATATAGCACCATCTTTTTCAAGATCTAATTATCATAACTAATCTTAATTAAAGCTAAGACTAATAAAATTGATGTTAATGTTATTATCAGTTTTTTTTATTTATTTATTTTTTGACTTCACATCATATTCCACATGTCTGCAGGAATCTAGTTGTAAAATACTCTATTCTGCCGCACATATGGAAGAGATTACCCATTTAGTTGCATAACTCAAAACCACACTGTGTCTTGTTATCAGGATGAAAAAATGAAAATAATTAATTTTGCTAAAGGAGCCACAACCTGTGGGTTTACAGTCAGAAGTTCTTCTGCTTTCTTATAATAGCACAACTGCTAACTCATTTTCATTTTAATATTTTCAGCACTAGCAAGTAGTTCTCAAGATTCCTCATTAAATCTCTGGGACATTACAACTGGGGAAAAGTTAAAAACAATGGAGACAGGCACCACAGATGTATGGACATTAGATTTTTCACCTGATGGTAAACATGTGATCTCAGGCAGTAATGCAGGAAAAATATTAATATTCAGTGTTGAGAGTGGTAAGCAGGAACAGACATTGGATACAAGGGGCAAATTTACACTGAGTGTAGCTTATGTATGTATTTTTTGATGTTTTTTTTGTAAATTTTTAAACATATTAATAGAAATAAAGCCAAAATTCTTACAAGTCAAGAACTATCTGATACACAATTAGAATATTGTAACTGGGTTTACTGTTTAATAATTTGCCAAATAGTGTAACTATGTGTATAACTGTAAAAGACTTGAACCTGTTAAATCTGACCACTGAAAATTGTTTATTTCAATACAAGCAAATAATGTTCTTTTTGAACGAATGAAGTTTCTGTACTCTTCATTCCCTCGCTCTGGTAACTAGGCAAAGTGCTGTGTTGAATTCTGGCATTCAACAAGCAAGTGTCTTAATGGAAACGGAGTGTTTTAACATTAAATTCCCATGTTCCTTCGGCCTACCCAGCTATGTGCAGGGTACATACTGGAAGAAGTTCAGTACCGTTAAGTTCATTGTTATATCATTTTAGAGTCCAGATGGTAAATACATTGCAAGTGGTGCCCTAGATGGTATTATAAGCATATTTGATGTGGCACAAGGGAAGCTTGTGCATACTTTGGAAGGCCATGCCATGCCAATAAGAAGTTTGTGTTTCTCTCCTGACTCACAGTTATTGTTGACAGCGTCTGATGATGGACATATGAAGCTTTATGATGTGTAAGATTTTTTATATTGTACATTTATACAGTTGAAACTTGACTATTTGGACTAATCACTGCTTAGATAATTCTCGCATTCAGATAATTGAATATATTATGGAAGTCATAGTCAAATAATTTTATTCAACATAAGAAGTTCCTTCATTTTTTGACCTTCAAATAATTTACCACAAAGAAAAGAAGTTAGCAATAACGAAACAGTATTTAATGTGACGGCGATGGCGACGGTTGTAAGTGCTATGACCATGGGAATTAATAATTTTAATATATTTTTTTAAATTCCTCCCTCACAACAAAGTGCGGTGCCACTGCACATTCAATTTCTCAAAAATTGGGAAACAAACAAAGCGGAAACAGAGTGTCTTAACACTCTATCTCTCTGTCCCCCTTACTTCATAGCACCTAATAAAAAACGTAAAAATTAAAATCAAGTCAATACTTACATTTTCTTTATCCTATTTTAGTGCGCATGCGGACTTGGCTGGTACATTGTCTGGTCATGCATCATGGGTGCTGTCAGTGGCTTTCTCGCCTGACGGCAAGCGATTTGTATCAGGCAGCTCTGACAGGACTGTCAGAGTGTGGGATTTGGAGAGTAAACAGTGTCAACATGTGTTTAAAGAACATAGCGATCAGGTAAGATTTCTCTTAGCTTCCTGCGAAATTACGTCGCTTTTACAGTTACTAATTAGTTATACAGGTAAATTGATTTTATATATATTTTTTTTACACTTGACTTGTTCAATATCACTGTTTTTGTTAGGAAGTTGCTATCACTACTTAACACAATAATTTGCAAATTTAGGTGATAAGCAGAAAATAAAGTGTTTTGACACTAGGTTATCTCTGCCTATCCTGTTATATGTTGAACACTGCATAAAGATGTTAAAACTTATAAGTACTGTAAAATAATGGATATGTCATAAAACTATTCAAGCTGTTGTGGTGCAGTAGCAAAAGCATGATGATTGTGGATTGATTCCTCAACACTGGGTGTTGATGTTTCAACATTTAATATATTTATTTTCTCGCTCTTGTAACAACAATGTCTATGCACAGAGAAACAATGCATGGCGCTGAGTCCCGCCACTCCACACTTTATACCTCGCAAATACGATAGTAAATGAAGAAGCGTGATTATAAAAAAAAAGTATTATAATAAGAAATTTAGCTAGTAATTATGATTATTTTTATTGAACTATTATTATTTTTTCAGGTGTGGGGTGTGAAGTTTAATGCAGAAAGCAATAAAATAATATCAATATCAGAAGACAAAAGTGTAAATATTTATGACTGTCCGTTATAGTTAAGTTTATGTAATAAATGATAAATGAAAATTGAGAATAAATGATTAAACTTGTTCTTGTATTAGTTTTATTTTTGTTCTGTTTTTCATATAATTGCGTATGTTATAGATAACTATGTCTTAAATCTTGAAACTAGGCTATTTCTGCAGACTTAAGAAACAATCAGACAAAAAGCGAAGCAACGTTATTTTTTCCGCTTATGAAATTATCAAGTTATTGATATGTTATACAAGTATGTTAAAACTAATATCGTCAATTTATTTTATAACAATAAAGATTTAAGTAAGACGACGACCGTGTCGCAGCAAAATTACTTAAATTGGGCATATTCTATCTACCAATACTTTTATCATAAAAGATTATATTTTTATTTAGAATAAAAAAAATTAAGTCTCATAAATGTTACAGTAAAAACTCGTAAGTTTAAATACTCTATATAAATATTAATTCTTTAAATGTCCACGTCTAATTCAAATTTTCTTTAAAAAAATAATGTCAATATCAGCTGTTCATTCATCCTCTTAAGCTCTATTGTCACTGTCAAAAATAATTTAACAAGTCAAATACATTTTTTACAATTAACATAAACAATAATTTTTATATTAATAAATAGGAATTCTAATAATTAATACTTATTTATTGCAATAACAATGCCTGCAGCGACTGTAGTGAGTGTAAATTTGTGTGCTATATGTGAAATGCTCGATAATAATCCATATGCTAAC
The DNA here is from genome assembly GCA_013403645.1 of Heliconius nattereri. NCBI lineage: Eukaryota > Metazoa > Arthropoda > Insecta > Lepidoptera > Nymphalidae > Heliconius > Heliconius nattereri. The sequence goes on along the minus strand of JAAIXI010000224.1, from coordinate 5,599,761 downwards.
CATACATTAAATTTTTTTAGTATTCGATACTAAATAAAAAAGAAAACGCTCACGATGATCCAATTTATTGTTGCGCCTGGTCGACTGTAATAACTAAAGATAATGGAAAGTAAGCATATTTTTGCTAACATCATTCACATTTTTTTAAAATTTTATAATAATCGTTAAGTTATATCTGAATCTCTCATTGTTACAAGTTTTTATTATATTATATATCTTTAAGGGTATCACAACAAGATTTCTTAGTGACTGGAGGGCTAGACAACCTGGTAAAAGTGTGGCACTTTGAGAATAATAGGTTAGAAGTACTTCATATATTGGAAGGGCATTGCATGGCTGTTGTTTCTGTAGCTGTTAGTCCTGATGGTCACAGTAAGTCTCATTTATTATCTTTTACAGAAATATAGTTTTTTAGCTATACAATGTACCCTGTCTATGGAGCGTAATATACAGGGAACCTAGTGTTAAGATTCCTGCTGCAACCATATGCACAATCCAGTTTTGAGTGGGAGTAAGAAAATGACAATCAATTGGGAATTGAAATCACAAGCACCATACTTATGGTTAGATGCTACACCACTGTGCTACAGTGCCCTCAAATATTTATTTTTCAATTTAAATTTTTTTTATAACTTATTTAGTTAATGAAATGTTTTTAGCCATAGCATCAACATCATTAGACTCAACTCTGATAATATGGGATTTAACTAGTGGTTTAAAAGTTCACAATATAAAGACTGGCGTAACTGATGTTTGGAAAGTAGCTTTCTCACCAGATGGTACTAAAGTAGTTTCTGGTAGTCACACGGGAAAAGTTAATGTTTATTGTATAGTCAATAACACTTTGGACAAAGTCCTTGATACTAGAGGCAAATTTGCTTTATGCGTTGCTTGGGTGAGTTTTTACGTTAATTTATATTTATTTCCACCTTTAAAAATTTTTCTAATTTTTGCCTGTGGCTTTATAAAGGTTCAAGGTAACTCCGACCTTAGGTAATGTGGATGATGCTATGTAAGCAGCAATTAACATGAAGTTGTGAAGTGGTTGTTAGTCTATTTATAGTACATACCTTATAAATTTCCTTTATAAAAGAGCTTAAAAAATCTTAAATAAACAGATTTATTCAATTCAATCCAGTAGTTTTTAAGATTGGTATGTCCTATGAACTAAACAACCTCTTCCGCTTTGTTATCTATATATATAAAATCGAAAGGTCACTCACTCACTCATCACGAAATCTCAGAAACTACATATGGAATATTCGGCTCCTAAGGGATGGACGTCACATATAGGATGTAGGTACTCATGGAGACAGAAAATAATAATAACGTAGTTCACGCAGGCGAAGCCGCGGGCGGGCTGTTAGTATTAATATAGATTTAAAATAAAGCATTTACAGTCAAACATTATTCTAGTGTGCCCACCATTATTTTAAATAGTTCTTGTTAAAAAAAAAATCTTAGTATTTTATTAAAATATACAATAATAACGACGATGGTGGGTTTAATTTCCACTCAGGAGAAAGAATTGTTTTTATTTTATTTTATAATTACGCTACTCAAAATGGTGGATGGTTTGGCCAAGTTACGCGCCGGCCTAAGAACTATGTCGGATGCAAGTGCCTTGCTATACCAGTTCCTGGAGCGCGACCTCCTGAACGCCCATGGAAGCGCTGGTTGGATGTTGTGATGCAGGACATGAGAGCCAATGGTCTAACCACCGAGGACGTAAAAAGCCGTGCAAAGTGGAGTAGGTTGAGTGGGAAGGCAGACCCTGGTAACAACCGGGATTAATGCCAGGAAGAAGAAGAATTACGCCACTCAACAAGCAATGTTTTGAATACCTCGCTATAATTGTGATATAGTGTGAAACTTAGAAAAAAAAGGGAAAATAAATAAATAAATTATATTTCAGAGTATTAATTCTAAATACATAGCGAGCGGTTCGGTCGACGGCTCTGTTCACATCTTCAATGTATCACAAAGGAAACTAATACATACAATCGAAGCTCACCGACAGACAGTGCGCAGTGTTGAGTTTTCACCTAATTCAAAATTATTGCTAACAGCGTCTAACGATGGCGATGTCAAGTTATTTGATGTGTAAGTATTTTTTTTTCCAGATGAGGTTGATCAGACCGAGGAAAGAAGAAGGAAATCGAGAAGGAAATCGAACCCACAAGCGCTTGGCGTTATGGGTTCGATTTCCTTTCGGGGAAATGAAATGTTTATTATTTTCATTTCTTCGCTTTGGTGTTGTAGCAAAGCACTAGAAGCATTCAAGACTGAAAACAATAAAAGCATTAAAGACTTACATATAATTAAATATAAAAAAAACCTTGTTATTCATGTATTATACCCGAAAAGTATTTGTTATAGCTAAAACCTGAAATTTTGAAAAGAAACATTAAAAAAATATTTTTTATTGTTCTAGTATCGAAAATAATGTTAAAGACTGAATATGTGTCTTGTTCTATTGCAATTACCATAAACAGATATTACCTTCTAAATTGAGCATTAGTTTATTTTATTTATAGTTTTATATTTTGTGTTACTTAATTAATATTAATACATTTCTTTCTAAAATAGGGAAAGTGGTAATGAAAAAAGTGTTTTGAACGTTAACACTTGGGCCCTAAGCGCCTGTTTCTCCCCCGACGCTGCCCGCGTGGCCGTCGCGAACGGCGACGGTACTGTCACTATAGCTTTGGTAAATGGTTGCAAAGTGTTGAAAACCTTTAAAGAACATGTTGATACGGTGAGACTTATTTTGGTTTAATTTAAACTCACTCTCTTTCCAACTCTTCTTCTTTCTAAGGCCAGTCGCAGGAGCACAAGTGTTGTGGCTTCGATTCTCACTCGAAGAAATTTATTTAAATTTATATTTTCATTTCTTCGCTATGGTGTAGAGGCACTGCGTTGAGTTCCGGCACTCAACTCGCAATATTTGCAGAATTCGGTGGAAAGTGGGGGAAAATGTCTTAAAACTAGGCTCCCCTCTGACTGTGTGCGGGATACAGCGTGAAGCGGACTGGCTCTTCTAACTGTATAGATTCTAAAGTATCTTTATCTGTCCATAAAGCAGTTTATAAATCCAACCATCCGTCATCCGTTGGAATTTAAATTTGATTCGGGTTTATTACTAGTATTAAATACTAGTAACCCACGGTCTCTCACTTAAACTTTATATATTAAAAACAAAATAATAATATGTTTATGTAAATTGTAGCCTATACTTATGAATAAGCTTAGTTATTGTAAAGTTTCATCTAAATTTGGTAAGTAGTTTTTGGGTAGAAGGGGAATGTTAGCGGGAAGTAGGTTAGGATTTCATACGCAATATAAAAAATAATTTCATAGAAAAATAATTTCATAAACCTATTATTATAAATAATTTACAAATAAATAGCGGATAAAGAGAAAAAGTCTTTAAGCGCGAAAAATATTACGTAAAATATTTTAATTATAATTTTAGTACAAAAAGAACTTATTAAAATATACAATATAAAACTATATGCAATATTATAACTTTTTCTTATTTCCATATTATTTTACAGGTATGGGACGTCAAATTTAATTCCGAAGGCAACAAACTTTTGTCAGTTTCCAAAGATAAGACTTTAAATATTTATGAATGTCCGATACCGCCAGCAAATGCTAAAACATAATTAAATAATAAATATATTAAAAAATACTTGTATTGTTTTCTTTGTAAAATTATTATTTACCTATTAACTTCACTTATTATTTAACGAATAATTTTTCCTTATTTTTCAGCTTCACGCTGTATCCCGCATGTAGAAGGATGGGCAGAGGGAGACTAGTATTAGTGTTAACACTTCGCTCCCCATTTTCCTCAATTCTGGAGGCGTGCTGTGTGGCGGAAGTCATCGCCGCATTTCGCCCTGATACTAGAGCGAAGAAATGAAATTATGAAATATTTCATTTCCTCGAGTAAGAATCGAAACCAATAAACATGCTTTAGCCAATCCGCCACTACTGGCCTCAAGTACGTTTTTAATTTGTATATTTAAATATTATTGAAATTTTAGAACTGATATTAACACTATATATATAGGAGGCTGATTTGCATACTTTCAAGCTGTAGGCTGTTAAAGTCGTTTTGAGATTTTGAAATAATATTAATTTAATGAGGCCATTCATTTATATATTTTTTGCATTTTGTTGACAGTATAATTATTTATTAAGAAGTTATATCAAGGATTATTATATGGAAAAAAAATATCTCATATTAAAACTTACGTATTAGCTTTAATTCCTGTTATTATTTGTATCATTTAATATTTAGTTAATTTGTTTTAAGTTTCTCAGTATTACCTAACCATTTTATAAAATAATATCGTTGAGAAATTCAAATGTGATGTAAATAGGTAAATTGTTTTTAAGAAAATATTGTACAAAACTTAGACGAAATTTAAACTTAAAGATAACCTAATAGTATCTAACACGTAAATATAATAAAAGTAAATATTATAAAAAGATCAAATATTACGTATATATCGCGTTGAAGATTAGTTTAGTGGCAGATATTGATTTCGTGTGTACAAAGAGAGAAATCGCCCCTAAGCCGTAGGGCTTCTTGATTAATTTTTCGTAAGAGGATTGTGTCTATTACGGATGATACACCCGTGCCCGTGTTCCTGGTTTAGGTATCAGTGTGGGAATATTTTGCTGTGTTATTTTTGATGTAGTTATTTTTTAAATATTTTTATATGAGAGTGAAATGAGGAAAGGGCTTAACAGTATAAACTTTTTAAATAAACATTTTGATAATATAGCATTTTAAAAAGAACTATAGGGTTTTCATAGTTTTTCGTATGTTTTTTACACACGATAATTATAGTCGACAAGTTACTTGGTTGCCTCTAAATCAGTACACGATGTTTCTTCCATTTTTAAATTTGATTTTTCAAAAATAATTATATATTGAATTAAATGAATGTATATTATGGTAATGTATATTATTGTTGTAGCGTAATGTAGGACGTCCTCCAGCTAGATCCCCATCTAGCTGGAGGACCTCCTAGACGATATTCGCAAAGTGGCGGGCAACGGCTGGATGCGAAGAGCTGAAGATCGATTTCAGTGGCGTGCCATTGGAGAGGCCTATGTCCAGCAGTGGACGAAGACAGGCTGATTATGAAGATGATGACGATATTATTGTAAATGTTTAGTCAGTGCTTTCAATTAAGCACGTTTAAATTGCACGTAAACTTCAATTACTATTTCGACTGAGGGCCAGTGGTGGTGCAGGGGCACAAGTGTGTGACTGAAAACGCGACAGGGTTCGGTCTCCAATGGAGGAAATGAAATATTCAATATTTTCATTTCATCGCTCTGATGAAGAATCAAAGCGCGCCGATGAATGCACACGCAATGCCTCTAGAATTGTCCAGACTGTCTTAATACTAGGTTTCCTCTGCCTACCCTGATGTATACAGTCCTACAGCGTAAAGTTGATTTATTTCATACAAAATGAGTACGTATTCCCGCAAATTTCACTTTGTCAACTTTTGTAATTTGTTCTTCCCGGTGATGATAATATTGAATTTGATACGGAATACGGATACCTTTGGGCCAGTCCGACTCGCACTTAACCGGTTTTCTATAATAATATATATTTTTTAATAATAACAAATCATAAATAGTACATTTTTTTGTGGCGTAAGATAAACGCCTCGCGGTAAGCGCCTCGATACCAAAATATTTACTTTGCATATACCCAAGTTAATAATCAAGTTTTATAAATTTCTAATATACGATCATACTACTCATACTACATATAGAAAAGTAGATCAATAATTTACAAATAATTATGCTTCTTGGAAAAAGTAGAAAGAAATACACCGTCGAGTGGTCCAAGGCCGTACTTTCGGTAAATCAAGTTGGGTTTGAACCTGTAACCTACGAGGTCAACCGGACAAATCATTGCGGTAGACGGTCAACTACTAAACGGTAAAAGGTAAAAGCCACTAACTGCGAAAGTCTATAAATTTAGTTACATTTTTTTTCCTTCTTTAGCTTGAAGCGGCGATACATCCCGCATATACTAGGGTGGGCAGAGCGTTAAGACTCTCCGTTTCCATTACCATCCTGTTTTTGTTCCTTCTTTCATTCAGCGTAGTGGCGGCAGTTAACGCTCTATTATGATTTTCTTATACTCAAAGCAGTTCCTCACTATTTCTGTTTTTAATATTGTACGTATTGTGTATTTGTTTTTATTTGTAAACATTTACCTACATGGGTGCGTAGATTTACATTTCATGCCTATAAAAAATCACAAATTTTATAAATATCTTCAGAGCTACTAAATATCGGCTATCATACTTGGGGGTAAAATGGATAGGTAGTGCGGTACTCTACCAAAAGACAACCGTAGAACCGTCGTCGATCGCGTTACACCTGTATAAATAGAAAATAATATACGATATTACTTACAAAATATATAAATAATCATAAATCTAACCACGCACACGTTTCGATCCGATAGCTATATGAATAGCAATAATTTGCGGCTCGACCCGTATACTTTGCACATATTATGACATATTAAATACATACAAATATAATGGAGGCATTTACCGAAAATATTTACATTGGTAGCAAGTGAATCGGTATCGGCTTAATTTGTGGGAATGCGGCGAGACCTGCGAGGCCCGCGAGGCCCGCGAGGCCCGCCGGGAAATCAACTTTACATTCAATTTACCGCCGAGCCACAGATAAAAAGCAATCTCTTCATTTTTACCTGACTATTGATCGGTAAACGCAAATGTTTCATTGATTTTATAATAATTGAAACAGCTAAGTAGATTAACATTTGGTTTTCTTATTTTTTGTTATTATTTAGTTGGTAATTTGTTTTGTGATTCATGAGTAGGAATCTTTTATAGCTTTAATGGATATCAACTACCGTTGCTTAGTTTTTGTGCTTAGGTCATTCAGACAATCAAAAAAATATATATGTTATTGCTGAAAATATACGTCTTATTGCTGATTCTAGAAAGTGGTGAATAAGGTAGTTACTTCTTTTCCTTTTTTTTCGACCAGGTCTTGCGTACCTACTTGACGACGAAATTATCCTAAATACGATACGATACTAAAACGATTTATGAAATTATCCTAAATATTTCATTTATTTAGAGAATCAAAATATTTATACCATACATACATTTAAAACACAGTTACAAATATTTTTCCAACTTAAAGTAATTAAAAAATACCCAAAAAAAAATACTCACAAAGATAAATTACATCTTGCTAACCCAATCCTTATCAGCTATAACTATCAGAGTTAGTTGACAAGCAGCATTGTCCAAGTCGGGCGGAGGTATCGCTGTCGTAATCACGGCCGGCGGCAGCTCGATTCAATGAGATGAAATCACTATGCGGCTCTATGAATAATTCAGGTGCGGTCCACCCACGCCCAGCCTCCCCATATGACCTCCCCCCCTTTTCCCCCTTATTGTAAAGTTCATATACATGTATGTTAAAGAGTTTGGACGCGATATATCGGGTATTATGGATATGATAATAATAAATAGCTGAACGGTTTGTTTTGTTTTTTCATTGGTAAAAATAATTCGAATTTGACTATAACATGAAGTGTTATATTTTTTATACGTGCATATAATTTTTCTAAAAAAAGATTGTCTAGAAGTCTAAGTAATACAATAGAGAGAATATTATAAAATATTCTACGTTCTGTGCAAAATTTGTTCGAAAAACATAATAATTTCCTTACTATAAAATGTTAATAGGTCCTAAAGCTATGATTATAATTATTAATAAGCTTTGAACTTACTATTTAGAACACAACCCGCTAATTGCAACATTTACTTAAAAAATAATGTTCTCTATAGAGTTCAGGTCAAAATAATTTTAAGAGAATTTTCATTTTTTGTGACAGTACAATCATACAGGTAAGTGTGGCGAATTCCTAGCAACTTACACACTTAACTAAACGGTAAAAAAATAAAGATATAATTAAATCTTAACAAATTATTTATTTGCAACTATTCATAGGATAATAAATTAGTATAAAAATAACAACAGTTTGACTTAGTGTTGGTAAGAGATGATGGGGGATGAGTAGCTAACGTGGGCAAGGGGAGCGGCATAGGCAACCTTGGCGATGGGGGCACTGTAGGCGAGCTTGGCGACAGGGGCGGCGTAGGCCACAGGTGCGGAGTAGGCAACCTTGGCAATAGGGGCAGCGTAAGCCACCTTGGCGACGGGAGCGGCGTAGGCGACCTTAGCGGGAGCGGCGACGATGGGTTGTCCTTCATAACGAACGATGGCGTTGAATCCGTTCACCTTGTCAGCGCTGTAGTCCACGATGCGGTGGACTCCATCAGGCTGCACAAGGGAGTAGGAGCCGTGGACGGCGTCGCCAGCGCGGGCCTCTTGTTGCTGCTTTATATCACCGCTGTGGTCATCGTGTACGGAGTATTGGAATTCATAGTTGGCGGGTGCTTCGGGTTCGGCGTAGGCGATTTTGGCAACTGGTACCAAGGGAATAGCTGAGGCAGCTACGGCCAGAGCGAGGACGATGACGATCTGTAATATAAAACTAATATTAGTTTCTTATTGAAATAATTCTTTGAAATTATATTAGACTTTGATCTATCGAAATATAATATTATTTTGTCTGTTCCTTAAAAACGCTACTTACTTTAGCTACCATTGCTGCTGATTGTCTGTATTTGACTGTGTCTTACTCTTGGATATCTTAGGTTTTTATACAGTTCGATCATGGTGACATACAAGATGCCCTGGGCTATAGAGCATATACTAATTACGGAGCTACAATTGGCGGCGAGGAGAAGGTCACCGTTTTACTTGGAATTTGTATGCAAGTGTTTCGGCACGACTCTTATAACATGTTGGTATTATTACATGTGTGGCTAGTTCAACTTGAATGTGACATGTTTTAATTAAATATAAGATCACTTTTGTTAATTCATTACTTCGGTACATATTTGAAATATATCTACATAATATAAGGCGTGCGGATCGTTATCTAAATTGAATACATAATTTAGTTATGAAATTTTGGCACCTGGGTATTAGAAATTTAATTAAAATTATGTTTATCAAATAATGTAATAATAAGAATCCATCAGGATTTTTTTTTACAATACAAAAAGTTGTTATTGTGAAATAATTTTAATGTGTTTGAGTGGACTTGACGGGATGTTATCATTTCTGCACAATACTTTTCATTAAATCTATTTGTGGTTTTTGAAGATCACATAGCAAACCGTTCTAATTGAGTTATCCATAGTTTTTTATAGGTATTATGAATATAAACACATTAAAATTAAAGTCAGCTTCACGCTGTATCACGCACACAGCAGGGTAGGCAGAAGGAACCTAGTGTTAAGAGTACCGTTCCCCCACTTTTTGCCGAATTCTGGAGGTATTGTGTATTGAATGGAACTTTACGCCGCGCTTTGCCTCGACACCAGAGCAAAGAAATGAAAATATAAATATAAATACATTTTTAATTTTCACAAGTGGGGATCGAACCAAGAACTACTGGCGTTTACAGTCACACTCTGTCCCCCTGCGTTACAACCGGTCTCTATAAACACATTTACCTATACATATTATTGTAGTTTTCGAAATATTGAAAAGAAATATCTTATTCGAGTACTTCATGGCGCAGTGGCTAGTGATATTTTTTTATTTATATAAAATAGTTATTTCCTTCTTTAAACCACTCTAGCCGAATGCTTTAGTGCGTTTTTATCACCAAGTAGCTACTTAATGCATACTTTGCATACATATAGAATAAACATCTTTTTATTTTCACACTGTATTCCGCAATCTAGCAAAATAGGCAGAGGAAACCTAGTTTTAAAACACTACGTTTCTACTATCTACCGTATTTGCGAGACATTTTGAGTGGCGGAACTCGAATGCCGTGTTTTATCTCGTTTATCAGAGCAAGGAAATGAAAATATTAAACTACATGTATGTAGAGATCTTATTCTGTCGGGTGCGAATCGAATTCACAACCGTCGCTTTTACAGTCACACCCTTGCGCCTCAGGGAGAAAACGGCCTCAAGTAATTTAGTGTTATAAAATCAAATAACTTATAAGTCTTATATAATTGAGACTAGATATTTATATCATAAAATATCTTAATTGCATCTTTACTTGTAAAAAAAGTAATTGCAACTAATTTGAAGTCGGTTTTTATAGCGCTCGTGACACATTTATAACTGACTGAACGAAATGGTAGTTGGTTGTAGTCCCACGTTGGGGACTGTTTGGATTTAATACTATTTTAATTTCTAGTAACACAAGTAAGATATATTGAGTTTCGTAATAAAATATAATATTATAAACATGACTCTTAAATAAATTTTAAAGGTGCTTGCAAGTAAAGTTGCAATTACAATTGAAACAATAAATTCCAATGTTTTTTTTGTTATGATGTAAACGAATATTGATCAAAATATCTATAATATATTTACTTATAACATCCTTTTTTGTAACAATTACAACGCTGAAATAAGTAGTACATAATCTTTGTAATAAAACAAATCCGTAAAATTATAACAAATAATTTATTTGTAACAATTTATATCACATAAATATCCTTAGAAAAATAAAAGCTATAAGGGTCTAGTGTTGGTAGGAGATGACGGGGGATGAGTAGCTGACGTGTGCGAGGGGAGAGGCGTAGGCGACAGGGGCGGAGTAGGCAACGGGGGCAGAGTAGGCTACCTTGGCGACGGGAGCGGCATAGGCGAGCTTGGCGACAGGAGCATAGGCGATTTTAGCGGGTGCGGATACGATGGGCTTGCCTTCGTAACGAACGATGGCGTTGAATCCGTTCACCTTGTCAGCGCTGTAGTCCACGATGCGGTGGACTCCATCAGGCTGAACGAACGAGTAGGAGCCGTGGACGGCGTCTCCGGCGCGAGCCTCTTGTTGCTGCTTCACATCACCATTTTGGTTATCATGTACAGAGTATTGGAATTCGTAGTTGGCGGGTGCTTCGACCTCTGCGTACTGCAGTACAGGTAGAGCGGAGGCGGCCGCGGCCAGGGCGAAGACGATCACAATCTGTAGCAAATTGAAACATTTTTATAATTGTAATATAAAATATCTAATTTTAATAGTTAAAATTCTTATTACAATATTCACACGTATTTTTACACACATATTATTTTTAATTTACCTTAGCGGACATTGTAATTGTTATTGTATTGAGAGTTATGATACAAGTGTACTGAGAAATAATTTAGTTGAGCTTTTATATGAGAGCTGTTGCAAAAGTGATATAAATGAGGCTCAGCGTTGATTTAAAATATTTGCAAAAAATTATATTTAAATATGTCTAATTCAACTCGTATCTCGAAGGTCAAGCTTATTAAACTAGTGTAAACTAGTATTTCAAAAAATAAGATTTAAATTTACATACGTATCCAGAACTTATATGATAATTTGTATGATTAACTATGATGTAAGGGATCTGACCTAAAAGTGTTGTTTGATGAGCTGTTGATTGTGCATGTGTTGGATTTTGGGTTAATGTAATGTTGTTTAGTTGCACTTTTTGTTGCTATCCTATTACCGTTTCTAGTCATGGCTATCTGAAAGATATTCTCTAACTTGGGAGCCTACTTTCTTCGGTTTAAATAGATGAAGATAGCTGGTAAAAACCCCATGGCCATTCAAAATTTACAGGTGTGTGGGGCTTTACTTGTACTACTATGATGGTACTTATCCTTCTATCTCCGGACGGATTGTGGGTTCATATAAAAAATTAACATTTTGTGTAGTCTGTTCTCCATAATACTTATCTTACCTATATCTTTTCGTTAAATAAACAAAAAACACATTTCACATAATTTCGTTAGGTTTATTCAGTTATTGAGTAACTTTATATTTAAGCATACAAATTATTAGCACATAATTGTAGATTTGTACCTAAGTCTTATATTTTTAAAATACTTATCTAATAAACTTGACCTCAGAGATATGAATTGAATAAGAAATATTTATGTAATTTTTATTCCTTACAAAAAATGTATACCACTTTTGCATCAAGTCATATAAAAGCTCAAGTAAATTTTATTCAGTACACTTGTATTTCAGTACTCAACATAACAACAACTACAATGACCGCCAAGGTAAATTTCAAAGTCAAAAAGATATAATAATTTTTGATTTCTATTAAAATTTATGTGTGTAATTATAAAAATGTTTCAACTTGCTTTAGATTGTGATCGTTCTCGCCCTGGCAGCTGTTGCCTCTGCCCTGCCCGTGCAGGAGTACGAAGCGCCCGCCAACTACGAGTTCCAATACTCGGTGCATGACAACCAAAGTGGTGACATAAAGCAACAGCAAGAGGCTCGCGCTGGAGACGCCGTCCACGGCTCCTACTCGCTTGTGCAGCCTGATGGAGTCCACCGCATCGTGGACTACAGCGCTGACAAGGAAAGCGGATTCAACGCCATCGTTCGCTATGAAGGCAAGCCCATCGTATCTGCTCCCGCTAAAATCGCCTACGCTCCCATTGCCAAGCTCGCCTACGCCGCTCCCGTCGCCAAGGTAGCCTACTCTGCCCCCGTTGTCTACTCAGCCCCTGTCGCCTACGCCTCTCCCCTCGCACACGTCAGCTACTCATCCCCCGTCATCTCCTACCAACACTAGACTCATATAGCTTTTATTTCTCTAAAGTTATTTATACGATATGTAATTGTTACAAATAAATTATTTGTTATAGTTATACGTATTTGTTTTTTAAAGACTTCCTAATTATTTGTTTGTTACTTTTTTGAGCATAGTAATTTTTACGTAAAATGCTGTCCTCTGAAAAATGTTGTGTTCCAAACAAAAATGTTAAAATTTTGATAGGCCATAATCTATGAGGATGGATGAACACATTGCATAAAACTATGCTGATCCTAAACCTATACTTAACTACTTAAACTTGAATTTTGCATTCAAACATGTCCCATATTTCACACAATAGGTAGAGTGAATTTTGTGACGAGTTATTCGACACTTTTACCCAACTTGATTCTATTTTTTGCTGTCAGTACAAAGCTTTAGTAAATGAATAATCTGTTATTAATACAAAACTTATACTGATCTTGTAAAAGTCGCCTCATGAAGTCATGCAAAATGTTAAAACATTTTTGTTTGGAATACAGCATTTTACGTAAAAATTACTACATATTAAACTAAGCGATACTTTACTACTTACGCATAAGAAGGGTAGATAAAAAGAACCTAATGTCAAAACATTCCGTTTTCCACTTTTTGCCAAATTCTCAAGTTTCATGTATGTTTAAATGTATAATTAAAATTCAAATATCCATTAAACATGAATCGTATCTATTACGATCGCTTATACACAGTATAGTCAGGCATTTTTATCTGTGCCATCTGACACTCACAGACAAATGTTTGCGATGTGTGTGTGTATTTAGGTATATTGGGTACGTACAGCGTCTCCAAATGTTGATAACAAAAATATAGAGTCTATTACCTATAATTAGGTCTCCTATGCTGTTCCTAATCTGAGGCACAATGAAAATTCCATGAAAGTTTTGTGATATTAAAATTAAAAATATTATTTGATGAGTTACTTCGACAAGTTTTATGCTTAATAATAATACTAAGTAACAAATGCGAAGTATGTTTTTTTCATTCACGCCTGCAGTTGCTTTCCCTCCTTCTTCTATAAACATTACATTGTAATGAACAATATGTAATTGTACATATTCGGATAAGTTTTGGACAAACATACTCGAAATTCATTCGTAAAAATCATCAAAATTAGTCGACATCTATACATTAGTCTCTTCACTTCCGTTCCCCACTTTTTGCCGAATTCATAATCTCCTTACCAGAGCCAGGAAATGGCAATGTTATATATTTCATTGCCTCGAGTTGGAATCGAATCCACAAATACTGTTTTCACTCGCACCTAGTGCCCCTGCGCCACAGCGGCCTCTGTTTGCTTACATAGGTAGGTACTTTAAAAATAATAAATTTTGTCACGGACATTGGGAAAAGCAATTTAAAAATCAACATTACGAGATGATTCTCGTAATGTTAATCCGACTCATGAATTTTAGTAAAGTTTAGTATATTTTAATTTACTTACTTTCTGCAATAGATCTTTGATTAACAGTTCTCATGAGATATTTTTTTTCTATGGCCATTGTCAAAATGAAGTATAGTATAGTATATGTATGTATATTTTTTATGCTATTAATACATATAAACGTAAGGAATACAAAGACATTAAATAATATTTATGTAAATATTTAATTGAAACAACAGTTATCACATTTCATAAATAAATTAATTAAGTTTAAAGAGTAGCTATTGACTTAGTGTTGGTAGGAGATGACGGGTGACGAGTAGCTGACGTGCGCGAGGGGAGCGGCGTAGGCCACTTTGGCGACTGGGGCGGCGTAGGCGACGGGGGCGGAGTAGGCCACCTTGGCGACGGGAGCAGCGTAAGCGAGCTTGGCGACGGGCGCGGCGTAGGCGAGCTTGGCGACGGGAGCGGCGTAGGCGAGTTTGGCAGGGGCGGGGGCAGCGATGGGGTGTCCCTCGTAACGCACGATGGCGTTGAATCCGTGCTCCTTGTCAGCGCTGTAGTCGACGATGCGGTGGACTCCATCAGGCTGTACGAGCGAGTAGGAGCCATGGACGGCGTCTCCAGCGCGGGCCTCTTGTTGCTGCTTTACATCACCACTGTGGCTGTCGTGTACTGAGTATTGGAACTCGTAGTGGGCTGGAGCTTCAGGCTCTGCGTACTGTAGCACGGGCAGGGCCGACGCGGCCGCGACCAAGGCAAGGACGATCACTACCTGTAACCATAACAATATATTATTGGGGTTTTTAATTACATCATCACGCATCTCTTGTTTTGCCAACGCCCTATTAAAACCTAATTAGGCGCTAAGTCACTTCGTTTAACATTTTTCGTTAATTTTGTCATGTTATATTTTCAAAAACGAAACCTAACGCCTCATTTCGTCCAACCAGATTGAGCAAATACATATAATATGAATAGTATCACAATTCACAATTATCACTTATACATGAGCCAAGTACGTATATGACGGCCCAAAACAGAAAATAATTAAATTATATAATTAATTTAAACCAATCCATTTACAATTAAAGTACATAATTCATTCACCTTAGCGGACATTTTAGTTGTTATTGAAGTGAATGTTAAAATTTGACTGTACTAAAATGTCGGTAGTGAGAGTTTTTATATAAGCGAGTGTCCTTGCACGAATTGCAGCTATAGATAACTATAGAAAGCATAAGCTTTCTTGCCCTTAGGGAGCGTTGCACAAATAAGACATTATTCTATTATTTTATTTATTAGCATGCGAAGCGTGATTAACATATAAAAAACTAGATTTTTTTTAACGATTGCTTAAATTTATTATATCCCTAAGAAGTTATCAGCATAACAATTTAATGTCGTAATCAGTGTCAATATCAGGATAGCTGCCAACTAATGTAATAGATTGTACCATTGATTTTGAACTGTTGAGTTTCTTGCCTTCTCAGCAGAACTGCCTTCCGAACCGGTGGTAGCTTTTTGTTCATATGTTCATTCGACGATTCAAAAGTGCTTATTATAAGTCTATTTGAATAAAGAATATTTTGAATTGAATTGAATTGAATTGAATAAGTTTGTTATAGTTAAATATAATCTATACTAATATAATAAAGCGGAAGAGTTTGTTTGTTCGTTTGTTTGAACGCTAAGAGCTCTGGATCTACTGGTCCGATTTACTTTGTTTTTCTTTTGTATGAAAGCTGCATTCTTCAGAAGTGCTATAGGCTATATACAATTGCATTACACATATATATTAATATATTAAAATACTTATTTCTAATTTAACATGTAATTTATTCTGCCATGTTAATAACAACCGTCGTCGCTACGCGACCGTTACCGCGACATTTTGATATTCATCCTTATGAAAATAAATATAATAGTAACTCTTAACATTTTATCTAGATTGAAATTATAGTTTGCTGTATAACATTCTAATAAATAACTAAGGAGATGTCACTGATTCGAAATGACCTAGCCTTCGGGCGGCACAGTATGACCGACGCGAACGGGCAGATGACGTTGATGGTTTTATAAATTTTCATATATATTTGAACTATTGTTAATTTCATGTAATAATTTACTGTTTATAATTAATTTAAACTACACTTTGGTTCTCTTTTTCTTTTCTTGGTGTAGTGTAAAGTTTGGTCCTGGGATTTTATTTGATATTGCTCGCAAAAATTATCGTATTTAATATAGAAAAAATGGTTAGTTATTTCATAGAGNTAAATTTATTATATCCCTAAGAAGTTATCAGTAACAATTTAATGTCATAATCAGTGTCAATATCAGCTGCCATAGCTGCCAAATAATGTAATAGATTGTACCATTGATTTTGAAAAGAGCAACTGCTGAGTTTCTTGCCGGCTCTTCTCAGCAGAACTGCCTTCCGAACCGGTGGTAGCTTTTTGTTCATATGTTCATTCGACGATTCAAAAGTGCTTATTATAAGTCTATTTGAATAAAGAATATTTTGAATTGAATTGAATTGAATAAGTTTGTTATAGTTAAATATAATCTATACTAATATAATAAAGAGGAAGAGTTTGTTTGTTCGTTTGTTTGAACGCTAAGATCTCTGGATACTGGTCCGATTAACTTTGTTTTTGTTTTGTATTAAAACTGCATTCTTCAGAAGTGCTATAGGCTATATAACATTACATTACACATATATATTAATATATTAAAATATTTATTTCTAATTTAACATGTAATTTATTATGCCATGTTAATAACAACCGTCGTCGCTACGCGACCGTTACCGCGACATTTTGATATTCATCCTTATGAAAATAAATATAATAGTCACTTTTAGCATTTTATCTAGATTGAAATTATAGTTTACTGTATAACATTTTAATAAATAATTAAGGAGATGTCACTGATTCGAAATGACCTAGCCTTCGGGCGGCACTAGGTATGAATATGACCGACGCGAACGGGCAGATGACGTTGATGGTTTTATAAATTTTCATACATATTTGAACTATTGTTAATTTCATGTAATTATCTACTGTTTATAATTAATTTAAACTACACTTTGGTTCTCTTCTTCTTTTCTTGGTGTAGTGTAAAATTTGGTCCTGGGATTTTATTTGATATTGCTCGCAAAAATTATCCTATTTAATATAGAAAAATGGTTAGTTATTTCATAGAGTCGATATCTATGTACGCACACACGGAAAAATTTAGGTACTTTTTATAAAATTAAGAATATCCTTTAGTTACTTTTACTTCTTTTGTTGGTTTATTTCAATAACTCAGATATTTTTTCTAAGAATATGTCTCTGCTTATTATTCTTTTTGATTATTTAAGCTTATATTTTCATACTAACTCTGTTAAAAACTGAAAATAATTTCATAAATGTGTTTAATAAATATTCTTATATTTCAAGCAGGCGTAGCCGCGTCCGGGTCCGCTAGTACCTAATATACCACATTTATATTCAGTTAGATTTTTCAACTTCACACAGTATCCCGCGTGTAGCAGAGTTGGCAGAAGGAGCCCTGTGTTAAGATACACAATCCCCACTTTCCGCTGAGTTCAGGAGGAAAATTCTTTGTAACAGTTGTATTTGGGATATCATTGCAATCATGGTGCAAACGTAATCCAGAAGAAACAATTGTTGTTTCGTTTTCGTTCCCACTCGACTAAATAAGTTAATTTTTAATTTGAAATTTTAAAACTAAATAATTTTGATTAAGTCAAAAATAAAAATACGATATTTTTTTTGTTAAATCATGTGCTAATTACAATAAATAAAATGTATCGAAACTACATATAACTTAGGTATAATTTTACTTAAACCTTATTATATTATAATAATTTCGTGGTACCGACTGATAATTTGCAATAATGAATTATCAATTAATTAATTTTTAGTGGATCTTCTGAGTGGCTACAATCATTTTGAGAGTGGGAAAAAGAGTGTATAAACACTAGGTACATGCGGGATACAGCTTTTTATAGTTTTGCCATAAATTTATGTTTATATTACAGAAACATTTCTTACGTTACAGTGTATACAGGAGTAGCCATAAATTTTAAAAAGTATATTCCTCGAGGACGATAAATGTCACTTACATATCTATATTGTTGCAATAAGCAGATATAAATAGGAGCGCAAAATTTATTTCATTACATTCAGAATCAAACATTCACCACACAACAAGCAAAATGTCCGCCAAGGTTGGTTATATAAAATGTTAATTTATAAGAAATTATGTAATGGTGAATTATGAAAGGACATATTTTTTTTGCTTTTGTTATAATATTTATATTTATCTACTTGTAATAATTCCAGATTGTGATCGTCCTCGCCCTGGCAGCTGTTGCTTCAGCCTTGCCCGTGCTACAGTACGCAGAGCCTGAAGCGCCCGCCCATTACGAATTCCAATACTCTGTGCACGACAGCCATAGTGGTGATGTGAAGCAGCAACAAGAGGCCCGCGCTGGAGACGCCGTCCACGGCTCCTACTCCCTCGTGCAGCCTGATGGAGTCCACCGCATCGTCGACTACAGCGCTGACAAGGAGCACGGATTCAACGCCATCGTGCGTTACGAGGGTCACCCCGTCGCTGCCCCCGCCCCCGCCAAGCTCGCCTACGCTCCCGTCGCCAAGCTCGCCTATGCCGCTCCCGTCGCCAAGGTGGCTTATTCCGCCCCCGTCGCCTACGCCGCTCCCGTCGCCAAGGTGGCCTACGCCGCTCCCCTCGCGCATGTCAGCTACTCATCCCCCGTCATCTCCTACCACCACTAAGTCAATAGCTATAGCGAATATTCTTATTAAACATGCTTAATTTATTTCTGATTATGTGATAAAAATACTTGTAAATAAATATTTACATATTATTTTGTACTTTTGTTCTCTAAATCACCAACCTTCATTTAAAATTGATTTACGCAATGCAGCCATAGTCACCAGTGTGAGTAAAAAAAAAATAAAGTTTTTTTTGCAATAAACTAAATAAAAAAACACATTAAAAATTCTTTACTGAACGTCCTTTGCATTAAAAAGGGGTAGAAAACATAGATAATGATAACATATGCAAATTCTATCGGACAATCCTTCACGTAATATTGAATATGCTGTAATATAAAAAAAAATAATGCCATTTCGCCAAATATTCAAAGTAATGCTTATTTTTCTTAAATTTATTGAAATAAAAAAAATGTTATACTTGTAGTTACTATTAGTTATGATTGAAATTTAGACCCGGAATTTCAAGACAAAGAGTAATGTAGCATACATAGTTATTGCTAAACGAATACAATATTTTTATTTGTCATTAAAAACTGCGTACCATGATGAACAAATTTCACTACTAATATACCTACAATTTTCTTGTTTATTAAACGTGATATTAAATATTATGGCTTGTAACTTTGTATGACTGTTCGTCAATGCACGACAAAACTACCAATTGCCAAGATGATCGAGGAAATGAATAATGGAATTTGTAGGAGAACTGGAATTCCAAATATTGGAATTTGAAGGAGAACAAATTCATGACTAGTAGAGTAGACATACAAGTAAGATATCTTCAGGTA
Source organism: Heliconius nattereri (assembly GCA_013403645.1). Classification (NCBI taxonomy): domain Eukaryota; kingdom Metazoa; phylum Arthropoda; class Insecta; order Lepidoptera; family Nymphalidae; genus Heliconius; species Heliconius nattereri. The sequence continues at coordinate 5,580,068 of JAAIXI010000224.1, read as the reverse complement.
GTAAGTACGTTTATTAGAGTTCTTGAATTATTTATAAATCAAATTCTTAGTAGTATTGACGAAGCAGTTTCATCCGACATACCCGACCTTTCAGAGAATTATGAACTTGACGAAATTTAAAACCAAATTTATTTGGTTTATTTAAAATCAATGCCAAAAAAATAATGTACTCATATGCTTACATGAATTATATCAATTTTATTATTAATTATAATAAATCTATTTTGTAGATCGCGGTACCTTTTGAAAAACAAGCTTTTATTCAAAATTGAAGTTGTACTAAATTTAAAATAAATAAATTCTTTACCCGTGGGTCTCACCTTGGTAATTTCATAAAATTAATATTTAAATTTTTAGTACGACTTAATTCATGAATAAAAGCTTAATCTTTTCAAAAAAATAGAAAAATCTTTTCTATTTTTAATGAATTTTATTTACAAAATCAAAACTGCTAACGAAGCTGGAAAATTGAAGGCAGATTATTTTTCTACACTACATAATTATGTAATTTAGCATAAAAATAAACCAGTCAAGGGCTTTGCCTACCGAGGGTTCCATACCAATTTCAGGATTGTAGGGCAACGGAATGTACAGCTTATAAAACTTACTTAAGTTTGCGAGCGTCTTCAATTGTATTTTTACGAAATGAAGTACAAATAGAGATTTTATATCATGTTTTTTTAGTTGATGAAGGTGTTTTAACACTAGGTCCACAGGATACATCATGAAGATAGAAAAAAGTCGGATCTGACAAATAAAATAAGCACTTGTTCTTAATATTGTAGTCGTCTGGGGACCCACAGTTATTCTATGCAATTAGCTTAAGACAAGCCTTAAATAAAAATAATATAAAAGGTAAAAATTAATTTATTTTAAAGGAACCATGAGCCTAATAATATATACGAGTATAACCTAAAGCATAGCATTTACATAAACTACATCGTAGCATACGAATAATTTATATTTAAAATAATTTAATTTGAGAATAATTTTTATTTGTTTATTTAGGAAATTTTTTAAACTATTTTTGCTAAGTAGTCTATGACAAAATTAGTTCATATAATTATTTATTCTAATTTGAATAGCTTGGTTATAAATTATATTTTGTCTAAATAATATATGTCATTAAGTAACGAATAAATAAAATTTCATATACATGTATACGTTGGTAAATAAAAAATACATATCTAATAAAATTGACCTCTAAGATTTAAATCGAACTAGAAATATGCAAATTCAATGTAAAAAAAATATTACAAGACCGAAAAAGTCGCACCTATGATATTTTTGTAGCGACACGCGTATAAAAGCTCAAGTAAAATATTTGTCAGTACACTTGTATTACAAATCTCAATAAAACAACAACTACGATGTCTGCTAAGGTGAATTTTGACTTTTTATATATAATTAAATATCTATAAATAATATACCGTGCTTATTAATTAGTCGATCGATTGAGATATATCGAGATTATCAGGATAGGAGGATAAAAATATAAAATAAGTGCAATGAAATTTTGAAATCTATGTAATAGAAAAAATATTTGAACTTGTTACAGATTGTAATCGTCCTCGCCCTGGTCGCGGCTGCTTCCGCTCTGCCCGTGCTGCAGTATGCTGAGGTCGAAGCACCCGCCAACTACGAGTTCCAGTACTCTGTACACGACAACCAAAGTGGTGATGTGAAGCAACAACAAGAGGCCCGCGCTGGAGACGCCGTCCACGGCTCCTACTCCCTTGTTCAGCCTGATGGAGTCCACCGCATCGTGGACTACAGCGCTGACAAGGTGAACGGATTCAACGCTATCGTTCGTTACGAAGGCAAGCCCATCGTATCGGTTCCCGCTAAAATCGCCTACGCTCCTGTCGCCAAGCTCGCCTATGCCGCTCCCGTCGCCAAGGTAGCCTACTCTGCCCCCGTTGCCTACTCCGCCCCTGTCGCCAAGCTTTCCTACGCTGCTCCCCTCGCGCATGTCAGCTATTCATCCCCAGTCATCTCCTACCAGCACTAAATATTGACTTACTGTAGCTAGCAGTTCTTAGCTATAGTGGATATCCTTGTTACAATTATTTAATTTATTTATAAAGTACGAATAAAAAAAATCTTTGCAAATAAATATTTACATATTTTATTCACGATTGACCTTACTACAAACTTTAAAAAAATACAGCAAAACTAGTTAAGTGCGAACCCGACTCACCCACTAAGGTTTTTGTAACTATTTCGGACTCATAAAATTGGACAATCTGAAGTTAGCATATGCCCGTTTGCAATCATTTTGTATAAAATTAGCTACAAATATATGTTTCTCACAATGATTGTCACGTTGACGGTCACATTGTTGATTCCGATTTGGAAATGGCCATTGCATTTGAAAAGTTTTTCTCTACTTTTGATTAGTGCCAATAACTTGCTTTTAAATCGTAGTAAAACTAAATGTATCAGGTTCTTTACTAAGAATGGGCAAAAAGTAGAAACGAGGGTTTTAATGAACAATGAGGAACTTAAAGTAGTTAATGAAACTGTATTCTTAGGTATAACATGAGATGCTAAGTTACAATAGGGTCCGCATATAGAAACTTTATCTGGGAGACTTAGTTCGGCAGCGTATGCTGTCCGTAAGATTCGTCAACTGACCGATGTTGACACCGTGCGTTTAGTATACTTCAGCTATTTTCATAGCATTATGTCTTACGGCCTATTACTTTGGGGGAGTGCCGCTGACATAGATTCCATTTTTGTGCTCCAAAAACGGGCTGTCCGAGCAGTCTATAAAATGGTAATGGGAAATAAATTCAAAGACGTTAATATCCTCATACTACACTCCCAATATATTTACGACAACTTAGTATATGTGCATAAAATTATTAATAAATTTAATAAAAACAGTGATCTCCATCAACGTAATCTAAGAAAGAAAAATAAGCTTGCTGTGCCCTTCTTTAGGCTCCAAAAAGTGTAGGTCAAAGTATATACACTTTTATAACAAACTTCCAAACGACGTGGTTAATTTATCACTGAACAAATTTAAGAAGGTGGTTAAGCACAGGCTCTTCCAAAAAGCATATTACTCTGTTAAAGATTATGTTCGCGATAAAGATGTTTGGAAATGAGTTGCTCTATTTCTAAGTTAAAATTGTTAATTGTAATTTGTAACAAATATTGGCAGTTAAAAAGAGTGGCCATGAGTTTCTTTGCCTGAATCGTCTCATGAGCTCAAACTATTTGAACGGGCTTTTTTCAAGTCAAAATTGCACATTTTTTGGTTATTTTGTTTTCCATTGTTTTTTACTTTTTTGACATGTCCAAGTAAATGTTAAGCATTTTTATGGAATAAAGATATTTTGATTTTGACTTTGGTTTTGATTTCCTATAAATTTTTACTTTTTGGATCTCTTCTTAATGGAATTATAAATTGTCACTTCGTGCAAATTTTTATAACTATAGATCCACGAAAAGTACCCTATAGGATTTTATTACGCGGCGAAGTTCATACAAAATGCAGTAAAATCGATGCGCAAATGCGCATATCTTCTGCTTACGTTGACTTAGAAGCTTAATTTTATCTATAATTGAAGGGATTATAAACCTAAGTAATTGATATTAATTTCACTTTGATACCTCCTCGCGATCTCGAGGTATGTATTTGGGAATGAACATTTTCAAAAACCTTGGGATTACAGATTAGATTAGAAAAAATAATAGGCACTTACGTTAATATAAATATTACATTTTATATAACAAAATTAAAAAGTACTGAACAACAAAAACTACTGAATCGAATATTAATATTACCATCGAAGATAGATTGAAGTCTCTCGACGCTCGAACGCCCGACATTTAAGAAAATAAATAAAACAACGCGAGAGTTAGCGATGTTGTTATTGTGTTATGATGTATAATTATTTTTTAACTTACTTTATAACATTACTTTCTTTTTACCTGTACTTTTTACTTGTTTTGGTCCTTAAAGTGGTTGCCATATGACGATAGCTTTAATCACAAATTTAAAATTAAAATTTATAAATAACTGGCTTGGATAAAGATTCGTATCCTAATAGGGATATCAAATAGATCAGAAATCAATGAAATCATTTTTTGTGGTTTCTTACTTTTACATTTTTAATTTGTTAATATTATATTATAGCCATTTGGAATACTTGTCTGACTGTACAAAAAGATTTGCATGAATAAAATTACTATTTTTGAGAAGTGGAAGATGATTAAGAATCTACGACGTAATTTTTATCATTAATAGGTCATACTGTACCTACCGTACTACTTAGTTGTAAATGAAGGCTGAGTAAATTGTATAATATATACATATAGAGAAAAAAAATATAAAATATTATGTAAACATTTATTTATAGCTATTTGTATCACACATTCAGAAATAAATTAAGTATTTTTAACAAGGATATCCGCTATACACTTAGTGTTGGTAGGAGATGACGGGAGATGAGTAGCTGACGTGCGCGAGGGGAGCGGCGTAGGCCACCTTAGCGACGGGAGCGGCGTAGGCGACGGGGGCGGAGTAGGCCACCTTGGCGACAGGGGCGGCGTAGGCGAGCTTGGCGACAGGAGCGTAGGCGAGCTTAGCGGGAGCGGGGGCGGCGACGGGGTGTCCCTCATATCGAACTACGGCGTTGAATCCGTGCTCCTTGTCAGCGCTGTACTCCACGATACGGTGGACTCCATCAGGCTGCACGAGGGAGTAGGAGCCGTGGACGGCATCTCCAGCACGAGCCTCTTGTTGCTGCTTCACGTCCGCGCTGTGCTCATCGTGTACGGAGTATTGGAACTCGTAGTGGGCGGGCGCTTCCGGCTCTGCGTACTGCACAACTGGCAGAGCGGAGGCAACTGCGGCCAGGGCGAGGACGATCACAATCTGTAATTATTATTCACAAATATATCATACCTAAGTAAGAAATGTTAAAAAATAATCGTTTTATAAGTCAAAATTATTTAAGTCAGCCAATAAGTTAGCATTTTATATAACCAACCTTGGCGGACATTGTGGTTTTCGTGTGGTGAATGTTTGATTCTGAATGTAATGAAATAAATTTTGCGCTCCTATTTATGTCTGCTTATTGCGAGAATATTGATATGTAACTGACATTTGTTAGCCTCGAGATATATAGTTATTTAATTTTAATGTATATCTGAAACACCTGTAGATAACCTATTGTAACGTAAGAAATGTAAAAATACAATATAAATAGATAAAAGGAGGAGGTTTTTATATCATACTAAAGTCATAAATCATACTGACTCATCTCACAATATTTGTCAGAATTTAATGTAATTTCTTTAGACTTTTCGTTTTGGGTACGAAATTATACGAATGTTACCTACACTTTCAACAATATTTATAAAATACGAAACGAAGTACTTAAATACTTTATCCCCTTTAGCTTTATTTTTTTATTGTTAAATAAGTACAGATAGTAAAACATGACCGTTAATTATAAAAATTAAATTCAAGTTTTTTTAATCTGTATTTATCTGTTACCGTTTTTCGAAGGGCGTGATAATGAGGTTTAAATTATTACATTACATTATAGATTTTTGGGCTCCAATCTTATCGCTTTTTTTCTCAGATGGCAAATGGTAAACTTGATGTTATAATTAGTACTGAACAAGGCAGTGTAGAAGTTTTTAACAACCCAACCCCTTTGTGACCCTGCATTACGACTGGATTCATCATCTTCTATATTAACAAGAAATAATTAGTACCTAGTATTAAAAAATCTTCACCAATGTCACGAAAATAATTTAAAAGACATTTCATTTACATTAAAAAAAGGTATTATAAAAATATTGTAATCTTAGCAAAAAGGAATATAAAACTGTTCGATTCTACAAATGCGGTAATTGGGTTTATTTTATAAATATTTTAATTTTTTCCCATAACTTTAATAAGACAAACTTCTGGAATAGCCTATTAAATATTATTATTTAAATTGTATTCTCTTTTTATTCACGGACTAGAAAGTTTCACTTACGACACTTTTGCAACGCCAGTCATATAAAAGCTGAAGTAAAATATTTATCAGCACACTTGTATTACAATCTTAATACAACTACAATGTCCGCTAAGGTATTTGTTTATTCCTTAATTCATATAAAGTATAATTATATCAAAGCCAAGTATTCCAGGACACTGAAATATAAATAAAATATTATAGATAATTGACAAAAACAATATAATCATTTAAACATCTTGTTATCTCACAGATTTTGATCGTCCTCGCCCTGGCCGCGGTCGCCTCCGCCCTGCCAGTTGTGCAGTACGCAGAGCCTGAAGCGCCCGCCCACTATGAATTCCAATACTCCGTGCACGATGAGCACAGCGCTGACGTGAAGCAACAACAAGAGGCCCGCGCTGGTGACGCCGTCCACGGCTCCTACTCCCTCGTGCAGCCTGATGGAGTCCACCGCATCGTTGAGTACAGCGCTGACAAGGAGCACGGATTCAACGCCGTAGTGCGATATGAGGGACACCCCGTCGCCGCCCCCGCCCCTGCCAAGCTCGCGTACGCTCCCGTCGCCAAGCTCGCTTACGCTGCTCCCGTCGCCAAGGTGGCGTACTCCGCCCCCGTCGCCTACGCAGCTCCCGTCGCCAAGGTAGCCTACGCTGCTCCCCTCGCACACGTCAGCTACTCATCCCCCGTCATCTCCTACCAACACTAAGTCAATACTTTTAGCGAATATCCATGTTAAATCTAGTTAATTAATTTATATAATAAAAATATTAAAGTTAATCAAAATATTTTTTTCAACTTACGTCAACTAACTAACTAACCCCTCAGAGGCTTTTCGTAATTAGTCTATGATAAGTAATTACAATAATGTTTTTGAAATATTCAAAATTGAGAAAGTTTTTGTTTATTCCTTTAGGCATTAGCGTATAGCGTAACTCTGTATCCCCCACGTGGCAGGGTAGGGAGAAGGAATCTAATATTAAGACAGAGTGTCTTAATTCTAGTTCCTCATTTTCCGCCTAGTTCTGGAGACATTTTGTGTTGACTCAACACCGCGCTTTTGCCTCAACACCAGAGCGAAGAAACGAAAAAATTAAAATTTTCATTTGCTCGAGTGGGATTGAAGGATTCCTTAGAATAGAATTTCTAAGAAAATAAAATAGAGATAGGAATAAACTATTCCGCAAGCAATACTACATTACTCTAATTTTGTACTTTTTAGGGTTCCGTACTTTTTAAGGAAAAAGGAATCCTTATAAGATCACTCTGTCTGTCCGTCCACCTGTTGAACCGTCTGTTTGTCAAGACTCTTTATCTCAGGAACGCTTGGAAATATATATTTTTTGGAGTTGAAGTTCAAACCATGTACCTACTTATATCTCTACGCTTCATGATTTCCTGATAAAAAACATAGTTCTATATTTACTTAGAAAAAGATTTGACCGTTTATATAAAAATATGCGTATTTCGATATATTTGTGGTTAAATGCTAAAAAATAGTAGCCTTATTTTTGAGGCAAAATTTGCTTTTAAAGCCGCTAGTTCAAGTGAGCGCGACTCGCGGTTGTCTGATTTTTTTAAAATATGAACTTGATAATATTTAATCTGGGAAGAACTGACATTAAGTATTTAAGTGCAAAATGGAAAACAAAATAACACGACTTTATATATATAAATAAACCTAATCAACTATTAAAGATATTTGTAGACTATAGTTTAAACTATTTCAGTTTTAGTAGTCTAAAACTAGATTAAAATTAGATATTTCAGATTAATTCTGTAGTTAAAGGTTCCAGTCCAGTGAAATGTTAGTGACAGAGTAAGGTACATATTCTACCACATATATCATCACATATTACAAGTACAAGAACTACAATAACTAAGGTAATCTATCACTCAACCTTCTGCAACCATCAGCGATCAATCGTGATGCTTTGACGCCAGGACAGCTGCTAGCATAAGCTTCGTATTACGCGTACGCATAGCATAAGAAATATTCCAGTTTATTATTTTCTCGATCACATTTCAGAATTTTCTCATTGTTGATTGATTTCTCGATATATGGCGTTTCGAGCATGCCAGTTGAGCACAATTCATTTCGCCAATGTCAATTTTCTCATTATTTTTCAATTTAAAATTAATAAAAAAAACATCAACAACGTAATGTCGTAAATAGTTCTATTAAAAAAAAAATGTATCCTCTTGGTTTTAATGAAATATCAATAGTGAAAACCGCATTAGAATTCATTGAGTGGTTTCTGCGTACACCTTTGGAAAGCGACTTTGTTTTACATTTTATTGAGACGTCTTTATCTTTAAAATATCGCTGTATTTGATAAATGTTTAATACATTACAAAACTGGATTTAAAGAAATTAAATTAATTTAAAAGTCGATATAATAAAATAAGAGAAACAATAGTATAAATCTTAAACAAACAATTTATTTGTTACTATTTATCACATAAATAAATTAATCAATTTTAATAATACTTAATACGTTTAGTGGTGGTAGGAGACGATAGGGGAGGAGTAGCTGACTTGGGCGAGAGGAGCGGCGTATGCTACCTTGGCTACGGGAGCAGCATAGGCGAGCTTGGCAACGGGAGCAGCGTAGGCTACTTTGGCGACAGGGGCGGCATAAGACACGGGTGAGTAGGCAATCTTGGCGACTGGGGAAGCGTAGGCAACGGGGGCGGAGTAGGCAACCTTGGCGACGGGTGCGGCGTAGGCAACCTTTGCTACTGGAGCGTATGCAACCTTAGCTACTGGTACGGGAGCTGGGATGGGTTTACCCTCGTAACGCACAATAGCATTAAAACCGTTCACTTTGTCAGAAGAGTATTCCACGATACGGTGCACGCCATCAGGCTGTACCAGAGAGTATGAGCCATGGACATCATCTCCAGCACGGGCCTCTTGCTGTTGCTTGATGTCACCAGTGTGTTCATCGTGAACGGAGTATTGGAACTCGTAGTGAGCGGGAGCTTCGGCCTCAGCGTATGCTACCTTAGCCACGGGGACTAATGGGATAGCTGATGCGGCTACGGCCAGGGAGAGGACGACGAAGAACTGCAAGTAAAAAATATATCATTAATAAGAATAAATATAATTAATAATAAAAAGTATGCTATATTAAAATCCAAAAAATATATTTTAAATTAATATAAAAGTTTTTTCTCCCGTCTCACCTTAGCTGCCATTGTTAATGGATTGATTGTCGAAATAAGACTATGCCTCAGTATGGCCCGCGAATGTTTTTATACATGAATAATCGCTGGTTTTTTGGGCATACTGACATATACCGGCCGCGGGCGTAACGTACAGTAATTAAACCTGCAGTTGACGGCGAGGTGAAGGTCGTCGTCAGTTGAAATACTCCATAAGTTGATCTCGATATGACATATTAAAATTATTGATAAAAACACTTTGCACGATGTATGGTGACATTATTTTTGTTATGTAATAAATTAGTGTTGGAAAATAATAAGTAAAATAAATCAGCTTCACGCTGTATCCCGTACACAGCAGAGTAGAAAGAAGGAAATCTTGTATTAAGAGACTCTGGTCCCCACTTTCCGCCGAATTATGGAGGTCGAGTGGAGGAATTCAACGCCGCGCTTTGCCTCGGCACCAGAGTAAGGAAATGCAAATATCAATATAAAAAATTAAGAGAATGAATCAATAAATATAATGAAATATAAATATAAAAAATATTTCAATTCCTCGAGTGGGAGTTGAACCCGCAACCAGCCGCGTTTACACTCACATACGCTACTTGGCTGATAAGTGAGTACTTATAATAATAACTATAAAATTATAATATGTTGACTTTTTACTATGAAACTAGATTACTAGCTGAGCACCACGGTGGATGGATTCGGAATAAAAGTTTAGCAAATTAAAAGACAAATACAGACTGTACTCTTTATTTAATAACATCTTGGAAATGTTTTACAATTAGAATGGAAAATATTTTTATTGTACGCTTTGTCGTATATATAATTATTTAATCATTCTCTGGTAAGTAGACTAAACATAGCGTTGAGTTCCGTTAATTAAAATACCATGTTTCGAAAATTAGATGGAGAGTGGACAACGGAGTGTCTTGACACTACGTTCCCTCTGCTAAATGAAGAATACAACTTAGCCACTGGTGGCATGAGAGACTAATAGCTTCCTATAAAGTATTATATAATGTATATATATATAGTCAGATATTTAGCATAAATGTTTTATTGGTGGATATAACAAAAAAGCTATGCAACAAATTGTCTGTAAAATCTTTACAAAAACCATTATTCGTCGTTAAAATTTCACCAAGAGCCGTAATTTCTCAAATTGGCAACACCGAGAATAAAATGTATTAAATACTAAGAAATGTCAATTAGTATTTAACTGTAATTAATCATTGTAAATACACAAAATTGTGGAAAATTATGCAATTTTTACTTGAAATAAGTTCACAAATTTTAAACTTACTTTAACATTTCAACTTAAAGGTTAGCAGATATATTGGTACGTGTGTGACAAAGGTCAAGCTGGCAATGGTAAAATATATTATTGTAATAAAATGAGGTATTAAAAAACCAATTCCTATAAAAAAAAATTCGATAATTTATCCATATATGGATAAAAATGTAAGTCAATTTTATATAAACAGGTTTAATTTCGGATCGTAAAATTTTTACTTTTAGTCAAGAATTTCGCGTCTGACTTCGATTCTTCGTATAGCTTATATTGAATAAACCAACGACCCTCTTGCGGCTTCGCCCGTTTTTACTACTGGATTATTCATATAATGTATGTTTGCAAAGCACTTAAGATAATGTGAAAATTAATTAAACCCTAATGCAGCCCGCATTTTCGTAGTTTCAATAAGTAAGGTATAAGGTTTTAAACCATATATTGCGCTGAAATATTACATTCAGCTCCAATAATCCAATCCGTGCAAACGCATCTAAATCTTCGTTGCTATAGAGACAGGCGGGTTTTTTTTCGAGCTTGTGGTTAATGCTGAAGAGGGTATTCTGTCTCTGATGAAAAGCAAGCTAGTGCGTGGCTGCCTGTGAGGAAAATTAAATAGAATGCATCGGCTGGGAATCGAACCCGGGCCGCCTGCGTGGCAGGCGAGCATTTTACCATTGAACCACCGATGCGTGTAAGGCAAGCGGGCGCGGCGGAAGCGCTTGTATAAGCAAAACGTCGCGGAACGCATCGCGAGTGGCGAGCCGTTTCATAGCAACGATTTTTTGATATTGTAACAACTTCTAAAGTACTTATTAAAATGATAAACAGTAAAAGACAGTTTTGATCTACATTAAATGGCCAACGTAACTAATATACTTATTTATATGCTGAGAGTAAGGGATAAGTGAAACTTGAGTAACATACAGCTGATGTGTCAACGGCGGGATGTGGCAACAATTAAGACAAGAAAAACGCATTTCTCTAAAACTATTCGCAATTTCGAAATAGTGTAAAAAGCAAGTTTTATCTAGTTTAACGTAGAAAATTAATAAAGTATTTTAAAGGATAAGGATAATTACCATTATGGAAAAATATCCCTCACAATAAAAAATATATTGAAATTACAATTTTTAGACAAAAATATGATCACTACACGTTATTCTTAAAAGATAAGAATATGCTGTCGCGGACTTATTTGTAGATCTTATTAAGAGGAACAATACTCCAGTACATTATTTTCATGTAGTAGTTACCATTAAAGAAGCGCATGCGCAAAAGTGTCTCAACGGGTAGGACTTTATACACATTTATCGTATTTATGTTAATTTACATAAGAATGTACTATATATAAACCTTCCCTGAGAAATACTCGACCTAATGGTGAAAACCGCATCAAAATCCGTTGGGTGGTTTAGAAGAAGAAGAGTTAGAAAGTTCAGACAGACACGAAAAACGACTTTGTTTTATAAGATATAGGACTTACAAAACCATCAAAGTCATCTGCCCACTACCACTCGTAGGCTAGGTCATTCCGAATCACTGACATCTCCTTAATTATTTATTAAATTGTTTTCAGTTAACCATCTTACATATAATTTCCATATAGATGAAATGCCAGAAGTGACTATTATATTTATTTTCATAAGGATGAATATCAAAATATAGAAATCATTTAATTTTTGGTAATGTATACAAATCTATATCTATAGTATATATCAACGCGGACTTTTTAAAACAATATTTACGGGACAATATTTTTGGAGAATATTGTTTTTGTGTCTCATACACAAACTTTGCAAATCGTTGCTTAGCAACGGCGCTTGTATAAACACGGCGGAATAAATTGCATGTCAAATTAATAAGTATTTTAATATATTGGGATATATCGAAAATATTACAAATATGAGAAAAAAAAGTATCCTATGTTCATCCCGAGACCCTCAAGTATCTCTATATGAGTATTTTATCACATTTAAATTAGCGGTTTGGCCCTGATTGCGTAAAAGACAGACAGACAGACAGAGTTACTTTCGAATTTATAATATAGGTATGGATAGTGTTTTAGTAAAGTGTCTGTAATATGAAAAGTAAGGCACTGTTTTGTAGGCACAGTGGCGCTGTAATATCGACGTACTGTCAATACGATGGTTGTCAGTTTAATTTTCACCGGATGTTGAAATTAATATAAACTCAACACGCAATGCCTCCAGACATCGCCGGAAAGTTGAGAACGTAGTGTTTTAACACTAGGCTCTCTCTGCATACTCTGCCGTGTGCGGGATACAGGTGAAGCTGATTTGAAAATTTAAAAAAATAATTGAGTGCACATTGAGAACACAGGGACTGTAGCGCGACTGTAAAACCGAATTCGGATATATAAACGTAAATAAATAATTTAATATTAATATTTACTTAAATAAGATATACAAAAAGACAAAAACAAATTATAAGAAATTGCTTATCAAAAACTAGATCGCTTTTAAAGCGTTAAGTAATATAATTGCACAATTATCTATATTATTATGTAGAATTATTCATTGGTTGCTTGGCAGCTCATATATCTAAATCTTGCCTTATCTTTTAGAGCCCGTGGTATGCAGCGTATATTATTTATACATTTTTAAAGTGTTTAGAGACTTAGAAAAGAAAAATGCGTATTTAAATAACATATCAAAATTATAAAAAATTATAAAAAAATATAAATATTTATAAGTATTTATAGAAAATGTATAACGTGGCAAGGTAAAGCGTTGCGCCTCCAGAATTCGGCGGAAAGTGGGGAACGGAGTGTCTTAACATTAGATTCCCTCTACCTAAGCTGCTGTGTGTATCCCGAACGAGTGGCAAAACTCAACGCCGCGTTTTGCCTTGACGCCAAATATGGAAATATAAATTTAAATTAATATTTCATCTCCTCGAGTGGGGAGCGAACCTACACGCTTTGTGCTCCTGCGCCACGAATGGCCTAAAATTTACTTAGTTCTTTTAACGAAGGGTTCGAAGACGTCACACCAGCCGTCGTTACTGCAATAGCGATATTGATCGTGACAGTATTATATCATGTTTCGAAATGAATGTGAAATAAATCCAATTTGAGCGAAAATTTGGCGTCAAGTATTGAACGGAGTATCTTAACACTCACTTTGAGTTTTAAATGAAGATAGTGATATATTATTAAAAGTAGCTATTTTCAATTCGTTAATTACAATTAGAACTTGAACTTACGTCCTGCAGCATATGACATTAATTCTACTTCTTGGATTCATGGCTTAATATAAAAGTAACTTTTTTTTAAATATTATAAAACATGTTCTTAAGTAAGTATAATATTATAAAAGAGCTAATTTATAAACACTCACGCATTGACACAAAAAGTTAAATTTAATATTCAGAGCTTAATAAGTAAAAATTGAGACCATATCAGGTAAGTATATGTATTTAGAATATTATAAGTAAGTATATGATTACTTAGGTACTTTCTTAAAATACCGAATATTTTATAATCAGCTTCAAGCACATAGCAGGGTAGGTAGAAGGAGCCCAGTGTTAAGACACTCCTTTCCTCACTTTCCACCACCGAATGTTTCGAGGCATTGTGTATTGAGTGGCGGAACTCAACCCCGTTCTTTGTCTTGATATCAGAACGAAGAAAAGGAAATATTAATACTACTACTACTACTACTACTACTAGTACTACTACTACTACTACTAATACTAATACTAATTCATTCCCTAGAGTGGGCATCGAATCCTCAACCGTCACGTTACAGTCACACCCTTGTATCTCTTTGCCACGACGGCCACACATTGTATTAGATACTATTAAATATATTTATAAATACATCCACGATTTTATATTAAAGTCAAGAATATTGTATATCATTTTAAGCTTAAACCATCAAAAAGTATTCGAGTGCATAATTTAAAAGTAAAAAAAAAAAAAACTTTGCATCGCAGATATTTTATCCGTTCATTCAAAATATCCAGACAAGGTGCTTTAGTCGAGCAAAAAATATGAATCAAGTTTAACAAGTGTAGCCACTATTGGTTGACCTCTCGCTTTCTATATTTCTATAGGAATAGTTCGGGCGTTGCGGTAAGACCAGCTCTAATTATATTGGTTTTTGATGGGGAAATTAAAAGGCTTTTAAACCTTGGCCCACATGGGCTGGGTGTGGCCGCCGTTAATGCGTGTAACACGTCTAGATAAGAATGCACACCTGATTGATGGTGATCGGGATTATGAAATATTGCTGATTATTGATATTGTTTGAGACTTTGAGTCACTTCTTAATTATGTCCGGTTATAGGTTAATCGGATATGCTCAGATTTTGTACGTTTTCCTGTTTTTTATGTATAATTTATAATATTTTTATATACTTTATTACTTTCTGTTCAAAACGCACCTGTTTTTTTTTTAAACGTGCAAAAAAAATTATTGACTTCGACCTTCTTGTGAAGAATGGGTTCAATGTTAATATTTTGTGCTGGCTGATTAAGTTACGAAAAGTTAAGTTAATTTACCATGTAACATTATTATAATATTTTTTATCTTACCACTTTTCATAAAGAGCTACTTGGGTGGTGGAACTTAACGACTGACCTATCCAAATCGTATACAAAAATATGTACATGTGCTAACAATCGCCACTAGATATATTATTTTTATATTTCATTTTTTCAGCTTCACGTTGAATCCCTTCACTAGCGTTAAGACACTCCGCTCTCAACTTTTCGCCGAATTGTTTACGCATCGCCTGTTGAGTGAATTCCATGGAGCAGTTTTCCTCGATCCCAGAGTGTAGAAATGAAAATATTAAATATTTTAATTTCGTCGAGCGGGTATCGAACCTTCAACCTGTTGTTTACAGTCACACTTTGAGCCCCCTGCGCAACTGGCCTCAATGATTGATTAGTACTTAAGATTTTCATTTCTTCGCTCTGGTACCAAGCCAAAAGCCCGGCGTTCCTCGAATTGGGATCGAACTCACAGCCTGTCGCGCTTAAAATCACAGTCTTGTGCCACTGAGCCCAATTAGCCTAGTTATAATATAAAATTAGCATAACTATACATAACAATACAAAAAAATCCAATTTTATTAATGTCTAATTCATATCTAGGTAATTTTATTTTACAATTAAAATAACTACATAGTAATTAAAACTCATATTACATTACGAACATGTTATATAAATCAATAATTTAGTAATAAAGAAACGAGATCAGCCTTAAACTCGTAACACTACTTAAAAAGGCAACCGCCATAAAAGTATTTGAATGATTGACAAAATATTGCCCGTGGGAAAAATTATAACCGGTTTTCGATATTAATAAATTATTTATTAATCATTAACTTATTTACAATTTAGATTTCAATTGCTATTTTTAGATTATTATAAAAGTGGATTAATATTGTGCAACATATTTAATGTTTTATATTTTTTAATTGTGCTTATTGGGTATACAGTGTGTAGATTCGGAAAATTGAAAATGATAAAAATTTATTTTCAAGAGCATTGACCCTGACCCTTTACCGTTTTTTTTTACGAAATTTGTATAAGTAAATAAAAATAATGAATAAAAAGATAATAAGAAGCTACTAAGTACACAATAAGTGAGTTACACAATTTCAAAAGTTTTTTTTATAGCTATACTAGTGGGAATTGAACCTACAATCAAGACTACACATCCTTACACATATAAATTTGATTGACAATTGAAAGACAGATATAATTTGTAATGGACGAAATGTTTTACATTTGGGTTAAAAATTGAATATATATAAAAAAATATTACATTTAATATCAATATGCTGCAGTGGGCCTTGAACCCGCATTATAGTTTTACGCCCAAACATTCAATTGACCAACTAAGCTAATTAAACTTGTTTATGTTTCCTAAGTGTATTACATTTATTATTTTAGTTACACTATTATTTATTTACTAATCTGAATTAATTTTCTGTTCTGATAACATTGTCACTTTAAATATATTGGAAACTAAAGTTTCAGATAATTTAATAAAAAAAAATTGTAGCAATTTTGTCAATTTTGCAATCTATTCTTTTATTATATTTGAATACGAAGCTATATTATATTCGAAGTACAATTGTATAAATTATATAACATCTCACAGTTCAATAACTTAATTTAATATAAATGGGTGCGGAGCGGTGTGTGATGGTTAACGCGACGGTTGTGAGTTTGATTCCCACTTGGGGGCATGAAATATTTCCTTGATATGGTGTTCCAATTCTTCCATAGATTCTGCCCTTCCAACACAGATGCAGGTGTGTAAAAGAGTATATGAAAATAATATGGAATATGTAAAAATCTCAAAAAATAAAATAAAGAAAACATAGAAATGAGCATGGACGACCATATCTAATTCTAGCGGAATTTTTAAAAATATTATTTTTATTTAAATTAAAAATATAGTAATATATTTTTCGTTGTTGGTATTAAATTTAGGTATATATAATTAATTATTTACGTTTTGAGAGAATCA
The DNA here is from genome assembly GCA_013403645.1 of Heliconius nattereri. Lineage (NCBI taxonomy): Eukaryota > Metazoa > Arthropoda > Insecta > Lepidoptera > Nymphalidae > Heliconius > Heliconius nattereri. The sequence goes on along the minus strand of JAAIXI010000224.1, from coordinate 5,563,107 downwards.
TTGTTTTCTATATAAAATACTTGTGGGCCCGGACGCGGTTACACTCGCTTGAAATATACGATTATGTATTAAATATATTTATGAAATTATTTTCGGTTTTCAATAGAATTTGTAAGAAAATATAAGCCTAAATAATTAAAATAAGTTAAAAAAGAATAATAAGTGGAGATTTATTATTAGATAAAATATCTGAGTAACCGAAATGAACAAACAAAAGAAGTAAAAGTAACTAAAGGAAATTCTTAATATTAGAAAAAGAAAGTTTGCCGTGCGCGCGTACTAAACATTTTTCTATATTAAATAATTAATAATTTTAGCGAACAATATTAAATAAAATCCCAAATGATTAAAATTACGATATTTTAAGCGAATAACATCGGTATAGATAACCGAACTGAGATAAATTAATAAGTAGTAGAAGTAATAAGCAGCAATTAATTAAATAAAAATTAACAGTAATTCGAAAATATATAAAAATTTACAAAACCCTCAAAGTCGGTCATACTATACCTACCACTCGTAGGCTAGGTCATTCCGAATCACTGACATCTCCTTAATTATTTATTAAATTGTTATACAGTAAACCATCTTACGTATAATTTCCATCTAGATGAAATGCTAAAAGTGACTATTATATTTATTTTCATAAGGATGAATATCGAATTATAGAAATCATCAAATTTTTGTTAATGTATACAAATCTATATCTATAGTATATATCAACGCGGACGTTGTTAAACAATATTTAAGGGCAAACCTTTTTTGGGTGACGTTTTCTAACAACGAATTTTGCAAATCGTTGCTTAGCAACGGCGGTTGTTATAAGCAAGTATTTTAATATATTGGTATATATCGACAATATTACAAATATGACGAATCGTATCGAAAAAAGTATCCTATGTTCATCCCGAGACCCTCAAGTATCTCTATATGAGTATTTTATCACAATTAAATTAGCGGTTTGGCCCTGATTGCGTAAAAGGCAGACAGACAGACAGAGTTACTTTCGAATTTATAATATAGGTATGGATGGATTAGACGATGTCTCTATTTTTTTTCTTCTAACTTTTTAAAAAAACGTACTAAAATATCCTTATAAAGGAAGTCACTCATTTGTTACCTTACATAGCTTCATTTTGCTCTAAATATAAAAATTTTATAAAGTAAAAAGAAATAATATACCTAGAGATTCTAATATGTTAATAATAAAAGGTTTTTTTATTAACATGAATTATGACATGATAATTAAAATAATTAAAAATTCTAATGACACCTTCAGTTACACATAAAAGTTAATTATTTTATATTAAATCCTGTTTTTTTGGACTTGACACAGTTAGTAAGGGCTTAAAATATTAAAGTACTTAGTGACATGAGCTGGTCCGGTTCTTGACCCGCGCGTACCGCGTGTGCGATGCGCAATGCCATCGATAGTAGAGTTTGGTATAAAAGCTCCGCGCCTGCGCACTGACATCATAGCGACATAATAAGCAAACATATCAACATGGTAGCCAAAGTAAGTTACGGATTAATATTTGCTATATTATTTTATTTAAAAAATAATATCAAATTTATTTAGTTAAAATGTTTAATTATTTTTTTTATTTTGGGCAATTAAATTCATCCAAATGATCTAAATGTTGCTTCAAATCATATTTTCTATAAATTTTGTTGAGTCTGTTTTATAAAATATTTATTTATTTATTGATTGTCATGTACTCCAAATAAAATGGTCAGAATAATAATTTTATTCATTAATAATTAAACAATTTATTAAGTACCTATAAAGGTATTAAATTATAAAATAATAATAATTAATATTTTCATTTTCAGTTCGTAGTTTTCTTCGGAATGGTGGCAGCGGCTTCCGCCGTGGCTGTCCCTCTCCTCCCAGTCGCTAAAGTAGCTTATGCTGAGGCTGAAGCCCCAGCACACTACGAGTTCCAATACTCCGTTCACGACGAGCAAAGCGGTGATATTAAACAACAACAAGAGTCCCTCGCTGGAGACGCCGTCCACGGCTCCTACTCCCTCGTGCAGCCTGATGGAGTCCACCGCATCGTGGACTACAGCTCTGACAAAGTAAACGGATTCAACGCTGTCGTCCGCTACGAGGGCTCCCCTAAGATAGCCCCTGCTCCCGTCAAGCTTGCCTACGCCGCACCTGTCGCAAAGCTCGCGTACGCTGCCCCCGTTGCCAAGCTCGCCTACGCCGCGCCAGTTGCCAAGGTTGCCTACTCCGCCCCCATCGCCTACGCCGCTCCTGTCGCCAAGTTGTCTTACGCCGCTCCCATCGCCAAGTTGGCCTACGCCGCCGCACCCGTGGCTAAACTAGCCTACTCTCACGCACCAGTAGCCTACCAAGAAAACCTCGGACACGTCTCCTTCTCATCACCTGCCGTCTCTTACAGCCACTAAATGTGAAACTTATTGTTAAAACTCTATTTATTCTGTTAAATACAAAACTTTGCAACTCAATTTACCGTTTTATTTGTGTAGATAAAGAATAGCAGAGGCGTCAAACGGCGTATCCGATATCAAAACGCTCGAAACGAAGTTAGGAGGAAGCGTGTGTAGTGTTGGGGAGTCAATTGAATTATGTAACATTATGAGGCGAGTAGCTCCTATTACGCACGTCCGCGCCCCTCGGGCCCACTGACGCATTAGTATTGACACCTATTCAACCAGCTATGTTAGTTTGTGCAACCGCCGCTATTAAGACCTTAGGGCATCCGCTTCACTGCCCTCCTGGCTGCTAAAGGGAGCGGGAGGAAGGGGAGTGGGGTTCGGGTGGAGTACATCTAGCTACAAAACATTGATACGTGCCAACGCCTCTATTAATCATTGAAGGCAAATATAAACTGACAGAACTGATGTTGTAAGTGGTTATTAGGACAAAGCGCGGGGGCTTATAAAATGTGTGATGTGAATATTTTATTTGTTATCTTTGCTCTATGTAGAGGGGTCCATGGAACAACATTATCATAGATTTCATTGAAGTGGAAATTCAATTTGACAGTAGCCGTCAGTAGCTATACTTTAGAAGTTAGAGCTAATATCTAAAATATATCTAAATAATTATAATTAAATTGATATGAAATTAACATTATTGAGGGTTTTAATACTAAGATTTTTTTATTGTGTAAATTCCGTTGTTAATTTAAGTAATAATTTATAGCTAAATTATGTAGAGTTATGGTAGTTATTTTATAAGGCATCTATATGATTTTATAGTGAAAATAACATTTGAAGCCATGGTGGCATTGTGGCACAAACGAGTCATTGTAGACGCGACGGTTGCGGGTTCAATTCATACTTGGAGGAATTAAATATTAAATATTTTCATTTTGTCACTCTGGCAAAAAAAGAAAAGCACGGCGTTGAGTTTCGCTAGTCACCACACAATAAATACTTCGAGTGGCGGCGGGTACAGAGTGTCTTAACTAATAAACTTAAAGTACTATGTTTTTACTTCTCATTATATAAAATAATCATACGAGAAAAATATTTACAGCTACAAAATTTAAAAATCTAAATCAATTTGTCCATTCGGTAGCTAATAATGAATTCGTTCAGCGAATATTTAATGAATGTGAATAAATAATGAATACGGATAAATGTTTTGGTGAAGTTTTACAATCCGCCCACAAAGGGTTGCCGTGTTAATCCCACTATTATAGTGATTACCTCCCCCTCCCCCTACCTCCCCACCGCTATTACTGTAGATATTATACCGAATGTTACTTTGAACCTGTGTCCATAGGGAATAGAAGGGCTGATATCTTATAATAACCTTGTTTTCAATAATGATAATTACTAACCATACTGGCTAAATACGACGGAGAAAAAAAAGGAATATTATATTTTAAAAGTGGTGAAGCCAATCGTGGCGCTGGGGCACAAACTGTGTCTTTAAATGCGACAGGTTGAGTTCGATTCTCAAAAAAAATATTAATTAGAAAACCTTTTTAAAGACACGCTTTTTAGATTTTTTTGCGTTTTTAATTTATAAATCAAGCAGTTTCATTTGATATCCATAGTAGGTGACTTGGGCAAAAATTTGCAATCCGTCATTATGTTGCAGTGATCATTTTAAATAAACAACAAGGTTATATGTAATTTCATTTTCATCAGAACTGAAGTCGTAATCTAAATTTCAATACAATTGGATACTGAGAAGTGGGTCAAGTTGAGTTTTCTGAATTTCACATACACTAACACACGTACTAACACAGCAAATTAAATAAAAGCTGTAAGGAACTTATTAATTTCGATAAGCACCTACGTACCATTGAATATATGAATATACCTAATATTTCTGTTAGTTATTGGACGTTCTTCTTCAAAGGTGCACAAAAGAAGTCGAATTTTATTTGATTCTATTTGTGATACTCCTTTGAATTCGTCTCAACAAGTAAATTCTAGTATAATAAACTACAACCTCAAGATCAACTTCACGCTGTATCCCACACACAGCAAGATAGGCAGAGGGAACCTAGTGTTAAGACACTCCGTTCCCCACTTTCTGCCCTTCACCACAACATCAGAGCGAAGAAATAAAAATTTTAAACATTTATTCCTGGAATGAGAATCGAACCCAGAACCTGTCGCGTTTGTTTCTTTCTATAAGCAAGTACATTGTATAACAAAAATGTAAATCCCGTTTACACGCTACACAACGTCCATACAATATTAACAATATCGTCAATTATAAAAGCACATCGAGCGAACAGATACGGCAATTACGGCGCAGGAAGCCCGCGCAGGCGCTCTGTCTAATTGCTTCCGCCTCCCGCCCGCCCTGAGCGAAGCCAGATATCAAAATGGTAGCTTGTGTTTAGCTTTACTCCTATTATTATTATTACTAATATTTTCTTTTTTCACGCTTTATCCCGCATATAGCAGGGTAAGTAGGGGAGCTTAGTGTTAAGACTATCACCTTCACAATTCCAAAAGGCTAGTGGCTACTCGATGCCACGCTTGAATGAAAAATGAAAAAAAAAATCATTTTCTTGAGTGGGAATCGAACCTTCAACCTGTCGCGTATATCGTTATACTTGAGCCCCTGCGCCACGACTGGCCTCGTTTACTCTTTTGTATTATTTGTAATGTCTCGTATTGTAGAGCCGCTGCTTCTATTTATTTACCTTTAGTTGTATACGAGAGCTAGTATATAATATTCTCACGGTATATAATTTTAATGGTTGAATAGAAATTTATAATTTAAACATTACTAACCAGATTACATGTTGATCCTTATTCGTATGCCTTTTGATATATCTTCCACACACTATTTATCTATATTTAATTTTCACCATTTTTGTTATTAATCTGTAATTTTATTTGTTTTTTTTTATCGTAGAAATCAACGAATAATAAACATCAAAGCAAATTTCCTTTAGGTACTCTATGTCTACTGGAAATCAAAAAAATAGGTCGTGGCAATAAATGTTGTTATATAAAAACTGAACCGGAAGCTATACTTTGACGTCACTATTTACAGCACACTTCATAATATATCACCAATTGTCTTTTTTGTAAATTTGAAAAAGCTCAAATTACCGTCCACTTATTTCATATATTTTTTTCATATAACAATCTACATGGAAGCCGCATCAATGTCAATATTTTTTCGTTGGCAATGCGATACGGCCATCCGGAAACAATCTCGCACAATACCCTACATACTAGCCGAGCACGTGTCGTCACGTCAACAGATTTTTGATTAGATCTATATATTAATTGGTATGAACGTTATTGTATAAGAAATAAGTATTAAAATTGTATTTGATCTTTTGTTATAATTATTGTATCGTGAATAATGGAAGTAGCAAGCTGAAGTAATTGCTATACGTGATCATCAGGCGCATTATGTCTTCTATTGATTAGTCATGCTTAAATTAAATAAGTTATATCTTATATTGTAAAATGAAATTAGAGTTGAGTTTTCTTTTTTAATCTATCTTTAGTATTTTTCATGTGTAATAAAATACAAGTAAACAAATATAGAGCATCTCTCATCACAAACACACCTAGGAACACGTGATATAACTAATAACGTCTCAGCTCATAATAACATGTAACGAAGACCCAGCAGCTACAGTACTTAGAGCTAAAATTACTGTACATACATACTTACACATATGTATATATAAAATACCTTTAGGGTGTTGAAACTACACAAGAAAATTTTATTTTAATTTTATAATATACTTAAATCCCTGACAATATAAAATAGCAAACTAATCGCCTATAAGTTTTCCATTTCAATAATAACCTGTAAACACGCTGATAATCTCACTTTTAACACTATTTAGATATAGAAATATAATATTTGCGCAACCCTTCAAATAATGATTCTAAACACCCCGGCTTACCGTATTCCCCCGGCATGTGCTTTGTCCGACCGAAATCTATTTAATAGTATCGTATTGCTAATTTTGGCATTAGGCGGTGCGTTCCGTCGGTTATTCAATTATCCATTCCGTTTGCAGGGACTCCTTCGGTCCCCTGGGTCGTGGTTCTTTAGTATCGCTCGTTTCTTGCGCTGTTGACTTTGGACTTTTTATTTTTATTTTCCTTGTTTGAAGACTGAATCACAAGAATGAAAATGTAAAGAATTCAATTGTTTTTTTTTCTACGTCACGCTATATTCCGCACACAGTAGGGTGGATAGTGCTAAGACACTCCGTTCCTGATATATATCAGGAACGGAGTGTCTTAGCTTATAGATTCAGATTATTATAGTATTTTAGTATGTACGTAACTACTTATGTAATTGTATCTGTACAGAATTTTATCAAAATATATTTATTAATAAAAAACACACATAGATCGTAAATAACCAAAGCCTGGAAAATTAATAATTAGTAGATATATTAAATTTTAAGTACCAACATTGAGACATTTTTAAGCATACTTCCCTTTTTGTTCTTAATCACGGGTAATAGAGGACGGGGTGGCTCCAAAACTAAGTTCTGTGCGCTTTATGAATACATTATTCTATTTTACATTTTGGCAGTTGTGTTTAGAACGTGGCTTGGATAACTTGTTCTAAAATCTTTAAATCTAATGTTAAATGCTAAACAAACTAAATGTATTGAGTTTACTTTACAAAATGTTAAAAAACATAATTTTAGTCTACTAATTAAAGGAGAAGTTCTTAATTTGTCGGAATCAGCTATTTTCCTAGGTGTTACTATAGATTCCAAACAACAGTGGAACGCTCATCTGGAAGCACTTGCAGATAAACTCAGCTCTGCCGCGTTCGCAATTAAAAAATTAAGACAAATGACGGACGTTGAAACTGCCCGACTAGTCTACTATAGCTATTTTCATAGTATTTTATCTTATGGAATGCTGCTATGGGGCAGTGCTGCAGATATCAATTCAATATTTGTTCTCCAAAAAAGAGCCGTGAGATATATTTATAATCTAAGAGCTCGAGATTCTCTGCGAGATGTTTTCAAAGATGCAGGTATTATTACAGTTGCTTCCCAATTTCTATATTATAACATTCTCTTTGTCCGACAAAATATACATTGTCATAGCAAAAATAGCGACAGTCATACGATAGGAACGAGAAATAAAGATAAGCTTGTTACACCAAGTTTTCGCCTCCAAAAAGTTAGTAAATCCTTTATGGGTCTGAGTATACGTGTATATAATAAAATTCCGCAGTGTATTCTTAGTTTGCCACTACAAAAATTTAAAATATCTGTAAAAAAAATTCTAACAAGTAAAGCGTATTACACTGTTCAAGAATATTTAGAGGATAAACATGTATGGAATTAATGTCTATTGAATGTAATGCAGGATAGCTGCCAGCTAATGTTTATAGGTTGTACCATTGATTTTGAAAAGAGCAACTGTTGAGTTTCTTGCCGGCTCTTCTCAGCAGAACTGCCTTCCGAACCGGTGGTAGTTTTTTGTTCATATGTTCATTCGACGATTCAAAAGTGCTTGTAATAATTGCCTATTTGAATAAAGAATATTTTGAATTTGAATTTGAATTTTGAATAAATAACAAATAAGGATGTTTCCTTATTTATTAATTCCAGCAAATAGTTGCAACGCAATGACTTCAAGGCAAAGAGCGGCGTTGATTTCTGCCAATCAACACACAATGCCTTCAGAATTAGGTGGAAAGTGGAGAGCGGATTGTCTAAACACCTTCCCTCTGCCTACCCTGCGGGATACAGCGTAAAACTGAAAGATTTAAGTCATTCATTATATTACATTTAAATTATAATACTATTTAATATACTATTCACATTAATGTCACTTACAATTACTTAACGACCCTAAAACACTTAAAAGTACTTACTAATCAAAATCAGTGTATCCACGCGTAAACATCTATAAAACCATCCTTAATTCGCCACTATTTAGTTCATAATTGATATAATGGGGAACAGTGGCCGGTCGGCTGAGCATCGAGAGGTAGGAGAGTGGAGACACTCAATTATGTGGCATTCAGAGTCGTTTCTGTTTGCACTGGTGCCCGTTCGAGGGTGACGGGGCTGTCATTGGCTAGCCCCGATCTGGGGGGCACCTATACGCTGCCCTAAATAACTAAAGAACCTGTGTTATAGGTTTTCATTGTTTTTGTTTTGGACTGGATTTTTGATTTGGTTTTTTTTTTATTTTGTTATTTTTATAAAAGTTTACACTATTTGGGTATTTTTTGCATATATTTTTATTAATAAAATCAATGTACCTAAGTATCAAAAGGGATATAAAAAAATATCTATGTTAGATGTCATGTTATATTATTAAAATTTTTCTTATGCATTTGGATTTTTAGTTTAGAGTTTTTTATTTATGTTTATTTTTGCATAGATTTTAATAACTAAAATTAATGTAAATTTAAAAATACTATAACATTTCCAATCCAAAAACACAACTACAAAAAGTAAATACTCATATACTCGTACCAGTAGACATAATATGGATATAAAGTAAGGAGTAGAAGACACTCAATTATGTGACGTTCAGGCTCGCTGCTGTTTGCACTGGAGTTCGCTGGCGCGTGACGAGAGCTTTCAATGGGTAACCACCCTCCGGGGAGACTTCTGCAGCTTTGATGGTAGTTGGGTGGACATGCTTGTTAAAATATTATTATTTATTGAGAATAAAATTAATATTATAACAAATAATTAAACACTGGATTCCCCAGGTTCCCTGTGTGTGCTATGTATATGAGATACAGTGTGTGTTATTATGTATTTTTATATATTAGCAATTTGGGAGTCTATATTATCGTTTTAATACATTTAGATATTCAGTCTATAATGGTTTTATTTATTGTAGTACTGTCTTTCTATTATACAAATATTTATACGCACACATAATTGAAAATTGCTTTANTAACATTTCCAATCCAAAAACACAACTACAAAAAGTAAATACTCATATACTCGTACCAGTAGACATAATATGGATATAAAGTAAGGAGTAGAAGACACTCAATTATGTGACGTTCAGGCTCGCTGCTGTTTGCACTGGAGTTCGCTGGCGCGTGACGAGAGCTTTCAATGGGTAACCACCCTCCGGGGAGACTTCTGCAGCTTTGATGGTAGTTGGGTGGACATGCTTGTTAAAATATTATTTTTTATTGAGAATAAAATTAATATTATAACAAATAATTAAACACAGGGTTGCCCAGGTTCCCTGTGTGTGCTATGTATATGAGATACAGTGTGTGTTATTATGTATTTTTATATATTAGCAATTTGGGAGTCTGAATATTTATATTATCGTTTTAATACATTTAGATATTCAGTCTATAATGGTTTTATTTATTGTAGTACTGTGTTTCTATTATACAAATATTTATACGCACATATAATTCAAAATTGCTTTAATTAAAGATGTCAATTACAACCAATTAATGCACAAATTGCTTTGGTACATTTTATTGGACTTTAAATTATTTTTTAATAGTATTCATGACCCACAAATCTATTCGGTATTAATATTAAAAAAACCCTTAAAAATTACAATTCACAAAAGTTAATTCCACACAAATCCACCCCCAGCCAGCATAGCGAGTTAGCTAGCAGTCGCGAGTCAGCCCCAACCCACACTAATGTTATTATTTGGCAACATTTACTAAATAATTTGCTCGTTAAACGTCCGCCGATAGCCCCCGACGTCCCTAACTAGTGTATTGTGTGGAGCCTCCCCAGGGGTAACGATCAGCGACTGGATTCAACCAATGCCAGTCTAACATTAATTACTTTTCGCCTTTGTATTGAATATTTGTAACATGCTCTTTTGTGGGCAATATGAAATTAATAAGTGATTTGGAGAGCTGTGGTACAGTAGCACGAAGTTGTGCAAACGACTGGGTGTGGGTTCAATCCCATTTGGATTTATTTGTTTAAATTTTGTATTTTCATTTATTCGTTCTAGTGCGGAGGCAAAGCACGGTGAGTTTCGCCACTCAACACGCAATGCTTCCAAAAGTTGGCGGAAAGTTGGGATCGGAGTGTCTTAACACTAGGTTCCTTCCTATCCTGCTGTGTGCGGGATACAGCGTGAAACTGATTAAGTAAGTTATTGTGCCCGCTGCGTTGAGATTAGAAAACGAACGGGAAGTCCTACACCGACGTGTGTACTTGATGAGTTTTCTTTAAGCTTCCTCTGTGAGGGATTATTTTTGTAGTTTTCCCGTTTAATCTGGCGAGAGACGAAGGCATCGAGGCCGGACAAGTGTATCGCAGGCCGTGCGGGTCTACAGATCGTATTAGTCTTTTATATACTCTGGAGAAACTTTTTTTTATTCTGGAAATAAACCGTCATGTGGAAAATAAGGTGGATTATGGATATAGATAGATCTTATGAACACAAGATATTTGTTATTCCGAGTAACAACTTTATATAATTACAGACAATTTATAAAATGATTGCTTAATTTGAACTAAACTGATAATTGAAAAGTGAATGTTATTTCAAACAAAATATTTTTTTAAGTAAGTAGGCAGAAAGAACCTGTGAACCTAGTGATAAGGATCTGCATTAAGACCTAATAATTAATTCCCTCGAGAGCGGATCGAACCCACCACCATCCATCGCGTTACAGTCATACACTTGTGCCCCTGGCCACTGACTGGCGTTTCGGACATTTTTATATTTAGTTTGCCATTACTATGAAAATGGCAAGTTCGTTTTTCAATTCTTTAAAGTAAAAAAATCAGACAAATTGTTTTAAATAATACCTTCATCCTTTTATCTTAAAGATTCGGACAATTTTGAAATAATAAACTTTATTTGCCGAATATTTAGAGTCAATATGAACAAAATGTCAATTCCGTGTGCTTTATTCCTGTTCAAATTTTCACCCGCGTGTATGATGTATGTAAATGCAGGTAATTGTTTTCGCTCCCCCTGCCCGACCGCTTTTGAACTTAGCTTGTAGCTTCGTACTCATACGAGTACACACGCCCGCGAGGAAATGTTTATTAGAATATTTAACATTGCTATATAGTCATATTATTATGTATGGATAGATATATTATTATATCTTTGTTATATACATTAAATATAATCGACAGAAAGGAGTAGGTACTTACGTTTTGCAGATAAGATGGCTGAATCTAATGCTTGTGTCGTACCAGATGAATATTTTTTTAGCTTCCCACTGTATCCCGCATATAGTCGTTGAGGCAGAGTGAATTTAGTGTTATGACACTCCGTTCCCCGTCTTCCGTTCAATTATGAAACATTGCCTGTCGATTGGCCTCAAAGCCACGCGAGTAGAGTCGCATTTATAGCCAGAATCCGAATTGTATACCACAGCGGCCTAATAAAGCGGGAAGTTGAAAATGTTTCGTAGATATATTATTATTTTTTACTCTAAAGTTTTTAATAAATATACTTCATTACGAGTAAACAAAGCTTTATATATTAGCTTAAGCCTTCTTATACTGCACTGGTCTATTTTTGGACATGAGAATCTAGAACCAAATATACCTAATTATTGTAATATTTTTAAAGATGTCTTAAGCTATAATAAAATTACAATTACTTATTGAACAATTTAACTTTGAATTTCATCTTCTTTGTTCATAGAAACAAACTATAGTATTTTAAAACGCTCATTGTCAGACTCTTAAAATTTAACTCTTAATAGCTAATTGATATTTAGGTAAAGTAGGTAAAAGTAAGAAGACATTTTAGGTCTCCGATTTTTCTAACTATATCGATATAACAATTATTCCTTCAATTCAAAACTACATAAAATAAGCGGAAATTAACACTACACCTTTCGCATACAATACTATCAGCAATACTGATTTCATAATAGCTAAGTACTGTAACCCAAATACTTGACCGGATATCTTAATCGGGAAGGTATATTTAACAATTATTTCGCGTGGGAAGTACAGCAAATAGGGAAACCATTGTATGTAGGTGGCTACGACATGGCTCAGTCATACAATGATGTTCTACTAATCCGAGATTAAGATTGTATCGGGCCAGGGTACCATAAACACTTCACGCGCAAACACAATTCACCTTTCAAAAACAGTTAAATATGGAGTGTCGAAAAAATACTGACCGTACTGACCGTACTGATCGTACTGACGTGACGGACTGTCAACTTACATACGATTGGACTATTGTGAACGCATTTACAGTTATTGTTGCCAAAATATATGTATTGTTATAGTGTAAAATGCCCAAGCAAAAACTTTGGACAATAGTATGTAATTGAATTAAGTATCTGAGTTTCGAAACGTTTTATACGGATAGGTATGGACGGTGTAGTTTTGAGGAGGCGTGGGTTTGAGAGCTGGACGTCTACAGCTGCTCTACTTTCTTATAATTTTAAATGTTTATCGATTGTCTGGTAAATGTTATTTTACTTGTAATTTCTTTATGGTACATTTTTTTTCAGATTCAAGCGTGTAGCAGAGTAAGCAGAGGGAGCCTAGATTTAAGACACTCCTCTTCCCACTTCGAGGCGAATTATTCGAGGCATTGCGTGTTGAGCGGCGGAACTGAACGCCGGGCTTTTACTTCTTGCCAGAGCCAAGAAATAAAAAGATTATTAAATAAGATTTCATTCCCTCGAGTGGGGTTAGGTTATATTTAGGAAGATGAAGGTAAGCATTTGTGTAAATAATAAAAAGAATACGCATTATTTTATTTATTGTAAATAAACTATATATAAATCAAGTTATTAAGCCATAAATAATTAAAGTAATAAATCAAAAAATCGAAACGGAAATCCTCAACCCGGTAGCCACAAGCGGGCGAAACATAATTGTAATTTTTTTCATCCAACTCTTACAAAGAGTTCCAAGGGTGCATTTAAGCTGTTTAAATATTTATGAAGTATTTACGTATTGACAAAACAAAAATGGTTGACAATGGCTTTCACGCATTGTTCGCGGTACGAACGTTCTCGGTCGTAATAATGACCACTCGAGTGCTTCCGTTGAGGAAATTTTGGGGATTTTATATTTATTTTTGCATGTTTCAATTATTAATATGCACTTTATATAATATCTGTTTAATATTGTAAAGATATAGAGTTTGTTTGCTTGAACGTCCTAATCTTAGGAGCTACTGCCAGTCGTGTCGTCCTTGAGTGGGGATTGAACCTACAACCGTCGTTACAGTCACACCCTTGTGCCGCTGCGCCACTAAGGCCTAATAAAAATAAGTGAAATCATAAAATTATGCCATAATTTTTTTATCACACCAACAGGGCAACAGACGGTAACTAGTGATAAGACACTAAATTCCCTATTTTCCGCTGAATTCTTTCGTGCATATTGACTGGCTTAACTCAAAGCCGCAGTATTGACTCGACACCGGAGCGAAGAAATGAAAACATTAAATATTTTCCGAGTGGAAATCGAACCCACAGCCACACATTGTTCTCCTACGCCACGCCTGGCCTCATGCCATGATTTCATTGATCTCAAATGCATGCGGACGTATAATGTATTTAACGGCACTAAATCCTACACCACTCACTTCCATTGTACTGTGTTAATTCTATTACCGTCGTATGCCAGGATATATCCGGTACATATGTGGTAGTAGGTACATGTTGGTACTACAAGCTTGAATATGAAAAAGTAAGTGTAAAATTATAGGTTAATTTATTATACTTTTTTGGAAATGTATAAAAAATTTCGTAACGGGATTTGGAAATCGTCCTTCGGAATAGTTAAACTAGTAACATCTGGGCTTTTCTAAATAAAAAAAACAATTAAATTATCTAATAAAATAACAGCTTAAATGATTACACGCTTCGTTACTCATAGAGCTTTTTCGCTTTTTTCCAAATTTTCCAAATTCTTTACCAAATTAATGTGATAGGTACCCACCTATGTGAGAATATCAATATATTTAGTCACTGCAAAAGTCATTATACTAATTACGTTCAAATAATAAAAACGTAGGTAAGTGTAATATGATTACAACTACTGTACTAGTACTACTAGAATTTATATTTGATTTTTTTTATACGTAGATATAATTTATTGGCATAACATATAGAAATCTTTTTTTATTTTAAACATACACATTAAAATTAATTTAAAATCATTTAACTTATTACAATTTTACAAACTGCTTCAAATATTTGACAGCTTCAACCAGAAGGGAAATGTAATCTACTTAGCGTCTCTTAATCTGCCGCCACACGCTAAGGCCTTTGTGATTAATTTAATATCTTCAATATCTTATTCAATGTATTTGTTCTAATGAAGTATTGTGTTTTTTTTTTCAGCTGCACGTTATATCACGCATATATCAGGGTAATAATAATAATAATCTTTATTTTGAAATATCACATACAAATTATTAGGTACTCTGAGAACTCCCGCTAAGTGGTCAGAAGACACTTGTGTTGGGAGTATCTCGCAACTCCCATATCGGACACCAGCTAGTTATTGTACATAATACCTACGGTATCCTAAGGTGATGGATTGAAAGGAAACACAGCAGTGTGTCAGCAAAAGGAACCTAGTATTAAGACACTCCGTTTCCCGTTTCCCGCCAAAAGAGCGATGACAGTGGACTCGAGAAAATGAATTATTTACAATGTCTTGCTCCGATAACATGACAAATCGCGGCGTTAAATGCAGCCACTCAACGAAATTGGAAATTGTGCGAAGGTACGCAATGAAGTGTTTTAATTCCAGGTTCCCTCTGCTGGAATATAGAGACTTAGTTACAAAAACATAAATTATTTTATAGTCGTAATTCAGAAGTCTTTTATTACGTGCATTTAGTCAAAATTAGATCTCTATTTTAAATCTAGCCTGATACTTATCTAATATAATTTAAGTTTGGTTAAGGGTGGTCAGGGTTAATTTACCTTTTTATAAACAAATTATACTTATATAAAATAGTTAAATATATTTATTTTCAAGTAGGTATTACAAATAAAAAAAATTGTCACGTGCAAACTATTCATTTCTTAATAGCTACCCACACGAGAAAAAGAAATAAATTTATTAATAGTGCTTCTGAATCCCAACGTTAAAGATAAATATAATCGCCAATATAATGACCTCTTGAAACCAGCACGGCCAATAAAAGCTCTACCCAGAACTCGAACCGCTACTAAAAAAATACAAAGATGTATCAAAAGCCATTACGACACTTGAACAATCATCCTTATTTTATTAGACTGAGATATATGACCGGTTTTTTAAAATGCTAAACGAAATTATCCTCTATTCTCATAATACTAGAGTTAATTTTAGTATGTTTTGTAATATTTTTATAGAGCCAAGTAACGCAACACCTCAAGCGCCTATCCCATTCACATTTCAACACAAGTTTACCTTTGTCATAGATTTGACACTTATATAGACGCGATTTAAGAATAAATGAAATTAGAGTCCAATAATATTATTAGGTTTTTTTCTTATACTTAAACAACAATGGGCCCCTTTTCTTTGACTTTAAATAAGTGAGTTCACTCGGATTACCACCTACGTTTGTGTAAATACAATAAATAGTTTTTACGTCGTCTCTTTATTTAGATAAGGGTAGATTGTAGATGGGATTGCTACTGTTAAGATACAAGGAAGATAAGACGTCATATTTTATTATATTTTTCGTTTATTTTGAGTGTAATTGGATATTTGGTTAACTAATATTAATAAATGTTTTGCGTATCGTTTTATAACATTCTAAGAACACGGCCAGTCGCGGCCTAGGGACAGAACCGTGAGACTGTAAACATCGAGGAAATTAAATATTTAACATTTTCATTTCTTTGCTCTGGTAACGTATCAAGGCGCGGCGCTGAGTTCCGTCACTCTACACGCAATGCTTCCAATTCGGCAGAAATTGGGAGAAGGAAGTGTCTTACTGGGACAGAGTGACTTATACTTATACCTTGCTATGTGCGAAATACAGCGTGAAGCTAAAAAAAAAAATTTTTTGTAAATTATAATGAACGTACCTACCTGTCCGGAAATGATGTGTTTAAGTGTAAACTATCACTTAGTCATTATTAGGCATAAAAATTTTGATAGAATTCTTAATGTTACCACAGTAAATTGGGAAACCTTCTGATATTTAACTCTTGCTAGTAAATGCGTAAGGTTTCAATAAAAGAAAACCATGTCTGTACACAGACAGATCAAATCATTTATCAGCAATTAGTATAATATAATTTGAGTAAATTAATGTAAATACATATATGTATATAAAAATAAAACATATAGGCCACATCACCTACTAACACACGTGTGTAGATATGCCCAAAATCTATACTGTAGGTACATACTCATATCTAGTTAGCGTAGTAGACGGGAGAAACCGTCCTAATTAGCCACCTGCCTCCCGTCTCTGTCCCCTTTTAAACGGACCGAAAAACAGACTTACCTACTAGTATTTATATACTGAGTTTACTTCAAAGATCGTTAAATGTTGTAAAGTTAAATGTTGTTTGAAAAAATACTGTTTCTATTTAAGGAGCATTTGATTACTTTTATTTTGATTTTGATGTTTTTTTTTCAATATTTGAAATTTATATACAGTTTGAGACAAGGGACTGTTACTACATTTATTATTCAAGCAAAGAAACTAATAGTTAAGTAGAAATGCTTGCTATAGATATGTATATACTTAGATAGCAGCTGTAAAAATAAATATCTTTGGAAAGAATAAAAAAAATACTTCAAGTTTTTTTTTAGGTTCACGCTGTATCCTGTACATAGCAGGGCAGTTAGTGGGAAAGTGGAAGTGAATCCTCACTTTCTGCCGAATTCTAAAGGCATTGCTTGTTGAGTGGTGGAACTCAACGCCTTAAATAATTATAATAATAGTTATAAAAATAGTTTTAGAACTACCTAATTGGTATGAATCGTTACTATTATAACACATGCTTTACTGCCTACTAGCTGGTATTGGTTTTGGTCAGTTACTCTACTTCGCTTAAAAAGACTTCAGTTGGACAATATAAAAAAGAAAAATCAAACTTTCATTTTAATAATTAAAAAAACATTTTCACTTCCACATTTTTTCCATAGAAAAATATAAAGAAAATGTCTAAAGATGAACACCGAAGTTGTTTCAAACACAAACAAATTCAGGAACCGCCAACGAACTGGTCTTGCCGTCGGCGGCCATTTACATAAAATTACCATCCCCCGCTCCGTAATACCTCTTTTGTGACGCCTAAATATTTTGCGAACGGTTTTCCATACAAAGTCTCTAATTTAATATCTGGCGGCGTTAAATAGCAACGAAAGTTATTTTCTGTGGCGATGTTTTAATATTCTTTAACGAATTCAGATTGGTAAATAGGGTGCTTTTAGTCGTTTTTTTATCGTTTTCTCCTCGTAAATTTACGTATTTGTGAGTAGCTAAGGATGTTTAGATAAAAGTAATTCAGGTTTACATGTAGGAACAGTTAAAAACTATTTAGAAACTGTGATTGTTGAAACAATAAACGCTCGAAGGAATGAAATATTTAATATTTTCATCTAGCAATGCCTCCCGAATTATGCGGAAAGTAGGGAACAGAAATATCTTAATGTGAACGGAGTGTCTCAACACTAGGTACATTCAGGTTTCCTCTGCTACGTGCGGTGTAACGATACAGTGTAACGTAAAAAAAATATGTATAAAAGTCTTCCTACAAGCAAAGATTAGGACTAATAATATTTTTTATGAATTGAGCTACACATACGTCTTATTTATACTAAATGGACAAAATTAACAATCAGAAAATTTGAAGCGATTTATTGGATAGTGAAGGTTTTGGAATTCTAAATTATACGTTACGTTTTAAACTTAGCTTATTTTCAGGAGATATCCCTAGCAAGGTAGTCAGAGAAAACGAAACGCTAAGTCTCTGCATACCTCTATCACATCGTCCACTATCATCGAGTTTGTTGACAGTGGACGAGGAAGTTTGGTACATGCTCTCCGGGGAGTTCTAATGCTTTTTTCGTGACCTTCCTCTGGTATCTTTGATACCGTGTTTTCGAAGGTTAATTAAGGTACCCCACCTCCGTTGTGGACGGAGCTATACTAACGTTTTAAATATGTCAATCAGCTGCATCTTAATATAAAACAAAGTTTTCGTAAATAATTATATTAGCGTTGCCTATGAATATAGTATCTAATATTAATTATATTAGGATTAGCTTCACGCTGTATTCCGCGCACAGCAGGGTAGACAGAGAAGACAGTATTAAGACACTTTGTTCCTCACTTAGCGCCAATTTTTTTAAGAATTTACGTGTTGAGAGGCAGACCTGATCGCCGGACTTTCGCCTTGGTGCCAGAGCGGAGAAATCAAAATATTAAAAAATAATAATTAATTCCCTCGAGTAGGGACCGAACCCACACCCGTCGCGTTACAGTCACTCCCCTATGCTACGACGGCTTCAGTATTACATTATATAATTTCATTATAACCAGGTGCAAAAACCACCCCAAACTAAAGCAACACAAACAAAGCAAACATAAAATAAACTGCTTAACAAATGAACTTATCGAGTACAGTCTCGCACAAAGCGCCTTTGAGCGGGGGGCGGGGTGGGCGGGGCGGCACGCCTTCGTCTTGCGGGCAATTAGAAACAACAATGAAACTGACCGTTTTGATGTAAAATCAATCAGCATAAATTAACTAAATATGCCATGCTAAAACCCGTTTTGAATCTCTGTAAAATTATGTAAACACAAATTATGGGAATGCTTACTTAGTTACTAAGGAATACTGAAGCTTCGTTGTAAATTTTGGCATAGAATTTTTCAAAAGCAATTTCTGTATTATAAGTATGTTCTTCCTCAAAATACTGAAGAAAATACTTGTTGATTATAAATCTTATTAAGTTATCATTTATAGAAATTGCTATGTACCTACTCGGGAACTATAATATACATATGATATATACCTACATATCAGTAATATTTACCTATAAGTCGGTAAAAGTTTCATACGGTTTATAGGGCTTATAGGGTTTTATTGTACGGGGTACTAATAAAAAAACTAATGAAAAACACTCCGTTCCGTACATATTATAATAAAATTATTTGAAGACTGCCGTGGTACAACGGCATAGTTACTAACTATAGTACCCAATGACGGTTGTGCATTCGATTTCCACTAAAAAAAAAATTCTCGCTCTGGCAACATGATAAAATCCGGCCTTGAGGTATAAAATCTTGAAAATATGACGGAAAGTTGTGAACGAAGTGTCCTAACACTACATTCAGTGCCTACCCTGATATTAAATTTAATTTAACAAAACGACTTTACTCCTACCAAAAAATACTCTATATTCGCAAGATGTTATATCCAAATCGAAAATATTTCACCATAGCCATTTTAGATATAACAGTATTTCCACAGTCGGATAACGAATTAGCATTCGTGTGCGGGCGCGGCGTTGGCGGTGGCGCTGGCGGTGTACGGCAATTGTTTTCAATACAACATCTCGTTTGTTTTATACGCGACAATTGGTACAAAGCCGTCACATACGATTCACTTTTAACCGCGTATTCGGTTTTTCAATATGGTTTCTACTCGTGTACTGTTTTTCTAGACACGTATTATAAAATATAGGTACATAACATAATATTGAAATTTTTTTTCGTAAATAAGGAAATTAAATTTGGTTCTCTGTGTACCTATCTACGTGTTTTTATTCTATGATATTAAAAAAAAACATGATAGCTAGCTGCAGCTGTAGAGTTGACATAGTGCTGCGTCATATCCTTGAGAATGGAAAGATTGTTCACAGAATTTTCTCCGCTAAATCTTTTAAATAACTCTTAGACTAATTAATACATTATTCGCTTAGTAAATATGAAGATTATATTATCTAGATGTATCCCGCACACAGCATTGTAGGGCGGGGTAGACAGAGGGACCTAAACCTTATTCAGGGATCCGTGACAGAAAAAGTAAACAAACCAGAAAAAGGTTACTTTATAGGTTATATTAATATACAGAGTCTAACGCGATCGACAGATGAATATCATAATAAAATATTAGGGAAAAATAAATATATTAGGGAATATAGTGAAAAGGGAATATAGTGAAAAGGGAAACTTGAATGTCTAACGACAGTGAAAACAAATGTTCCCAATCCTATTTTTTTAACGTAATGTTAAAATGTGCAAAAATATCTTAAAAGAAAAACTGTGTTTTTAAAAGAAATATATTTTTTTATTATTGCATTCCCTTTATTTGCATAGGTACGTACTAAGTTGGCTGAAAAAAGGACTACCAACACCTCTCATCTGGTGCAACCTTCCGCACATATGTATTTTAATTAAATAATTTACGACGTATGTTTATCTATCTATTATTACAGTAAAAAAAGTAACATAGGTAATTTACAAATATTGAAAAATACAATAAATAGTTACAGCAACAGCTCAAGAAACTGCATAAAACATATTAGATTTAAAACATTTCTCGAAGCGTAGCTAGCTGGGGGCGAGTAAAATAAAAATTTCCCATAATTTTCTTATTCTGAAACATTGCTTTCCCCAACAAAAGCGTGGAGACAGTAAACAAAATGGCGTATTTAAATGGGCGGCAACTGCATTGTTAGCCCGCGGCGTCTCCTCGATATCTGTTGCTGTCCCTCTCGCACTCGTGGCTAAATCTCTTTATTTTCCTTTCTCATTCACCACGGCGTTAAATTTTCTTCAAAACAATTAAAAACATACCTTAAATCTTGATGTTAAAGTATATTTTGTACTACCAGTCTATAAGGGTAAGCTGTATCACAGTCGTTTACCGCGACATGTGAAACTGTTGCATATTATTCTGTCTTTATCACTCATATAGGGAAAAGCGTATTTTTATATCTCTATCTCGTTTTCGCGCGCCTCCTGAGAAGTAATGTGTTGTTACTTGTTGTGATATCTCTGAAATAACAGGGAAGTACTCGCTACGAAGTTGTCATTTGTAACGGTTTTGAAAGGAGCGACAGCAAATAAATTATATTTTGGGTTAAGAAAATGTTTCAAAAATATCATGCTAAAATTGTTTCGTCGACCTAATGAATGTGAAATTATATTCTTCCTCTATATAAGATCAATTTGATTAATATATAAATACATTATATTTAATTTATTTTGACTATAAGACGAAAAAAGTTATATAACAACTATTAAATAAATAGTGTATAGTAAATACCTGTTACTTTTTATATAGGTAGGTAACAACTGTTAGCCTGGAAGTTCGTTTTCGTAGATTTTGTGGCTTATGTCATACCATCGTCATTTCTTCTCTGCATTATTTAGACTGTAGAAGAGAGAGACTGTGGTCGGTGAGTCTTAACTTTAGCACTTCCGTAGTGAATTCCAGTAATCTTCTCTTATAGAAATCCGAAAACTTATCTAAGATATACGAAATTTCAGCTTTATAATTTTCTGTGCGTTGTCTGTTAATAACCTAACGAACTTAAAGGAATTTTACGTTTAATGAAATTATTGAAGGAGATGAACGAT
The DNA here is from genome assembly GCA_013403645.1 of Heliconius nattereri. Classification (NCBI taxonomy): domain Eukaryota; kingdom Metazoa; phylum Arthropoda; class Insecta; order Lepidoptera; family Nymphalidae; genus Heliconius; species Heliconius nattereri. The sequence goes on along the minus strand of JAAIXI010000224.1, from coordinate 5,541,147 downwards.
GAGAATTATTAGCCAATGAATTCAATGATATATAACTTTTTTATTACCATAAATAATGCAAAGACGTCACTTATTTTGGATATTTTATAATCCCCTATTCAATACTTTTTCAACATTTAATTTTTTTGTTAAAATCACAATACATATGCAATACAATATATCTGTTAAAATAAGATTATATAATATAATACATTTTTATGAGTTCACACCTCGTCTACGAGTGTTTACCTGCGATCCGTACTGCGGGCTCAAGGCAGGGCTGGAGTCGCGTCACCGGCGGAGTGGGGCGTCGCTAAACAAAAACACGTATACAAGGAGCGGGCGAGCGGTGATTGGCAGAGGCGCGGGGAGTAGCGCACGGGGGGGCGCCGCGGGGCGGCACGGGGTCTCGCGCCCGCCCGCCGCCGGGCCAGCCGCACTCGCGCCCCGACCGCCGCCGCGAACATGTGCAGCGGAGCTGACGGACCCTCCTGGCCGCTCGCCAAAGACGCGCCCGCCGTCACCGTCACCGCCGCCGCCATAGACCACTACCGCCTGCAGCTATACAACTATGCCGTCGCCGAGCGCCTCCGCCTTTACCAGCCCGCAGTGGCGCCCTGCTACGGGCCCTACGCGCCGCGGCTGGCTCTGTCCATGTCGCTGCTGCAGCACCGTGCCCTGCAGCCCGAGGAACCCAAGCCTCAGCACAGCTACATTGGACTGATAGCTATGGCGATACTCAGCTCGCCGGAGCGGAAACTTGTGCTTTCGGACATTTATCAGCACATACTCGATAATTACCCGTACTTCAGAACGCGAGGTCCCGGCTGGAGGAACTCGATTCGTCACAACCTGTCATTGAACGATTGCTTCGTTAAAGCGGGACGATCGGCGAATGGGAAAGGACACTACTGGGCGATTCATCCCGCTAACATTGAAGACTTTCGGAAAGGTGATTTTAGAAGGCGTAAAGCGCAAAGAAAAGTTCGTAAGCACATGGGGCTAGCTGTGGACGATGATGGCGAGGACTCGCCATCACCGCCACCACAGTCTCCTCCACCAACTCCTTTACCGTTGCCGTTTTGGAGCGGCCGCGTTCCCACTAGTACCCAGACTCGGAAGAGACAGTTTGATGTGGCATCATTGCTTGCTCCTGATGACGCCCCCGAAAAGCGTGCTCGCCGAGACAGCAGTGGCGAGGAAGAAGTAGAAGAGGATATAGACGTGGTAGCGAGTGATCAAGAGGAAGTGCGCTCAACGGAAGAGGAAACGCGCGTGCCGCTGACGCCGGCAGCGCACTATCCTTTGCTAGGCGGCTGGTGGCCTGCACTCGATCCTGCTCTCCTGCAGCAGCTTCGTAGGCATACCATTCCTTCGCATTCGCCAGCACCTCCGAGCCCTCCGGACCAACACCGCCCGCCGGACACTTAAATTGTGATACAAACACTTTGCGACGGCTGTCGCGCTGTACAAATGTGAATAGTGAATACTCATTATTATTATCCTTCAAATATATGAAGTAGTGGATACTCATATACTCAGTGTCTTTACTCCGCTCGACTCTTTCAATGTTCTATCTTTCTTTCATTGTTTCTTTCTTTTTTTAAAACCTTATTTACAAACTTTGCACGCGTTGAAGTCTTTTTCAATGCATTAGTGAATTTTATTTTATACCTTTTAAATCAAAAATGTAAATTATTGTATAAATGTATTGTTGAACTTGTGTATAAACGTGATTTATATTTCTATCTATTTGAAAGTAAATAATATTAATTTTAAAGTCTGAAAAACGACCAAGTGTAGTTATACTTATTCATATAGCTATTTGTATATAAAGTCAAAATATCTACTCATTGTTGTTATAGAAACATGGTGTTGTTTAGTAACTAGAGGCCGTCGGATTAGTTAGATTTAAGACAAGTCTATAAAAATTCTAATAAATAGAAATTATACCTTAATTAAAAAATCTTTCAATTAAATCAATAACCTCCAGTTCAAAGAGTATAATAAATTTGTTATTTTCGATATAAGTTTGTACTAATATACATTTTAGTTACAAATTAGTATGTAACAAAAAAAGCCAACATCACTTAGTGCTTTGCTTTCTAAGGTTTTTAGAAAAATTACAGTAGGTAATAGTTTTTTTTCTTTTTAACCTTTAGATATTTTTTAGTTACATTAACAGAAACTTCACTCATATTATCTATATTTTTATCATCATTTGAAGTACGAAAAAAGAAATAATCAAATTCAAAAAAAAAATAAAAAATTGTTTTACAAGAAGAATAAATTTTAAATTAAACACTTTAACCGTATTTATCGCGTATATTTAGCATATACTAGTATATATACTAAAAACTCGACGTTTCGAACACTTTGCATTAGTCCATAGGTCACGGGTAGACGGAAGTGACAGTGTGTCCGTCTGTCAGTTGACATACATTTTATATCAAACTACCGCCGCTTCTTAATTGCCTGGCAGTCTGCCTTAGATTCTTGCAAAATGAGCTGATTGTACTGTGCCATTATGTGTGAAGTCTCTACTTCAAACCTTTGATGAGTGAGTTGAAAGTCGTAGAAAACTCTAACCATCTTCTCTATTGAAATAGGGGTGTTTGGATTTCTATAGCCCCATGGGAATATATAAGTTCTGCGTAACGAGGATATGGGTTATCAAACCTGATGTAATAGTTGGGTTTATCCCAAACATACACGCATATTCTTGACATCGGAGATGTTCCTTCACCCTAAAATCGATGCTTCTCTTCGTTTTCATCCTTCTTCTTTCTCTAGAATTTGGCAGAAAGTTGAAAATCGAAGTGTCTTAATTGGAACGGAGTTACTAGGTTCCCAGGTTCCTTATGTCTACTCTCCAATGTGCGGAATGCAGCGTTAAGCTAAAGAAATATATTTTCGATTTTTGCGATAGGTAATTATTTCTTACTTCCACACTTGTGTAAATATAGCTGATTACAGATAGTGGAAGACCTTTCTAACACCTGATAAGCTACGATCAGATCCATTCGAAACCGATTATCGAGAATGGCACAAAAATGTTTCCTATAAACATATTTAAAAGTTCCCACGCTAAAGCTTTCAAAAAGCCGATTTGCGCCAAATGAATCATCTTTTGAAACAATGGATAAGTAAGTACATATTAAGATTTTTCCTTGAAAGTGTTTATTTATAAATCATGCCTTTTATCTTCGAAGTTTTTAAAAATAATCGTTGTTTTGTTTTTAGTTTTTTTTTTTATTTGTTTCGTACTTGAGGTATTTTAATTAGCAGTCGTTACTAAAATATGCCTTCAAAGGTAGTCATCAATTATAATACCTAAGTATATTAAGGTAATTGAAATTATTTTAAATTATCCAGAATTATATAAATTATTATGAACAGATATTTATAAAATATTTTAATTTAAAAGTTATATATACTTATACCTTACTACCTCATTAATGGGTATTTTAATTTGAAAAAAGATATATATTTTATTAATGGAGGCCGCTTTGGTCCGTTGGCACAAAGGTGTGATAGTGAAAGGTGTAGTAGCTAGAATTGTGGTTCGATTACCACTAAAATAATTATTTCATCTGTGCATTTTCTCTATAGTAATCATGGAAAGCTTGCCGTTGGATTCCACCCTTCGACTCGCAATACTTTAGAATTCTCCAGAAAGTTGGGAACGGAGTCACACTAAATTGGCCTCTGCCCACCCTGTGCATATGTACATATGTGCATCCTACAGCTAAAAAAAAATTAATAAAACGTCATTATAACTTACATGAGAAAAAAAATGTTTAACCCATGTTTATTTCTCATATCTTCCGAGAGACAGAGAAAACATCGATATATGCAGCCTTTTCATAGCTTAATTTAAAAAAAAATGTTATTCCTATTGTAATGTGGCATTATCAGGTTATCAATATAACAATAGAATTTGTGTAATCTGCGAACTAAGCAGGTCGACTCGAGGAAGGGTATTCGTCATTTCCTGACCATTCTTCCTTTTGTAAAAGCACAGGATTATGAGATAGCATCGCTGAACTGTTGGCTTAAGGGAGTTTTTAAATATAATAAGCCAAAATAAGCCAAAAGACAACAGTTTATTCACTAATTTGAATAGCTAAAAGTTAAAACTCTAGATTTAACAGCTTATTCCTTCATATATGAATGTAGGTACACATATCTGTATATATGTAGGTATCTGTACCTATTTTACCAAAGATATAGATACAAAAAATCCGTACTAAATTGCGATAATTGCAGTATGAATTTTTTTTAATTGTTTAAGTAAACTGACTTTCATGAAAATTTAGTTGCCCTATATTTGTTAAGTACCTATCTGTTTATATATTGTTCATAACTTTATTTCATAAGAATCTATATATTTAAATCGCAATTTTTATATCAATCATATAATTAGAGAGTACATATGTCATTTTACAGCTAGTTTTCAGCAAAACTGCCTTCCGAGCTGGTGGTGTTCATTTGATATTTGTCGAGTTAAGTAATAAACTGTATTCCAAACTAAACATAAATTTTACATTAAATAGAAAATATTCATAATTAATTATTGAATATGAATCTTGTATCATATGCCGCACTATTTTTACACATCGTAAACTCTTATCGTAACTTTAACCATCGTAACTTTTCCTAATTTTTCTTCAAATCTTGCATTATTTTTACGAAGTCAGTTACGTTTCTTTTGTAATCTTTAAGTGATTTATAATAAAATTTTACACAAGTGCTACTAACAATAGCTGTGCGATTATGAAATGGTGACAATAGCTTAATTTGTTAAAGCACTCATTCAAATTCAGCTATAATTACAGTTTTTGTATAGCAAAAAAATGTGGACATAGGTAATATATAGAATATCTTAACTAAGTATTATGCCTAATTTCAATTTAAATTCAAAATATTCTTTATTCAAATAGGCAATTATTATAAGTACTTTTGAATCGTCGAATGAACATATGAACAAAAAGCTACCACCGGTTCGGAAGGCAGTTCTGCTGAGAAGAGCCGGCAAGAAACTCAACAGTTGCTCTTTTCAAAATCAATGGTACAACCTATAAACATTAGCTGGCAGCTATCCTGCATTACATTCAATAGACATTAATTCCATACATGCTTATCCTCTAAATATTCTTGAACAGTGTAAAAATAAAATAATCAAATGTATAATGTATAAAATAATCAATAAAAATATATCAAATGTGATGTTAAAAGACGATTCGTACCAGATTACAATTAACACCAGAAATTTATATTATACTTATGAAAAATTACACATATGTACCCAACTATATTTCAAGGAATTCATTTAGAAATATTTCAACGAATATTTCTTAGAAGAAATACATATTTAATAAATAATCATATTGGTATATTATACATTATATATTCAGATGCCACCAGATACAATTAAAAACGAAACGATTTAGACATAAAAGAGTCCATTAGCCAGCGAGGATGTAGTGACCGGGAGGCGGGCAGAGAGCGGAGGGCGGAGGGACAGCGCACAAAAACGTCCACTTCGCGAATTGGCCGAATCTAAACGCTCCCAATTCTACCAAGTGACGACAAAAGCCGACTTTTAGCGGAACAATGAATGAATGAACTAAATTACCGCTTTTCGATTCTTGAAAGCGTCCATCCAGCCGCACCGACTGGCGCATTGTCGTCGAACGGTTTGCGCTCCAAAACAAATGATAACAATAAATAGTAAAAAAGAAAGTGTAGGATTTTGCGTGAAGTGGAGCGGGACAAAGGGTGTTCAGTAATAGGTGTTAATGTGCTGGTCGAGCATTGTGAAGGGCACCCCGGGAACCCCCCGGGCTCGCTCCAGACTCCCCCCGGTATATTTTTATAACAAATCATCACCTCGATGATCGACATTGTAGTTATGTTGGTGCGCTAACGAACTACTTTTATTCTGTTTCTATGATTTGAACTTGTATAATGAGAGTGTAACAGTAAACTTTATATTGCTACTCGGTGAATCGGAAATTGTTTTTTTTGTCTGTGGGGCACGTACTGCGCTTGTGATGTTTTGTGAAACTTTAAATAAAAAACCTATAACATCTTATTTATTGATTTTTATTATAAAACAACATTTTTTTTAATTATTATTCTAAAGAATATAACACGAACTATAAACGTAATATTTTTATTTAAGTTCACGCTGTGTCCTACACGTAGCAAATGAATTAAAAAAAAGAAAATTTCATTTCCTCGAGTCAAATTAGAACTCACAACCTATCGCGCTTATAGCCGCACGCTTGTGGCCCTGCTCCGCGAATGCCCTCCTAATAATATATAGTAATTATGACAATTTACTCTATTTAAGTCTAAAAGTGATATAAAACGTATAACAATTATATTAAACCTTAACTTAATATCGAATTGAACGTAAAATAAAAAAGACAGTACTTCTTGTACGAATTATAACAATATAGTACAATAGCTATTATTTTTCACAACGTAAATGTTGTCACAATCCCCAAAAGTAACTTAATATCTATCAAAAAGTATATTAAAGGCGTCGTTGCGCAATATTGCCGGTCAACACTTCAGAAGACCTAGGGAAACCACGTAACTAACTGCGAATCATTATCATGCAAATAATTGCTTTATTACGTTAGTGGAAAGATCAAATTAGCGTGTGATATATGATGTGTAATTCTATAAGGATCGACTGTATAGTTAGTTCAAACACCAGCAAAACAAACAGGACTGAAGAGGCGTGGAGAGGCGACCGCCCGCAGATTCGCACTTCAGTTGAGTTCATGGTATAGGAGGAAACGATACGGGCATATGCTAGGAAACATTTAAATAGTATAAAGTGTTTGTTGTATTAAAAAAACGTGAACACTATTTATTATTTTATTATTTAACATAAAATAAGTTGTTATATAATTCAGTCAGGTCAGGGGTTATTGCTCTGACATTATGCTTTAGCTCTACGCTTTATCCTGCATATAGCAGGGTAGACAGAGAGAAGTTAGAGTCAAGATACTTTAATTTCGAGTTTCTGTACTGAGCCATTTGGTCTAACTGTGGCTATGGGAAAAAAAAAGATTGTCGGTAGGGGTATCACCCCCTCTCACAACCCCTGTAGTATAAGCTCTAAATATAAGTACAGTATGTCTTCTTCTTCTTCCTGGCATTAATCCCGGCTATTACCAGGATCTGCCTTCCTACTTAACCTACTCCACTTTGCACGATCTTTTACATCCTCGGTGGTTAGACCATTGGCTCTCATGTCCTGCATCACGACATCCAACCAGCGNAATATTATTACAAAATGAATTTGCTAAACTTTTAGTAATGTTATATAGTTTATCCTTAGTTTATACAAAAATAGAAAGAATTTGGTAAAAAAATTACACTCTAAATATCCATAACAGTTTGCATAGCGGTTCCTACCATTTGAAAATATATATTAGATAAGCATTTATAAATATTATATAACTAGCGGACCCGGACGCGGCTACGCCTGCTTGAAATATAAGAATATTTATTAAATATATTTATGAAATTATTTTCAGTTTTCAACAGTATTAGTAAGAGAATATAAGCATAAATAATCAAAAAGAATAATAAGTAGAGACATATTATTAGAAAAAATATCTGAGTTATTGAAATGAACCAACAAAAGAAGTAAAAATAACTAACGGATATTTTTAATATTAGAAAAAGTACCTAAAGTTTTCCGTGCGTGCGTACATAAATATCGACTCTATGAAATAACAAACTTTACACTACACTAAGAAAAGAAGAAGAGAACCAAAGTGTAGTTTAAATTAATTATAAACAGTAAATAATTACATGAAATTAACAATAGTTCAAAAATGTATGAAAATTTATAAAACCGTCAACGTCTGCCCATTCACGTCGGTCATACTTTGCCGCCCGAGGGCTAGGTCATTCCGAATCAGTGACATCTCCTTAATTATTTATTAGAATGTTATACAGTTAACTATAATTTCAATCTAGATAAAATGTTAAGAGTTACTATTATATTTATTGTCATAAGGATGAATATCAAAATGTCGCGGTAACGGTCGCGTAGCGACGACGGTTGTTATTAACATGGCAGAATAAATTGCATGTCAAATTAGAAATAAGTATTTAAATATATTAGTATATATGTGTAATGTAATGTTATATAGCCTATAGCGCTTCTGAATAATGCAGCTTTCATACAAAACAAAAACAAAGTAAATCGGGCCAGTAGATCCAGAGATCTTAGCGTTCAAACAAACAAACAAACTCTTCCGCTTTATTATATTAGTCTATACTAATGCAATTTATTATTTATATAATAAATTGCACCAGCACAGCGCCTAACTGTAAACGCGACGGTTGTAGATTTCATTCCTATTTGGATAGATGCATTTTTTTCGGTTTATCGCTCTGGTAATAACGACAAAACTCGTCGTTGAGTTTTGCCTCTCGTCACCCAAGGCGACAACAATAAGGTGGAAAGTAAGAAACAAAGTGTCTTAACACTATACCTAACTTTTATATGGGATAAAGCGTTAAGCTAAAAAAAAATAACATCCCTATATTAATTAGGTAATAACTTCCATTAAAAACCTACCAATTAAATTACAAAATATGCTTACAACGTCAACATTTGTTCAATCATAGTCCAACAAATGAAAAAGCATTGCCAGTTTTCGATTGAGTGAATCCGGAAGAAACTCTGAAGCGAATATAAATTGCCATAATATGGATTCAAATGCTGTACCATTGAGAGCAGCTCGACCGTGCACATTTAATTGTGGGACGCGGCACCAGATGCTGATTGCGAGGGTGAGATTGGGGATGAGAAAGTTTTGCTTACTATACAAAGCTCTGAGGAAGATGGCTATGTATTTTCTTATGTAAGTATCTACGTTGATTGTATCATTAAAATCATTGTGTAATCTGCTAATATATTTATATATTTCATCAGATTTTCTTATGTTTGTATGTATGATACATTGATAGATTAAAGTTACTAAATCCACCATTCCTAACAAGACGTCACACTATTTTTTATAATTTTTACCATATATATTTATATATTAATATACTAAGATTTATTAGTAAATAAGCCAAAAGCATGCATCGACTATTTATACGAGTATTTCGTAATAAGGCCCACCACGAAGCAGTTGACTGTGCGGTTTCTTTTTGAAGAGGTCGATCTAAGAGGTTTATATGATATGTTTATTTAAGCGCATCTAAATGCTTTATATAACAACAAGCTGTCTGGCACACAATGTTAGTTTTATTATAAAACTACCTAATATGTAAGGAAATACCTACGTGGTTTGGAAATAAATAATGTTAAATACCTTACTTTAGTAGATAGTATTATGATAAAATTATTATTTATTTTAGGATATACGTAACTCCGTGCTTTTAAAATAAACAAATAATTTAAAAAAATTGAATATAGGTACTATTGTATCGTATCATATTACATGAACGTTCATATTTGTCTTTATTTAAGAGAACTAGAGTGCATATGTAAAGACAATTTTCTAATAAAAATTTAAACAAATTACAAAAACTTAACAAATAACCATATAGGCATATATAAAACATTAATTATTAGGCACATTATTAAAATAATATGTGCTTTATTTTTTTACTTTTCATAAAACATTATAAAGAATCATCTTTTCATTGAAATGAAAAAAAAATATTTTATTTCTTATATTAAAATTAGTATTTATTATAGTAACAGTATACAAATATAAAAAAAAACACTGAGACTCGTGATGGACACACAAACAGACGATCGAAAAAAAACCTGATATCAATTTGACCCCGATAGATTGTTAACAGCTTTAGTCATCGATTAGTAATGTGGTATTTAAATACTTACTTATAAATATTATTTTATTTGAAGTTACGCGCAAATATTGAAATTTAATATTTAATTATTTCATCGGTATACGTAAGATTTGCATATCCTAATAATGTTGTTTAAATTATTATTATTTTAAATATTTTTTTTACTATAATTCAAAAGAAAACTGGCTTTAGTGGTGTAAAATATATAAATATTTTAAAATTCTCAAATAACAATCTATAGAGAACATATAAAACATCGTGAGACAGGGTTATTATGTTTGTCGTTTGATTTCCTCTCGAACCAAAGAAATTATGTATTTATTTTTTGTTCTAGTTAATATGAAGCGGAGCGTTGAATTCTCGATTCACAACGTTTCCATAACTTGCGGAGAATGGAGAAAGCACTTTGTTAAGGTTAACACTATCCCTACGTATGAAATACGTATGACAGACATATTTTTTACCAAAATGAAATACAAATCATGGAGGTAAATGTACTGTAATGTACTGTAAATGGACTGTTTGTGGGTTCGATCCCCACATTTGAGGAAATGAAATATTTATTTAAATTTCTACTTCCATTTCTTCGTCCTGGTGTTGAGGCAAAGCACGGCGTTGAGTTTGCTTGCAGAATTTGGCGGAAAGTGGGGGGACGGAGTGTCTTAACACTAGGTTCTCTCTGCCTACCCTGCTGTGTGCGGGATACAGTGTGTAACTGATTAAATTTTTAAAATCTTAAAATACAAATCGTTATTAAATATTCGTCTATAGACATCCATTGTTATTTTTACTACTATCAAATGTTATTAATAATAAATTGTCATTTATTATATATATATACCAGAAAAGCATTTCATTATTTTTTCTTCACAAGCAACGTAAACACAGCCATTGTGAGTGTGAGGTTTTGAAAGCTAGACGCAATCCTTCGGAGAACCGTCGAGTGTTGACTCTGGACTGTGTGGTACAATGGCACAAATACGTCCGTCCACGGATTAATATAACTTGAGGTATGTATTTGTTGAGATGACTTTGAATTTTTCAATATATTTATTATATTGTATTTTAATATGGAAAAATATAATGTATACACCTAATGTATAAGTACCTACTGTTACACCTAATGTATAAATAAGTACCTACTGTTTGTCGTAAAACAGAGAAAATTTGAGCTTTTGGCCTAACAGTTACCTGTTTAACGTTAAAAGTTAAAACACTTGTTTTGAACGTTGACTGGCAGAGCTCAACGCCGCGCAAAATAATTGCAATAACTTATATAAGCTTCATATTTATTCAGCATGCAATAGATAAACTGAAGAAATGAAAATAACTTCGATTTATTTTATGCACCTTCATGCTGTATACCACACAACACAGCAAGTTAGGCAGAGGGAACCTAGTGTTAAGACACTCCGTTCTCCAATAAATATATTAAATCCTCGAATGCGGATTGAACCCACAACCAATCGTGATTACAGTCACTCTAAATATGGATGGCACTTGTGCCCCTGCCCACGACTGGTCTCATTTTTATTATTTAATTTAATCGAATAGTCTACGAATAATCTTCATAATATTATCATAAAGACAAGTTTGGTTTATAGAAAAAAATGGACTCACACAGAACTTTATAGTAAGAATAACAAAATCAAACTTTTCAAGTGATTTCAATATTTTATTGACAGTTTAAAATCAGACTGCAAAAACACAATCCTTTGTTAATTTTGGTGATATTTACTTTACAAATATTATTGTACAGTTTCTTCTCATTCCAAGAAAAATTGAATCCCAGTGTTACCTATATATCAGCTTCACGCTGTATCCCGCATATACACGCAGGGTAGACAGGGGGAACCTAGGTACCCTTACAATTGTTTTAAGGCACTCCGTTGCCGACTTTTCGCCGAATTTTTCGGAGCTTAACGCGGGGCTTCTTGCGAAGAAATTAAAATATTAACTTCGCTTCGCACTTATAGTACCTAACGCACACATAGCATTAATGGTAACAAGTAACCCATAAAAATATAATGTAACAAGTTTCCCTTTATTTCCGAACTGCACCAAAATATCAAACTTCAAATCTCTGTTTTTTTACACTTATAATACCAATGCAAGTAATAACCACTGATCCATAAGACAGTACCTAGTAGGTACCTTTTAATAACTTGCTAAATTATACAGTTTCCGCTGATCAATCCTGAGAGAGGAAGAGGGAACCTAATGTTAAGACACTTTGAATTGAAATGAAATCATTTCTTCGAGTGGGGATCGAACCCAGAAGCAGTTACGTCTACAGTTACACACTTATGCGCCTGCGCAACTTAAACTAGTTCTATTAAACTTAATTATATAACTTACTAAATTAATTCAGTCATTGGAAGTCAATTGTAAATCAAAAGTCATCAGGTATTTAAGGGCAGTAGGTGTACGGTCGTGCGGGTATCACCACTGTTTGTGATGAGATGAAACCCGAGATAGCTCCTGCGCTGTTGTCAGTGCTCTTATACGCGCTCCCCACGCAATGAGGTTGCTAACGAACTTTATGGACATATCAACTTTTTTTGTAGGTTGACGTTATATCACGCAGCAGGGTAGGCAGAGTGAACCTGATGTTAAGACACTCCGTTCCCCATATAGCGCCGAATTCTAGAGGCGTTGTGTGTTGAGTAGCAGAACTCAACGCCACAATTGCCTCGACACCAGAGCGAAGGATTTATGCTAGGAGCTACTGGCTTCTGTTATGTCTTATATTGAATATTTTATTATTATATTTCGTTTAAACGATGGCTGTGGATTTAAATGTCCTTTAGAAGATTTATTTGAAATACAAATATTCAAGCCGTGGTGACCCAGCGGCAGCATCTGGCTGTATATGCGACGGTTGTCGATTCCAAATCCACTCATGGCAATGAATGATTATTTAATAATACTTATTTATAAAATAAGTATTATTACTATAATACTTAATTATAAAATAATACTATTCTTTGCACTGGTATCAAGACTAAGCCGCGGACTTGATTTCCGCCACTCATAATGCCTCGAAAATCGGCGGAAAGTGTGAAATGGACTGATTTATCACCCTTCCTCATTTCTCTCTGCCTACCCTGCCATACGCAAAAAATACCTTCAGCGAAACTGATAAAAAAGAGACCTATAAACTCGTTAACCCACCATACAAAAAGCCCAGCCGAAGTTGTTTGCCCCGATCGTTTCGATCCGTATTTATTTACACATGTACCCCGATGTGTTTCTAATGAGCTCCTCTGTTCTCGACGATAAATAAATGCTGCTATAACCACTACCAGTCTTTGTGCCCTCACCGTCCGTAATCAGTCACGTCGGCATCTTCAAATATTTGTCCAAAACTTTCTTTCATCCATTAATGCTAAGCTACCGATAATTTCAATAGTTTTTTGGAACTTTTTACATAATATTTTTGTGGGTTATCAGTTACTTAATGTTTGTGTGCAATAATATAAATTTGAAGAGAAGTTAATATTTTAGTTTCTTCGTAAGAAGCCCGGCGTTGAGTTCCGCCACTCGAAGCGCAAAGCCTTTAAGTCGCTTTTGCCTTAATGCTAGGTTCCCTTGCCTTCCCTAGGCAGAGTGTGACTGTGATTCGATTCGCTTATGGTTGACTACAACTGATTGATATTTTGTACCTACAGCAAGTTATTTTTTTACGAAACCAAAACGAAGATCTAGTTTTAAAAAAAATCTGCATAAAAAGCCTATTATGAAATTCTGAATAACAACCATATAAGTACGTTATAAAAAACAAATCTAAATGTATCTGAAAATATATATTTTTCATATGCTACGGTTATTCATCCTGCCTCTTAGGTCATTGGTCTCACAGAATCAATACTTAAATTACAAAGTAAGTACACTTTATAAAAGGATAAACTTTTTTATAAATGTTTTTGTTATATTTCATTTTATTTTTTATTTTTGTACCAAATAAAGAAGGTTTGTATTTTTGTGTGATTAGTAAACCAATAAATACTTTTTCGTACGAGATGCCATTTTAAAAAACAGACAGACTGAAATTCTGTTGAATGGTTTTTAACTTTTGTTATTGTATATTAACGCGATCCAATTTCTTTTATCTTTCGTGTACAAAATTAACATTACTACGCTAAACACATTTTCTATGTCCAATAAAATTTATTCTCATTCTCATTTCTTCTCTATGTAGTCGAGGCAAAGCCTCCAGAATTCGGCGAAGTAGGGGACGGCCTACCTTAAGTCTTATCAGGCTCCTTCTACCTACCCTCCTATATGCCAGATACTGAAAAGACAAGAATTATATTATTATGAAACTATTTAAAACTCAAAAATCATTTACACGAACGATTCCAAACATATCTCTTCATAAATAACGTTTTATAATCGTCTTACATTATAAAAGCTATCATTGTTATTTACGATACTCAAATTATTGAAGAGCACAATTCATGTCAAGAAGTCTCGAGATGAGCTTATTTGTTTCTTCGTTTATTTGTCTGGTCTGTTTGCTTTTACATTCTTTTACTTAAGCAGTGCCACGACCTGACCCTTGGACTCTTGAGGGTCTTTCTGTATTTAGTGTATATACTGCCCATAAAAATAAAGCCCTGCCCTTAAAATTAAAAAGAAGACTAAGTTACAACAAGTTATGTTTATTTTATGCAAAGAAATTATTATATTAAAAGCTCAATAATTTAACTTACTAGAGGCATCGTAGCGCAGCGACGTAGCTGTCTCACTCATCTGAGTGCACCATGGCTATCAATTCGACTCCCGCTCAGAGGAATAAATAAGAGGATAATTTCTGCTGTGTTTTTTTTGTTTTCAGACGCGAACATAACGCGACTGTTTGTGGATTGGGTCCCCACTCGAGGAAATGAAATATTTTTTTATATTTCTATTTTCCTCTCATGCCTCTCAACATGCAATGCCTCCAGATTTCGGCGGAAGATGGAGAACGGGGTGTCTTAACACTAGGTTCCCTCTGCGTGAAGGTGATTTATTTAACTTTTTTACCTATAAAATGTAAATTAATACAACTTTCCACTTACCAAAACCGTGAGTTATGTTATATCTTTAGGTTCTATAACCAGTATGCAGTAGACAGTAGTAGCAAATCTAAAATCAAGCGGCAGCCCTTACACAAGAGCAATTTCCCAGCACGTAGCCTGAGTAACTGACATACGTCGTATTAGGTTAGTGTTCAAGTGGAGGCACTGCCATAGAGTAGTCTGGTATGTGAGAGGTTGGAAATGAAGAAAAGGTTTTGTTTCTATGCAAGTATTTCTTAAATATTTCAAAATTATGTTAAGAAAAATAATTAGGGAGCTGCTACCAGCAATGCGGAATGAACATAAATATTTTTGTTTCTCTCTATACATGTGCGTAGAAGCCAGATATTATAATAATATTTAGCAATGTCTCCAGAATTCGACGAAAAGTGTGAAGTGTCTTATCACAAGGTTCCCTCTGCCTACCCTTCTACTGGCGGAATACAGCGAAAAGCTCAAAAAACTTAAGAAACCAAAGTATGATATATACCTAATTGTTAACCAACACTTATCTAAAGTATTGTTATCAAAAAGAATCAGAATCAAACTGAAACAAATAACCTGTGGCACAAGAGTAGGCACTATGCAAATTCGGCACCAACGCCGCCGCCTCGGGCGCGCTGTTTGTGCGGTAATGTTTATTAGGTACGCCGTACTCTGTACGCTGTGCGACTGCCGGTGAGTACGCCATGTGGGGTAAAATGGGGTTAAAACGAGGTAAAATGAGGGGTGAATAAATTTATTGTTTTGTGTATCGAAATGTTTATATAGATGTATGTGGCGTTGCCGATTCAGTGTTACTGAGAACTGGGGAGTTATTTCGAAGATTACTGGAAATGCTGAATTTTTACTTTTGGTAGCTTTGATACGGTTCGTGAATTTAAGGGTGTTAAGCTAGTAAGGGCTAGTTTTGGCGAAGGGTCACAAGTGTGCCTGTAAACGCGATAGGTTGTGGGTTCCATTCCCAATCCAGAAAATGGAATATTTAATATTTTAAATTCTTCGCTCTTTGAGTTTCGCGTAAAAGTTAAATAAAAAAATATTTTTCATTATTTTTGACATAATAATATAAATTATATAACAAACGGTAATAAAGAGATGGTATTGATAGAACCTAAAAAGTAACTTAATGTTTTCTATATACCTAACTAACATTCTCAACAAAAAATACCTATAATACTATACTATTATATAATATATTCATTGTACGTACATTACATGTAATTAAAAACAATGATTAGAAAAATCATTTATATCCAAATATAATGGAGAGCTAAGATAATACTAACACGTCCAAAACTCAAGTCCACACCTATATTTACCATATTGCTTCAAAATTACCATAAATAAAGAACTAACGTGTTCTAGAAAGAATAAGAAGATAGAGGTCCAAATATATTGGTATTTAGTTGTCAATATCCATTGTTAATTTCATTCGATTGATTTATACCGAAAGCGATTCACATAGTATTGTTTGGATGATTTTATAACGAGGCGGCAAACGCAGTGCTTTGTGTTACGGCCATTGTGGGAGGGGTTCATTGGGAACCTCGAGAAGAAATGAAAGGGACCGCGATGACTAGGCGCGAGCTTGAACAGGGTGTGTGTTGTGAGTGAACGTAATATTGGATGTTTATTAATTTTACTCAGATACATGTATACGTTTATTTATCTTTAGTATTGTTTTTCAATTTTTTTATTTTTTTATAAATATGAATTAAATAATTTAGATAAAACTTCTTTACGTTTACTCATAGAACCTTTTTTTGCCAGTAGTGGCACAGGTGCACAAGGGTGTAACTGTAAACGCGGGTTCGACCCCCACTCGAAGGAACTAACTTTTTGTCAACAAGACAAAGCGTGGCATTAAGTTTCACCAATCAACACGCAATGACTCCAGAATTCAACGGAAAATGGGGAACGGAGTGTCGATACACTAGATTCCCTGTGATGAAATAAAAAATGTTTATATCTAATGAATTAATATTCATTATTGGATTAATGATATGGCTTATAACTTAAGGCATAACTTAGTTGCGTTACACACGCCACTCTTTGAGCTGTCCAAATGATTGTTTTATATTTGTAAAATACCGAATAGTGCCCCTATTGACTGCTCCGATCTGACGTAATGTGACATTTCAATTATTTTATAGGCGCTTTTGTATGAAACAATGCTAGGCGCGAAGTTCAAATAGAGTAACATGTAGATGTATTATATATTTTGCAATATACAAATATAATATCTACTTTTTTGGTGTTCAATTTTGACTTTTACCTTCAAGCTGTATCCTGTACATAGCAGGGTAGGATCAGGGAACCTGGCCTACTGTTAACACACTCCGTTCCCCAGTTGCCTCCGAATTCTGGAGGTATTGCGTGCATGCGAACTCAACGCCGCGTCTTGCCTCGTTAAGAGCGAGGGAAATGAAAATATTTAATTTCCTCGAGTGGGAATCGAACGCACATTTCAATTTTGCTATCTCAAGGAAATGAAGCTACCAATTCAGTATTTACTAAAAATAATTATTTAAATTTGAAAACAACCCTGTTAACTTATAATAAACATTGCGATTTTGAATTTTACGACCCTAAAATTTTGGTGAATCTTTCTTCAACGCTTTTCTACAGATCCCAGAAACTTGAATAACGTTTTTTTTCGGATTCCTTTTAATATAATTTCGTTGTGCGTTGTCTGTCGGTCACTCAGTAGCAAAAGAATGTTTTATAGCAAATACGAGTATATATACAAATACGATATACCTACCTATAGAAGAATCTGATGAAGAGGAAAACATCTTAATAGGGTGTTAAAAGATTTTCGAGATTTATACACATTCTAAATGAAACTATTTAAGGGGATTTCTGGCGTATACTTAATTAATATTATATTTTTTTTGGAAACCCCACGTTTCGAACAATTTACATTAGTCCCGTGGACACGTAACCGCGGGTGTCTACAAAAATGTCTATGTAAAAACTGTTTCTACGTACAAAATATTTAAAATACATGTAGTACTTAAGAAACTTTCCAAAAATATAAAGTAAAATTTCAGAATTACGAAATATGACAGTATGTCGGACATACTCGTACTAAGCGCTCGCGGTGGCGACGTGATTAGAGGCGGCGCGCTGATTACAGACCCGCTAATGCACGCGGCCAAATGTTACTGGCGCGTCACGCTGAAGTGAATTTTGTGTAAAAATATCTTTAGCCAAGAATAGAGTGATATATAGCGTATTCTAGAGTGGAGACCACGCCTCGGCAAGCGTAATGTAGGACGTCCTCCAGCTAGATGAGGTGGCGATATTCGCAAAGTAGCGGACAGCGGCTGGATGCGAAGAGCGGAAGATCGAGCTCAGTGGCGTGCCATTGGAGAGGCCTATGTCCACCAGTGGACGAGGGCAGGCTGATGATGATGATGATGAGAGTGATATATTTCTAAGTTTTTTTTTAGGTTCACGCTATATCCCGAATGTACCTAACAGGGTAAGAAGAAGGTCCCATCGACCTCCAAAAGCGTAGAAATATATTATTAGATATTCTCATCTCGAGTAGGAAGCAACCCCATAACTGCGCCACGACTGACATCTAAGTTCTCTATTGAAAATGTGTAAAAATAATAAAATCTATTATTTTAAAATCGGGCTTAGATATCTGTTATATAAAATTTTATTGGTTATATTGGTCTCCTATTATTATATTACATTTAAAGTGTATGTATGATCTCAAGGTATGTTGATTATTAACATAACTATACCTAGACAATAGACTACTATTTCATCTGATCGTCTGAAAATTCAAAGAGCTTGCCAAACAAATTGAATTAAAAAAAATATTTTTAGTATATTTATATTTTTCTTAGTTTTGTAACAAAATCATAACCAAATAAAAAAAAATATAAAAAACACCATATTTGAATTTAAAAAAGCTGTTATTCCTTAATGCTGACGTGTAAATACCGATAGCGTCAGACGCGGCCCCGATAGATGATATGGAGTGATGAAATAATTGACACTCGGACAGAAAAACTTTTAGAGATACTCTTCAACTTAATTATGGTTACAAATTTAAAAATTAACACGTTTCAACCATTGACGTGTTCCCTTTTACGGTGCGCCTTCAAACGGCTTCTCACCGCTAGGTATCTTCGCTGCTTTTGAAGATGATGGGCTTGAGGAGTTGAAATAGTTTTAGTTTTAATTGTTATATGGTTAGAAAATTTGTATTTTAATATTTATATGTTGATCTATTAATGTTAGTAAAGTGTTGGACAGTCTGTCTTTAATATTGTCAATAGGCATTTTTACCTTTTAGTGTAATTGCAGTAGGTAATACTTCACTGAAGATTTACTTATAATAGTTATGGATTACAAAATATTATGAAATATTAAGGCCAATCCAAGGTTCAATTTAATCGCAAGAAATGAATAATATTTAATATTAGCCCTGCTATGTGCAGGAAACTGCGTACCTAAAGCTAAAAACAAATGTGTTTCCTATAGATTGTAGTTCATTTTCCACTTCGTTTCAGAATTTATCAGCTAAAAAACCATTGTACCTACCTACCAAAACCAAAACTAATATTTTCCTATAAAAATCTTATTCGAATCCCTTTCACCAGCGAAGTCAAAATAAAGAAGTTAATATATATTTGGGTTATTACTCAAAGTGTGGAATTAAATAGTAATTTTGTGTGAAAACGTGACAATTAGGAGGGTGACGTATTACGTGGTATTAGCCTCTTATTGTTAGATAACAGAGCGCCGGCGTTTCCTAAAACATTTGTACGAAAGTGTCAAATCATGGCTTCCATTTACCTTTTACTGGTGTTCGTAGCATGTGAATATTTTGATAAATATGCTTAAATTTGTTTATTTATTAATATAGTATAACATGTGAGACCGTCGTAGCGCAGGGCCACGGGCGTTTGCGCAAGGCGACGGTTGTGTTCGATTCCCACTCGGGGAATTGAGTCATTATTTATTAACATTTTCATATCTTCGCTTTGGTGCCAAGGCAAAGCTGTTACGTTGAGTTTGGCCACTTAACATGCAATGCTCTGAATTCTGCGGAAATTGGAGAATGGAGTGTCTTAGCTCTAGGTTCCCTCTGTCCGTCCTGGTATATACATACTTACGTAATACAGCGCGAAGCTGAAACAAAAATATTTTTTTGTTTTTCATAATTTACTTGAAATTTTCTTGACAGTTTGCCATTCTGAAACGAGTCTTTAAATATGTTAAAATTAGATACTATTTGACATAATGCCTTTATATGTTAAGATAATTATTAAAACTTAATCCCTAAAAAATATATTCTTAATTGTGCTATTATTTTATGCCTGAATTTTATCTTTGATTATACCATTTCATTATCTTCATTAACATTTACAATATGTCCATAGATTTTGTAAGTTATTATCGACGATTCTTATATAAAATATTTACTAATACAAAAATGTTCAGCACCTCTGTCCTAGCGGTTACATTTGGATGCATGTTTGTTTACGCCACTCCGGCCGCCGCGATATCAATCGCAATAACTTCACTTAGTAGGAAGTCGGTTAAGATAACATCTGAGTTTACCAAAAAACTTACAAATTTCAGTCGGAACCTAAAACATGTTTGTATCGTGTACTTACTTAATCATTTATTTACTTTCAGAATATGGATTTCAATTCTGGCAATTTTTTTTTGTTTTTTTTTTTATTGACTTTGTAGTGTATCCTGGATGTAGCAGGGTAGGCCGTGGCAGCCTAGTGTTAACACTCTCCGTACCCCACTTCCGCCGAATTCTAGGGCAAATGGAAATCAACGCCGCGCTTTGCCTAGACACCACAACGAAGAAATGAAAATATAAATTTAAATAAATGTTTCCTCTCCTCGACTTTGGATCGAACTCACAACCAGTAAATTTTGCAGCACACTTTGTGCCCCCGCGCCTCGACTGGCCTCGGAAGATAAGATATATTTAAAAATATATTAATTATTATTTGGCCTCAATTTAAAAATAAATTTAAGCAAGCGAAGCCGGGTTTTACAATAGGTACACGTATAAAAACAAAAATGCTGTCGTGATTTTACAGGCGAAGCCGCGAACGTGTACGTTCCTATTTTTCTAAAATAAAAACAGGTATTATATATAAAAGCAAAATATAAACATACCTAATATTTAATTATAACGACTGAAGTCTACTCTGTTAGACAGTTCTTAAGCAAAGCGTTAATGCACATGTAATTTGCAATTAACGTCGTACGATAGCGTGTTATTAATATTTTTTATTCCTTTCTGAATATTTATAGGGTAATTTCACTAAAAGCCTCGCACTTAGGTACCTACAGGGAGCCTTGTACTTTAAACGTTGTTTAATATACAAATAAAAATTAATGTTATATACGCATTCTTTCGTTTATTGTTTTTCTAGTAACTAGATTTTATAGGTATGTATTTTTTCATATGTAGGCAAGCTGCCACATGTAATGCTCTCAATATTCAGTGGATTGTGGGTAACGAAAGTGTCTTAGGTTTATGGTTCCCTCTACCTACCCTGCTATGTGCGGGATACAATGTGGAGTAATTTGTTAAACAGTATTTTTCTATAAAGATAGTTATATTTTATATTTTTTGCAATATCAACGTCTCGTTCTTTCTGTCTCGAATCAATAATGCGGAAAGATTTCTCTTTCATCTACATATATCTTTTCTTTTTACATTATATTTTATTTTATGGACAAATATTATATTTTCTTTTAAAAACCTTTTCTTATCATTTCACTCATATGTATAAAAAAACTATATAAAGGTATTATTCACATGCAAACATACAGCCATTGGCTGGCACATTTCTATACATAATAAGACATGTGGTATAACTTTAAGTAGTATGTTAGAAGGCTGGCGGCTTCGCCCTCTAATTACCCAGTACGATCGAACGATAGCGCCCGCTTTCATCTTTATCCATTAAGCAAATACACACCTTCGGCACTATAATAATATACTACAGTATTTTCCAGCTCTAAAATCAATTAAAATATTTTGATAGACAAAAACCATTTCTAATTATGCTGTAATGGTTTTTGGTGTTTGTAATCGACGTTTGTGTGTAATGCGAATGTTGTTTGGTGTTTTTTTTGAGATCTTTAGGTTTTTATTTATGTGTAATTAATTGTTTTTTCTTTGATTTGTTGGTGAGAGCGTGGTACGCTGAGAAAAATGATTAATTAACGTTTCTAGAGATTCGTTAGTTTCTTTTAACTTAACTTAACTTAACGTTTTCAAATATATTTTATTGCATTTTTTATTAATTAACGTCACTCTGTATGTCCCATATAGCAGGATAGTCAAAGGCAACTTAGTGTTAGAACACTGCGTTACCATTTTTCCGACGAGACCCTACGCGACGAGTGGTGGAACTCAACTTTGCTTTGCCTACTTACGAAAGCCAAGAAATAAAAAAAAAAAATATATATTCTTTTCCTCGAGTAGGAATCGAACTCACAACCGTCGCGTTACAGACACACACTTGTGCCTTAACGTATTTTATGTATAGAAAATTGAAAAAAAACACGGTATATTTTAATGACTTCAAAGCCACATTAGGTACATTCCACTACCATCTAATTCATCCATAGTAAATTAACACATGCAATAATGGTACCTACTCTATTAAACTAATACCAAACTTTAATTAAGTAATAATTATTTAGCAATTTGTTGAAATTTGAAGCGTGATTGAAATTATCACGGCTACGGCTGAAATTAGATGAAATAGAGAGAGGAGAGAGGTAACTATATGACGCGAACGAGGGCCCACTTTGTAGGTGGCTAATTTGCGAATTACCGACGAGCGGCACTCAGGCGCACGGTCCAATTAATTAGGCTTTGTACGTTTGAAGCTTCGGAACGTGAAAATACGTTTAACAAATCTAAATAGATTTTGGAAGATTGTTTTTTGATTAATTCTAAAGCAAAATACACCTACTGTGTGTGTGTATACTTGTAATTATAATATAATCTTTACTTCTAATAAGAATTACTTAAATTACTTTAAAATAGATATTCGCATTGAGAAATAAAATTATTTAAAAGCATTTATGTATAACATTTTCTATCACTATGTAGGTGTGCCTGTAAACGCCACAAGTTGTGTTTTTATTTCAGCACTCCGGTGTCAATGTAAAACGAGGCGTTGAGCTCCGCCACTCAACATGCAATGTCTCCAGAATTTGACGGAAATTTTAAAACGGAGTGTATTGTATTAACACTAAGTTTCCTCTGTCTAGCCTGATGCGAACAGGATACAGCGTGAAGCTTAGTTAATTTAATTCTTTAACTGTGTGGTGGAGATACCTATATTCCGTCTACGTCTTTAGCAAGCCTAATATTTCCGCCCTTTTTGATCTTCACTAGATAAATCCACTACCCCAGCATAATAGCAGCTCCATAGCAAACACAATTATCTATCCTATAACAAAATTGGCGACCTAATTTGCAAAACTAGGTGCACAGGGGAGGTTCCCACCACTAGGTAACGTTGTTCGGACGTCTAATGGAGTAAGTGCTTTGGTAAATGGCCCGCGCCGCGCAGCTTTTAATACAATTTCCATCCCCTTTGTGAGAGAATTGACGCAATCAATTCATTTACACTTTGTTTCGCTAACATTCTACTCGTAGCTATCCAAAACGCCGGCTTTTAGCGACAACCTAATTGGCCTTTTATCAGACTTTGTTGGAAAATATTTTTTGAACCGTCGTTTTAATGTTGGTTTTTTTTTTTAGGATTTTTTCGCGGTGCGCTTTGCTGTGTGTGAAGTGAGGATTAGTTTAGGTTGCGCAATAGACAATAATAGAATAGTAAAAGTTAGGTTAGCTTAAAATGCATGTATTTTACGTTATCTTAATATATTATATAGATGTAGTGTCAAAATATTAATTAATTAATAAAAAACTCGA
The DNA here is from genome assembly GCA_013403645.1 of Heliconius nattereri. Taxonomy (NCBI): domain Eukaryota; kingdom Metazoa; phylum Arthropoda; class Insecta; order Lepidoptera; family Nymphalidae; genus Heliconius; species Heliconius nattereri. Next base: position 5,517,288 of record JAAIXI010000224.1, on the reverse strand, counting down.
TTGTAACTAAATCACATGCAAATATATATATATAGATAATAGATTAAGACTCACAAAGAGTTCTATTACAGTACGTATGTTATGTGATTTCTAATTTATTGTTATTGGTCTGGTTAAAATAAAATACGCTATTCGGCTGCAAGCATAAGCAGAATGTAAGGCAACCAGTACAATGAAAATAAAAAATAAAATCCATAAAAAAACTATACTCTAAAAATCTCAATAATCTCAAAAGGTATCTCAATTTAATTTTTATTATCTACAATTTTATAATCGATTAATTGTTTACCGAAATCGTTAATTTATAGATAAATTTCTGAAAATCGGGAGATTTATACGAATCATATAAGCACTAAAGAGGTTTTATACATTTTATTTCATTGTTATGATGTTTATGGCATTTTATGTAATGTCAAATTGCACTTAAAATAATATAATATGTAAATATTACATTTTTAAATATAAAAGAAAAGAAAATACAATTAATCGATTTATTTATGAATCGGTCGGGTTGAATCGGTAAGGAACAATAGTTGTTGACCGAAGTATTGCAACTATTACTATTGAGAATTTATTACTAGAAAAATTCGAATATGTTTAACAATGCCAGTTACAAAAATAGTATTTTTAATCGTAAGTTTCATATAATATTACCTACTAAATTTCATAGTGTTTGTGTACCTAATTTATGTAAAATATCTTACAATTTCACATTATTTTTAATATTTTAAAAGGTTTCTTTTAGTAGGTAAAAGTTAATTCATCTACTGTTTTAGATATAAACCGCAACATTGTTTATCCTACTTTATTTTACAATCCGATTTCATTACATCATAATGAAATCCCACAGACCGGTGTTGAAATTATAGAAATAACTTCTGGTGATGATCTAAATGCTGAAGAACTTAATTCCATTAATCAAAATACAACTAGCCATATTTATAATACTATAGATAATTACTTTACTACTGAAGAAGTGAATTGTGTGAGACAAGAACAGAAACGTAATTTTAAAAGATGTATAAATAGTGAAACAGCTTTTGATCGGGCATGTTCCGAATTTTATGGTATAAAGTGTGATAACAGAGGCAGAATGTTTTCTTCTAATCAATTTTTCTCCTTTAACTCTAGTAGTTCATCGGAAACCCCAGACGGCTTAAAAGTGACTCCATTTAATGATACAAGTGACGAATGCTGCAATAGCGACGAGTCTTACAACAGTCACAAAGCTTACGATATTATTAAAAGCGCTAATAAAACTTGGACCGATTGCCAAAAAGATATGCAGTATTTGTATCGAAACAATGAATCTAATGTTACTCCGAGCCAAGAAGAGACGAGTTGTGATAATTCCACAGACGAAGATGAACTGAGTTACAATAATACCATTAATCTAAGGGCTACAATGCTCCCTACATATATGCCACGGTTGAATTTACCATCTTCGCCGACACTACCGACAGTTACTGAAGTATTTGAACCTAGCAAAACTCCTGTAAATCTTTCAGGAGACAATGATGCAAGTTCGTTATTTCAAAAATCAGTAAATAATTGGTTTAATGATGAGATTGAAATAAAAGAAAATAAAAACATCCAGCAGGGTAACAGGTTGAGTACTATATTTGAACGGGAAAAGAGAAAAATAAAACTAAAGGAAATACAAGAACAAGATATATTAGAAGATAAATATTTTAAATTTGTTAACTTAGAAACAACAAAACGTTATAAATCACTAGAAAAAATAGATAAAATAGCAATTCAAACTTTTTTTAACGATGATGTTACTGCAATTGAATTACAGAAGCCACAGATAAAAACCAGTTCTACATCACCACAGAGTAAAAAGGTAAGTGATCCCAAAGAAAAAAGTCAGGAAAATTGCAATGAGAATAGCAACGATAGTGACGTTATTGAAGTATATGACTGTGATTTAAATACAACGCCTGAACAAAATGACGATTTAATTAAAAAAGAAATTATAGGGAATAATGTATTAACAAAAACCAATTCTAATCCCTCAGATCGATACTCGAGAAACTGTGTACCACCTTTACGTTTTTCTTTCATAATTGAATCCGATCCTGAAAGTAGGTCATGTTTAAAACGCATTTTAACGTTTATTCGATGTTGTAAATAATAATTACTGTTTAAAACCTAATAATAAAGAATATTAAAAATTATCGAATTTGTAATTAAGATTTCCATACCAATATTTAACATTACATTTAATTCTTAATATTTTATTTTTCTGCTTGATTTCTAACCAAAATCTAAATACAATTTAATATTTTAAAAACAATTTAATAAATATAAGGTAAAAAAATCATAATAAATAAAACAAACGACATTACATTGGCGAATTTATTAAATTCAATCACTTAACTTCCAGTAATTGAAGTAATTTAAAATAAACTTTAAAATAAACCTGTTGTTGAACATTAGGTATTTGCAAGAGACGACACGACACAAAATCCATTTTAAAAAAGTTATATTTACACACATTTTACTATCACATTGAAACACGAGCCGTTAAAGAAGGCGTAGTAGTAAGAAAAAAAAATGAGGAATGTAAAAATATCTTATTGAATGTATTTTTTCTTAGCATATACATAATCCTTTTAAGCGTACGGACTGAGTACAATAGTCCAAGCTATATCGTTCAACTATTATTTTTTTGATATGAAAAAATAATAATGTATACATAATAATTAATAATGCCTGAGAAATAATAAATAGTGTATATAAAAATAATAAATAGTGTATATAAAAATAATAAATAGTGTGTATAAAATGCCTGTTTTTATATTTTGCTGTCGTTTTCTTAGTTTATGAGATCTGTTATGAAAAGAGGACCAGCTCTATGCAGAAATCATAACTTCATTACACTTGTTCGTTCATCATTTATTAAAGTAACTATCATGTTAGAAACAAACTTTATATTCATACTTGTTTAACTTTTATTAATTAATTTTAAATTTCATTTAACATGGTTACATATAAACGCCAAATTGTTATACGAATGCGTCATTCAATATTACGATTTTCTTTTAAACGAATGAAGGTGTCAATACATTTTAATTCAAATGTTTTAAATAAAGTTAAATGTGTCTATAGTTCAAAAAAATATGACAAAATAACTCAAGAATATTTTTTTTATTTTTTTTAGTAACGGTAATATTGAATGACTGCAGATTTTCATACACACCTAATATACTGGCCAAAACGACTAAAAGTAAGCCGAATACTGTTATATACTTTAATGCCGTAACTACTAGCGTAAATTCGAAATTCCTTCAAAGTTTGCCTTCTCTTTCTAATTGGAAAGAAATAGCTAGATGCAGAGATGTAACGAATTTCAAATACCATACGGATATAAGAAGAATACTATATAGATTTTGGTTACAGATAAAAAAAATATTTCGGAATAAATGTTAGTTTCGGAAAATTTCAGTTACGGATATTAAAATTTTTGAGAAATTATATTTCGAAAGAATCAGTTATAGAGACTTTAAAATAGTTACTTTGTTAGGTACGTTGAAGTAGAGTATCGGTGAGTAGAGTATCCTGATCAAATATAAAAATATAAAATATATAAGGATATAAGAAACAAAGTAATTTTCACAAATTACCCTCGAAAATCCGTCTGATACTACCCCCAACGTACCTACCTACTAAGCGCTAGTGTGTCGGCGCGGCCTAGTAAATTCAAAAATCTATCAAACAAGTCTCATTTAAACTCCGCCCATATCCGAAATTATCCAAAAATTTGATTCAGTTATAGTTCCATATACTTTTATTATTATTTCCGATATCCGATAGTCTCGGTTACGATTACGGACCATACATCCCTAGCAAGATGTAGGCAAAAAAGTTTTCATTTTTATTGTTGCTACCTTAAATATTAACATTTTGAAATTGTATGATAGTATAATAAAACCTTTGATTTTAGCGATTATTAAACACTACCACCACGGTTGTATCCTTGACAACGGATTACTGCAGCGTTCGAAACATCGGGCTTACATTGCTTGTAGAAAATGTATAATTGCCATAATTTTGTAAATAATACCATAATATAATGTAAAAACACAAAATAGGTCGGAAATAATCGGAACGTCTCGCAAAAATCGGGGCATCTGGCAACGCTGGTACTAGTCGACTTATCAATATATCGATATAAACTTAACTTGGGACGCGACTTTTTTCGCCACCATAGTGTTATAGGTGAAACTTTATTATGGAATTTACATAAACATTAAAAGTTAATCAAAATTAAGTTGAAACAATTTTTAAAACATTTTTAATATACTTATTACTCAGTAGTATTATAAGTAAAATAAAATAGGTCATAGTCAGTAGTGCCATAAGGTAAGCCAAGGTAAATATTCAGAAACATAAAAATTCAGTGTAGTGGGATTCGATCCACTTTTCTTTATTTCCACAAAACATTTGAATTTTTATGTTGAGTGTTTCATATCTTTCTATTCTTAAATCTTTTCTCAATACTTTCAAGTGCAAATTTATTGTACTACACTAATACAATATCCCGGCAGTACTATATACGGGTTAGGTAAAATAAGGTATAGATAGTAAGGTAAACCATTCACAAGGTGACAGGTACTAGAGCTTCCATCTTGCATAAAAAAATGTTTAAATAATTTAAGTTAAGTCTCGATAGTTTTAATAACACTCTAACACAGTAGATAGCCCTGTACTACAATAGGTAAAGTAAAGTAAAAGTCACGAGGGCAACTCCTGTGGTATTTGAAACAGCATGTAGTTCATAATACTTTTAAAAAAAGTTTAAAACAAGGTAACTACATCTCTATACTTTCATCTCAGAGTAGTACTAAAGTAACGTAAGATCAACCGATCATGATGAACCAATCAGCGTAAACTCACTTCATATGTAGAATAGTATATATTAAAATGACGGTAATACGATGCCAACAGTTTGAGCCCAGCAGTTCTCCAGGTGAAGTGAAACCTGGTGACGAGGGCAGCGAGAACTCACATCGTATGTAGAACAGTATATATATTAAAATGACAGTAATAACATATCTACAGCTGAAGCCCAACAGTTCTCCTATTCATATGACAGCAATTAGGTGTCAACAATTTGAGCCCAGCAGTTCTCCAGGTGAAGTAGAACCCGGTCACGAGGGCAACGTGAACTCGCGGCGGATGTAGAACAGGATATAGGGCTTGCACGCGGCCACGGCGCCGGCGTCGGTAGCGCGGACTGTCTGGTCGTTGAAGTGCCACCACTGCTGAGAATTGATGGCGAACGCCGTGTAGTGTCCGGAGCCGGCGCTGAAAAATATAAATAAACATATATTAAAAGATAAACATAAAACTCAAAAGTTGCTTTGATTAGGGAAGTAGTGATCACAATTTAAAATATTTTTGAGTTAGATAATCCATACAGAATAGAATCTATACAATATCCATTTATGGAGAATTAATCATTTCTTTATAGCCCGGTGTAGCTACAAATGTTAAAATATGGCATGTGTTCATACACAAGTCTTAGCTATACTCAACCATATGACCGAAAGCGGTTCGAAAGTCAAAGCTACTGTAATACGGGCAGAAACATTTTTAAAAAATCTATTGAAAATATCGTGATAGGTAACAATAATTAATTCATGTTCATAGAATCTGGTCTAATGGTACCATAATAGTTCAATTGTACTATATATATACATATAAAAATTACCCAGAACCATGATGCACTATAACAGCAGCCAAGTCATACAAGAAGCTGCCGCGACCGGAGCGTCTCGTGTCGGGAACATTTGCTAGCACAAACCGAGACATGTCCATGGCGCTTAGGGGGAACGATATTGTTGTGTCCACTTTTGTTCTGGAATATATTGGTTATGGTTAGTATTGTTTGTATTTAATGAAATCTACAAATAGTACTTATTTGTTTTGATTTGAACATTCCTAACAGAACATTTTAAACAGAATGGTGAAGTCAAATACTTTATTAAACAATTATATTATATTTGCTATTTGAACCTACTGGGATTTAAACCTGCGCCTCTTGGAAGCCACATGCTCTGACCACTAAGCAATCAACCAATGTCAAAATTCTTATACATGTTACAATTTATTTATATAATATATTTTTATGTTCAATTTTCATAAAAGATCAACATATTCCACTTACCTAAAATAATTATGCCACCTAAACCTCTTCAAATGTAAACACAACACATTTGGTAGACGTCGAATCCAAAATTGTTTTGTGGACTTCTGCTTGCACTTGCACGAACTGCAGAAATAACGTTCAGTGTCCGCCAGTTCTTCTATCTGGAAACATTTTATATATATTTATTGTTTATTATAGCCATACACAATGGGCAGGATAAAGCATGAAACCTAAAATAGGCATGATGACAGTGACAGATAAATTATGTGTTTAATTAATCCTGTTAGTAGATTATATAAAAGACGTAATAATATTATATTAGATGTAAGATTAATAATTATTTTGAAAATACAAAGTAAATACGGCAAACCGCCATGATACGTTGAACGCCAATCGACATTTTGTATTGTATGCAATGGTATTAACAGATAATTCAGACTCGACGTCACAAGCGACGACATATCACTTCGACGCATTTTAGAACGATTATTTAATTAATGATAAAACAATATACTAAATTAAAGGGGAGCTAAAAAAGTATACGTGTAATATTAAATCAGCAATATAAGTACCTGTACAAAACTAGACAAGCAATCAGCCAAAGCGACGGGAGCATCGTGACGTCCTGTTTCAGGTAATTCTAAAGATAAATCAAGAAACGGATCAAACTTCTTGCTCTCTGCACCGCAGGCGAGACAACGTACCTGGAAATAAAATATTATTCAATTTTTAAAAACCTGGGAACCTAACGTTGGAGAAGCCCACTGAGTTCGTGAGGTATTGCGTGTGGAACTCAACGCCGCCCTATTATTGTTTTTCTAAAAAATTATACATTTTGAGAAATGGTGGGTATAAGCTCACTATAAAAAGGTATTAAATCCAAAATAAAAATTTGTACCTGTACTCTCTTAAAAGTTACTCAATTAAATTACATACTATTGATATATATGTGATTATAACAACATTAAGTATAGTCAATAAAAAAAACAGTTTTCAATCTCCATTTTACATCTGAATTTAAAACATAGTGTGCTGAGTGGCGTAACTAAACAACGCAGTATATTTTATCAAAGCGGGGGTTTGTTTGTTTTTGTTTAATTGTTAAATTATTCGAGAGGAAAGCGACCCAAACAACTAATATTATTATAACTATTGATAATATATACAGCCTCATAATATTATTATATATTATGACCATACTTCACTCTGCAAAGTGCCTCCAAACACCGCGGTGACTATGGAAGATGGCGCCCGTGGAACAAATCCACCTTCTGCACGATCTGGTGGCAGCAATTGCAATAACTCCGTGTGCAATCTGTAAAAATGACCGCGGTTTTAAAATTGTAAGATGCACACTAGTAAAGAACCTTTATATTATCATACTAACATGAGAAACAAAAACTTTGTGTTTGTTTCTCATATTTATTCTCATTTCATCATATTTCTCATATTATTATATGACAAATGTTTATTTTCATAAAGTAAATACCCACTAAGGGATTTTAAAAAATGTTAACCCTGAAGGGGTGAAATGGGGGTTGAAAGTCTGTATGGAAGTCTTTAAATCGACACCTATTTTTATAAAACTGTAAAATTCAGACTCTTAAAAATATTTTATTGAACACATTTCATGGTTTATTACAATTCACCCTCCAAACTGAAAATAATTTCATAAATATATTTAACAAATATTTGTATAGCAAGCCGCCTAAGTCCATTAGTACTTTACACAGAGCAAGAACGATATTTTTTTAAATAATGCACATTAAACACATTAAATTATAAACTATACATAACAATTACCCATATATAAATGTTGCTATAAAGCGACGCGCCATTTACGCGTAAATTGGTTCTATTTAAGTAATAATAAAATTTACCTGTCAAGCATATAGCGTAAAAATTCATGGGCGTCTTGCTGTTGATATCCTCTAAAACGTGGTACAACTTTCCAAATCACAAGAAATAAACATTCCGGTGATATTGCAGCTTTTGAGCCGCAACCGCCAGTGTTCAAATTTATCAACACCTGAAAATTTATATTTTATAAGTATACGAGTATTAATCATATAAATAATTTTTATTCTATAATTTACTTATTTTCACTATTGCAAAACCACATGTTGCATAAATGGCCATAAATAAATTACATCACACAAATTTTGAACCATTCCTAAAAAATTAATGTGTAGAAATCATTAAATTGAAACAGCGGTTTCAATATATTTTATTTCCAATAACTTTATCGACAACTATACACGACAACAGGAATATATCAATTTATGCCACATAAAAAATACCAATATGATATATTTTATAATCTAAAAAAAAAGAATTATTACCTTTCGAAGTTCCTCAGCCATGACAACATCATGCATCTCCTGCCGCGTATAACTCCTTGAATGGTAAACCTTCCTTCCATTACCTTTCATCTCTAAAGACGGTAACTGACTGAAGTAACAACTAAATTCTTGTATATTATTGAGACTTTGCAACACTGCATTCATAAAACATGTGTTACCTAAGTTTTTTAATCCCACTATCTTTTTTTCCCTTTGAGTCTTGCCGTTGCATGGAGAAGCTTTTTTTTCTTTGCTCTTTGTGTTTTCTGTGTTATTTTCTTCTGAATGAGATCGTTTTCGCGAACGAGGTCGCAAACTTCTTACTGGCTCTTCTGTACTCTGTAAATATTCAATAAAAATTATATTTTAATTTTCATTACCCTGAGTGGGAATCAACCATGTCACAGTGAGTGTTTCATTTACAGTCAAACGCTGTTATACTGCGCGCAGCCTCATAATGGCCTTTGTATTCAATTAATATATTACATATCTGTTAGCTCACAATTTTGTTTCACAAATACATATTCTATTGGTACTTTAAATAAAATAATATTATTTAACGAACTCAAAATACTGTCCAACACAATGGCCTCAAAAATTATAAATAATTATAAATACCAGAAAACAATTAAATACCTTATTCAATTTAGAAGTTTTACATTCAGTCATTTCTGAAGCTTCTTCTTCCATATTAGCTGGTTCCGAAACACCTGGTTCCTTATAAAGAGTTTCTTCTGATTCCTCCATAATAGGAGTTAATTCCCTTTTTTTACTTAATTCCAGTTCACTTGAAAGGGGGCTTAATTCCTGGTGTTTATCAATGTATTCAATTTCTTCTACATTGCTATTTGGTTCAGTATTTACTTTATGTCTAATTTCCATAATACTTTGTCTTATTTTATCTATAGTTTGAACCTCCACTTCATTTGAAACATAGTCATCACATTTGTAACTGAAAATATTTTAAAAAAGTATTTGTAAGTGTTAAGTGTTAACAAAAGTATTCCTAGTAGAAGTAACTTTAGGAATTATAAAAGCAAATTGTATATAATCTAATTTTGTTGGTAAAATTAAATTTACTAAAATTTACTGTTATATTATAGCCTAATTATACAAAATCTATACATAAATTGTAGTTTTTCTGTTGTATAAGCAATATTGCTGTGAAGTTTCATCTAAATCTATTTATTAGTTATTGCATCAAAATTAAACAAACACTGATCCTTGTAAATTTTAAACTTAAATAATATTTACCAATAAACAGAGTAAGCATCACAACTCATGCACAACTGGTGGTCCAAAGTTTCGGCATGCAGCTTTGCATGGCCATTCGCATATCTGCCACAGTTTATTATGCCGCATTGTAAACACAACCAATTCTGCTCCTTGATTGAACATTCTGTAAAGATTTTAATAATGTATTATTATAATTAATGAATTTGATTTTAGAACAGAATATGGTGTTTTATATCTATCTATATTTATAATAAAATCGTAAGAGGATCGGTGTCTGTACTTGGAAGACATTTAAAAAATAATGTTATTGGGAACCTTTATTAACATAATAGAACCGAAAAACTAATTTTTAAAGTTTTTGTCTGTTTGTCTGTGCGTTTGTTTTCGCTAATCTCAGTAAAAGCAAGCTCCCGAAAACATCTAGGGTTTATTTTATTACAATTGATTCATAAATAAAAATGCTATGTCAATTTAAAGTACTGATTTAGGTCGGGTTTTTTAAAATATAAGTGTATTATTACATACAAAACAATTACACAATAAACATTTGTGTAATTCAAGCAGACGTAGCCGCACAGGCCCACTAGTTCACTTATATAATTTATCCTTTTTTTGTATAAGAAGTATTTTATGCAGTTTTTTTTTTAATATAGGAGTGCATTTTATTATAGTAAAGAAGTACATCTTATGATTACAGTTAAAGAATGGAGGAGCGATGAGGAATATTCCTAGTTGGTTGTATATGTAATGATAAATAATAGCATATAAACAATATTGGATTATATCATTTGCATAATATAATTAAGCATGTCACTGAAAAATTATTTTAATGTTTCCATTATATTTTTCAGATTAACCATAAGATGTGTTACAAGCAGTTTATTTACTTAACACTTAAAGTTTATTTTCATTTACGGTAACCGACAACAATATGTTGTCAGAATATTTTATTCGTTCAAAAGATACAATCGCGTCTACATTCGAACTGCTGATGTCAGAGATTAGTTCTACTACGCAAAAATAATTCTATGTCCGCATTAATGTAAATGTTTTGCTTCGTGAGTCATTATATACAGTATTGTATGTAAAATGAGGGTGGAATCGAGTCTGGAGCTATAGATGCGGTAGTTTTATTAAAGTAAATAAAATAGGGGTCAAAACTAAGGATACGATTCTAATAAATACAATATGATTTGTAGTGCAAATTTTATTGTTTTAAATTATTTAACGCATCGCAATCACGTCTTCACGGTCACCCATGCCGCGCCCCCTCCCGCTCTTCGCCTCATGAACAGCTGATTATTTTAGTTCGCTGTATTGATTTTTCAAGCTAACCTCCCATTATACCATACAATGCGGCATCATTATATTATATGGCAAATTAATAGAAATTCTTATGGTTTGACAAAAATTAATGCATATTTTACCTGAACAATCGAAGTTCTTTGTGATCGAAGTAGCTTCGCCGAAAAGATCGCTATCCAACTTGACGTTATCTAACAAATGGGAACATTCCATTATTCATAATAATTTTAATCTAATAATAATTCAATAAAACAGAATCTTTTATTCATAGAAATGTAACTGTGTCCTCAGCACATTTGATATGAATTACAAAATGGTACTCCCGAACGCGAACGAGAGCAATTTATCCATTTCACACATTGAGTAGGAGCGAACGAGCGAGAAAACATCACGCAAACGAAACACCGCAAACAACAAATGTTACGATTCGGATACGCGTACTAGCACAGATTAAATATTTTGATCTAATAATACTATTTTACTTTCTCAAGTTTTATACAATATCTACATGAATTATAACACCCGTTATTATCGTTAGCGTACCATAGAACGAAATCGTTAAAATATTTTGATCATATTTAATATAAAATGTGATCAGATATATTTTAACACTAACGAATAGAAGTTTTTAAAATATAACAAAATGCAATGACATCTATTAATGTCAATGACCTTTGAATTTTTATAAGTGAATGAATAAAATATGCCTTGTAGTCTTATGATTCTTGTCTTAATTTTTTCACATTTGTTTATTCTTAAATAATTAGAATGAATAAGGAATCAATGCAAACAAATTCAAGTAGGTTTTAATATTTATTATCCTTAATTACGTCTGCCACCATAACCTCCTTGAGTAGCAGGTTGGGTGAGTTGAAGACCATTGATGTTGTTGAAATCAAGCATTTTCAACATTTCCTTGGTGTCAGGATCTACTTCAATGATGTCATGTTCTAGGGCAGACACTTCTGGAACATAGTTGTCACGCCTTTCACGCTCCTCTTCTTGGAGCTTGATGGAGATGCCACGAACTTGTGAATGTCTGAGACGCCTCATTAAGTGTGTGGCAAAACTAAAACAAACAATTTAATCTAGTTAAGAAGGATATATTTATTAGATACTATTTATTATTATAATGAAGGTTTTAAAAACACAACTTTAAGTTAATCTAAATATATTTATCACTATTGTCTTTAAATCAGAAACAATGAATTTTAATAGTTGATTTTTTTTAATGAATGAAATTTTTAATGAATGAAATGAATTTTTTAATGAATGAAATGAATTTTTTAATGAATGAAATGAATTTTAACTAAAATTTCCCACTACTGTTCACATCACATTCATTTTCGATTTACTTACTTGCAGTTACAAAAATATATTTTATTTATATTTATTTATAGAGTAACTTTTAAAATATCTTTATGATGCTGTAGTTTAAAACTATTGTTTTTAATTAAATGAAATGGAAAGAAATTAATTTCCCCATTGGTTTTGAGCATTGCTTATAGAGTTTTCAATGGTTAGGTTAGCAATAAAGTAATTTACAATGTATATTTATAAAACAACAGTAAATAATACACTATAATCAATTATTTGAGGTTAATTTAAATGAATGTAAACAAATATATAATATATCGTTAATTTTATTTAAGTCTATCAGATTTATCTACAAAATTAAATTATTCAAATATATCTTTAAATGTTTTAATTTTAATGGCTTATTAAAAGGTAGATAATAAATATTTTGAACTCACCCAGCAATTTTGTTACGAAGAGATTTAGTTGGAATAATTGCTATTTCCTCACATATTCTCTTGTTTGTATCAAAATCAAGAGTCAACTTTGTGTAATACTTCTCAATAATGATTTTCGCTGCTTTTTTGACGGTCTTAGTCCTGACACGACCCTGTAATTGTAAAGTTGAATTACAGTATAAATAAAAATGTTATTCTCAGTACATCTATGTAGTACGCTCAATATCATATTTATAACTTAAAAAGTTACGTGATTAAGGTGATATCATTAGATTTATTATAAAATAAATCTCACCATTGTGGAAACTGTGTATCCGCCTTTTGACAGTAAACAGAAAAGGACAAAAAATAAATTACACTTTAAAAGTTCTGTACTATTCACAGATAAAATGAAAATATATATCAATTCTCACAGATAGCAAAAGATTACGGTATTAAAGGTACCCATATGGTAGTCCTTTTTTCTTTTTTATAAATATTATTTCTAAAATATTTATATAATTTTCATAGCATGTAATAGATTTTTTTATTGAAAACATTTGTATGGTTTAATAAATAAATATATAAAGATTACGAAATAAACTATACATTTGTATAAAAGTCTAAGCGCTTTTTAAGTAAAAATTAAAATTGCAATAATTGTGATCTTATTTTGTATATTTTATAAAAAAATAAAGACTTCTGCACATCTGGAACCATTTTGTAAATAATAATTAACATACTTATATAAGTTTATTAATCAACTTCACGCTATATCCCACACACAGCAGGATAGGCAGAGGGAACCTAGTGTTAAGACACTCTGTTCCTCACTTTCTCCGCTGAATTCTGGCGGCATTGCATGTTGAGTGGTGGAACTCAACGCCCCGCTTTTGGCTCGACACCAGAGCGAAGAAATGGAAACATAAATTTCCATGCTCCTGCGCACAGACATTATCGCGCTTGTCTTTTGAATTAGTTACTAATAATTATTGTTACATATATATATTGTCCAGTTTTTGGCAGAAGAGTTCCGTTTTTTAAGTTAAAATGTTTAAAAATCCCTTTTTTTCCCGAGATAAAACCTGGCAACGATATCGATTCTATGTTCTATGACATTCTTGGTGGCGTCGGTGGCGCCCTCGTTAGTATTCGTCTTTCTTCATTTTTGTGGTATGGTGACCAACGCGGTATTGCTATTTTGCCGCCCAGTTTAAGTGTGATATATATCTTTAATTGAGTTGAACTTTAAACTTTTAACATTTAACTATTAGTTATAGTTTTCTGAAATCTCTATCTTTATAAACTGAACAAAATAAAGTACCAAGATGTTTTGGGGTAAGTAACCGGTAACCGTATTTCACCACGTGTTTACTTCTTTTAATATTTTAGACCACCAAAAGAATAATTAAAACTCTAATTTACATGATACCTAATATATTACAGCCAATAAAACAATTAATTTTATATCTACTATCGTACTTTTAACACCGATGTGTGTAAGACGTTGAGATGCCGTCAACACATGTGTTGCATTCGTTAACCGTATATTTAAACATAAAACCGTGTAATATTCATATGCGATGTAATTTAACTAATGCCTACTAAATTTAATAGATATAATGACTTTTAATAACAACATTTTTTCGTTTTTAGGACTTATAATGGAACCGAACAAGCGGTATTCTCAGCTTGTAGAGAAACCTTTTCATATATCACAAGCTGCGATGGACATCTCAACGGGTGATAATGACCCATGCCAAGTAATGGTTGTAGTTGATGGCAAAAATTTTCTTGTGTGCACATTACAAAAGAATAAATGCATTCAAGTACCTTTGGATCTATACTTTAAGACTGGAGATTCCATTTCATTTTTAACAAATGGTAAGGGCTCATAATGCTACATAGGTATTTTAATATTAATGAGTATATAAATTACCTTAATATAGCAAAATAATCCATTGAATATTGACTATACATGTGGGTGGTGGGTTTGGTCCTAAATACTAATTACAACATTCAAATTCAAAATATTCTTTATTCATAAAAATTATTACAAGCACTTTTGAATCGTCAAATGTATGTATAAACAAAAATGAACCACTGGTTCGGAAGGCAGTTCTGCTGAGAAGAGCAGGCAAGAAACTCAACAGTTGCTCTTGCAATGTTCAAAGTTTCATTGAGGATTGTCTTGCAATTCAAATTAAATTCAAAATCAAAATGTTCTTTATTCAAATAGACATATTAAAAGCACTTTTGAATCATCGAATGAACATATGAACAAAATGCTGAGAAGAGCCGAGACTTTAGCTTGTTACACAAACATGAAATGAAAATAATTTAATCCCGTAATTTAATGTTACATTTGATCTGAGCTCTTTTTAATGTACTGTGGATGAGAGATGGTGACTGTAAACCCATGGCACCTTATATTTAAAAAAAAAAATAAAGATAATTGTGGCACAGTATGATCCCATTGTAAATGTCACAGTTTTCAGTTAAATTCCCACTTGGGGGATTGAATCTTTTTCTTCCATCTGGTAAAACAGAGTTTGAAAGTTCCTGGCATTAATTCTGGCTTTTGCCAGGGTGCAGCAAAATGCAGCTCAGCTTTGGTGGTGTTTTAACTGTAGATTTTATCAGCCTAGCTTAGAATATGGGACACTTAAACAAAAATTAGCAATATTTCAGAATAAAATTCAATCAATCTCATTTACAGTTTTGTTTTTGTATTTAAGAATATAAATTTAACCATTTTTTTTCTTTAAGGTAAATGCAATGTTCACTTAACGGGCTACTTGGATCCTGAGTTTGAAGAAGAACCTTCTGATGAAGAAGAAGAAGAGGAAGAGGAGGAGGAAGAAGCACCAGCACTTGTTGCCGTCAAGAATAAAAGGAAATTAGAAAATAGCAATGATGGTGCTGCTGCCAACAAAAAGGCCAAGGTTAATAATTTTAATTCTCAGTATTTTTTTCTTTTCATCTTCTGATTGTGATAATCTAATATTTATACAGTTAAAAGATTACAATATAAAATTATTTATTCTTAATACAGCAAGACAAAAAAGCCAACAAGAAAGCTGTAGCAGCTGATTGCTCTGATTCTGATGAAGAAGGTGAAGATCAATTGCAAAAGTTTTTGGATGGAGAGGATATTGACACAGATGAGAATGATGAGTCCTTCAAAGTGAATGCCTCTGCGGAAGCTGACAGGTACATTTTAAAGTAAACTAAATGCAACACAGCATCTAACTGTAAATATGCATTTGTCAGTTCAATTCTTAGGGGAGAATGATTTTTAATATATATCATACTTGTCTATGTAGGAAAAAAGAGAAACAAAGAAAAAAAAACGAATATATATTTTACTTATACATATTTTTAACAATAATACATCAAATAAAAATATGACCTATAAAATAAATTTTGTGTATTAAATGCATTGTTAAAAATATGTTCTGAAAATCTAATAAATAATAAGGACACAATAAATTCTTTAAAAAGTATGTTCATAGAAAGATAATTAAATTATAACTTTTATTTGGTAACAGTGATGACGATGAAGACTCAGATGAAGATGAAGAGGAGGAGGAGGAGGAAGAAGAGGAAGATGATGATAATGAAGAATCAGAAAAGGCAGACACAACACTGGATACTAGCAAAGAAGAAGAAAAGATTGACATGTCAAAACTGTCAAAAAATCAAAAGAGAAAACTCAAGAAGAAACTTCAACAGCAACAAAAAGAACCTCAAGTGAATGGTGTTGATAAATCAAAGGTATGGAATCAGATTGTGTTCTTTTGCACCACAACTGCCTCGTGTTCATACTTTACTCTTCACAGGCATTCATACTTACAAAATATATTTTTTGTTTTATTTAAAACTAAACAACCATTTTATATTTTAGAAAGAAAAGCCAGTACAAAAGGCAGAAAAGAAAAAACTTGAAGCTAAGAAAGATGCTCAAGAAGGGGACAAGAAGGAGAAAAAATCCCTCAGTGGTGGTGTCTTTATTGAAGACTTGAAAGTAGGATCTGGTCCTATTGCTAAACCAGGCAAAGTTGTAATGGTAAGATTTTTTAGAATACTTGTTGTCGTTTTTTTTATGTCACTTTCTGATCAATATTAGAGACATTGTGTGTTGAGTGGTCTCTGAGTGGGAATCAAACTCATAACCATCATAATTACAATTGAACATATGTGCCAGACAAGGTAATCTGTAATAAATTGTATTATTATCTTAAAGTTTAACATTGTAATTTAATGTATAAAGTATATTTTAGTATAACATTTTTTTGAAAATATGTAATTTGTAAAGCAATTCTTAATTCCTTGAAATGTTAACTACTATAATTAGTGTAAACTTATACAGTAATAAAATCTTAAAATTAAATCAAAATCAGCGTCACATTGTATCCCATTGTATTGTATTGTGTTGTTTTGTATTGTGTGTTGAGTGGCAGAACTCAACGCCGCGCTTTGCCTCGACATGAGAGCTAAGAAAGAGAAATATACATTTAAATAAATATTTCATCACCTCGAAATCAAACCCACAACCAACCAACCCAATTCACAAAATTTTATTTCATTTTAAATATTTCCCTAAAAACAGGTTTACTACGAAGGAAAGCTAAAACAAAACAACAAGATGTTCGACAATTGCATCAAGGGACCCGGGTTCAAGTTTAAGCTCGGTGCCAAGGAAGTTATTTCTGGATGGGATGTAGGTGTGGCGGGCATGAAGGTTGGAGGCAAGAGAAAGATTGTATGTCCACCTGCAATGGCGTAAGTTATTATTTTTTTATATTTATAACTATTAACACGTTGCCTGCCAACCTACGAGTATACTCGTAGTACATGATCTGGGCTGCACCGCCAACTACGAGGATTTTTGTAGTTGATTTCTGACGAATTTTACACCAGTGGCCGTGTAAGGAGGATGGGGTTAAATTCTTTGGCATTTGGAATAAAACATTACTTAAATCAGAAAATTAAGTTTAATAGAAAAAAAAATAGGTACATCACTGTGAAGTCACAAAGGAGTGAAAAATTTTAAAACAATTATCAACGTAAGGCAGGTTTTTCAGGGCATACTGGACAATAGTAAACTGTTTCTTTGCTTTTTTTTTCTTTGGTGCAGACACGACACGGCTTCGTTGGTTTTTGTTTTTTTTGGGTAGGTGGTAAACACTCTAAGTAATGTAATTCTACTTGCTTTTTCTGCTCATGATGACTGTGTTTTATGAATTTCTCGCCTAAAAGATATTTTACAACCTCATCTTTGAACGAAAGAGCATCTAATTTCTTTTCTGGAGGAAGATTGGCTTGTTGGTTGTAGATCATGCATGCGTTATGAATGAAAGATTCAAAAATGTGGATCGCTAGTTTTTTGTACCAAAACAATGTCTTTCTAAGAGCTGAGTAGTACGAGAGCATTTGATCTGAAAGATCGATCCCGGACATTCCGTTGTTATAATCTCTAACTACATTAGGTTTTATTGAAACCCTACCGTTTTTATTTGGCACGGGAACCAGAATAGGTTTATGCATATTAGAGATACATAACACCTCTCTCTTATCCTTCCAGTTGCACACGAAAATATTGTTAGTTCTCTTTGTAATCATCTGGCCTTTTATCAGTTTGGTGCTCAACAGAGTTTTAGGGTTTCCTTTGCGATTTTTTCTCAAAGTTCCGCAGACATATGTCGATCTTTCAGTTAGTAACTTAGTGAGTAAAACAGAGTTGTAGATGTTGTCGGTGTAAAGTTTGTACCCTTTGTCAAGGTAACCCTGCAAAAGATCCATCACTATTTGTGTGGAGTGGTTATATTCGACTCTGGAATTTCTAAGGATTGCTTCGTTGTTCTTGCCAGTGTATATACGAATTTTTAAAACAATCCCATTCGACTCACACAGTTTATAGAGTTTGATTGACAGAGCATGGGAGCGCAAGTTTTCGCGCCAAATTATTTACGACTATACTCGTAGTTTGGCAATAGCTAATAAAAATCCTATTTTATTGCCATACTACGAGTAAACTTGTAGTTAGAACTAGGATCCACTGCCAACTACGAGTATACACGTACTTACCATTTTGTATGGTGGCAATAGCCATAAAAAAAAATACTACGAGTATACTCGTATGGCAGTTAACGTGTTAAAATATAGCGACTGGCACAGCAGCACAAGGGTGTGGCTGTAACTGTTCAATCCCCGCTTGAAGTAGTGAAATATTTATTAACATTTATATTTTCATACCTTTACTCTGGTGTTGAGGCATAGTTTGCCATTGAGTTCTGCCACTCAGCACGTAATGCCTCCAGATTTCGGCAGAAAGTGGGGAACTGAATGTATTAACACTAGGTTGCCCCTGCCTATCCTGCTGTGTGCAGGATGCAGCGTGAAGCTGATTTATTTTGATTTGTTTTTATAAGTTAAAGCAGACAGGCAGTAAAGATTTGATGTGATATGGTTATCCATATTATATTAAATCTTTAGCTAAATTGTATATATGATGTATTAGCTCATACATCATATATTCATTTAAAGTTTCATCAAAATCCATTCAGTAAATTTTATGTAAAAGGGGAATGAACATTTATCCAACCTCAAATTTTTACATTTATAATATTTAAAAACAAGAAGTAAGATTTTCAAATTGTGTATTAGAGGGTATAATATCCTTGACAGTGACTGCTTTGGAGGTGGTCAATCTTGGAGGAAACTTGGAGGGAAGTTATTATGTTTGAAGTCCTTAATGCTAGATTTCCATTAAGGGGAGTATGAACTATGAAACAGCTAATATTTCTATTTCCTGGTCCACTAACAATACATAAGAATGGTATTGTCATTCAACATGCAATGTGGAACAATGTGGCAAGCAATGATGTTAACAATATGTTATCTCTCTAAACCATACTATATTAGAATATATATATTAGAAAAACAATGAAGCAAAATTTTAAACAAAATACACTAGGGTTTTTAACACTGAATGATACACTAAGAAGGCATTATTTATGAAACACTTTTAAATTAATTTTTTTTTTTTCAACAGGTATGGTGCTAAAGGCTCACCGCCAGTCATTCCTCCAAATTCCACTTTAGTTTTTGAAGTTGAATTAAAAAATGTTAAGTAATGTTAAATGTTAACAAGGAAGTTTTGTGTCATGGACATAATTTTGAATGTTGAATAATTGCCATTGAAAATATGTGAGGCATTTACATTATTTTTTTTAAATTTGACATCTCATAATTAAATGTAATTGCCTCATATTACATATTTTCTAAGTCTGTAATATTAAATAAATAGTTGTTTTTTACATCTTGAAAATTTTTTTAAAGTTTTAAAACTTTTATTAAAGTTTTAAAACTTTAAAAAATGTATAAAAAATGCAAGAATATTTTTAGTTTCACAAATTTATTTTGTCTGGAATAACCTTTTTTTTAGCACTTTGAGAGCAAAACTTGAGGCAGCCCTTTATTGATTAATTATATCCTTAACTATCACATAGTTTTGCATTCAAAGTTAGGTTTTGTATTAGTGTGCTAGAGAATATTTGAATAAGTTTTTTTAAGTAAAATTATGACCCACAACAATGTTTGTTGTATAAGTTTGATACAGTAGAAAGTGTCAGTTTGTCATTATCAAATAAAATAAAGTCAATATTCCATTAAATAGTCTTTTATTTAAATTATATAAAATGCAGTAGACAAGTTTACAGTGACAATTTACTCTATTGGTAAAACATAAGTAACTAATGGATGAGTATATTATTAAAGCACTTCATAGGCCGTGCTTATGTAAACCATTGATGAATGGATGGTGAAGCAACTTAAATACTAACATAGATATTAAGTTTTTTATTGTTACTAACAATATGAGTTACAATATCTTCTTGATAAAAATGAATAAATAAAAATAGGTTTATTACAAGAAATAGTATGGAATATACTACAATAAAGTTAAATATTGCAATATAATGAAATATAATTCCCAAATTAAATACCTTTGTAAACATGCAAATGATGCATGCACTGATTCCAATGTTATTTAAGGATAAGGTCAAATTCGGGATAAAAAATGAGGAAACAAAGACGTAAAACATTTAACATATGTTAAGGTCATGTTAGTCTGATTTTAAACGGACGTCTGCGTCTTTTGTTTCTAGAATATTCGTTTCCAATGCTTCCGCGTTTTCATTAGTGTTGTTCTTTGATTTCTTGCTAAACGCGCAAACGCCACCTTCACATTTGAAGGGGAATTCGGTTTTCACATTACCATCAGCGTCCTTAACAGCCCAAGGATTCCAAAAACGAAGTACGTATGGCTGAATAAATTTATGCCACAAGAACAAAAGAACAGGAATAATGAAACAAGGAACGCACACCATTGTTAATACTTTAAAAGCCAAATATAACAAATCAAAAACAAAATATATTAAAGATTGTAACTAAGAAAATACTAGATCAATCAAATTTTACTCAATTAATTAGACAGGAAAAATTCGTTTCTTTATCATTTCTAGTCATTACTGTCAATGTCATTATCATGTGACATTGGCATTAGACCTGAAGGTATTGGGCTGCCATATGCATAAATATATACCAGCTTAAAATTAATTAATATTTTTTAACGTCTCTTCCAAATAATAGTGTACCGTAATTAAAAAAATAAAATCTGGTTTAAGTTATCTTACAAAAAGTAGTGATAAAATTATTGTTAAGATTACGAGTATTTGATCTAAATTTGGTGAAATATAAATTCCATATATTACGGTACCAAATTTCAAAGTTTCCTATTACAATCCAATCTTTAATAAAAAGATTACCTCCCGGGATGCATATACGTATAAATATAATCAAATTCAAAATATTCTTTTTTCAAATAAACTTATAATAAGCACTTTTAAATCGTCTAATAAACATATGAACAAAAAGCTACCACCGGTTCGGAAGGCAGTTGTGCTGAGAAGAGCCGGCAAGAAACTCAACAGTTGCTCTTTTCAAAATAATTAGTACAATCTATTACATTAGCTATCCTGCATTA
The DNA here is from genome assembly GCA_013403645.1 of Heliconius nattereri. Classification (NCBI taxonomy): domain Eukaryota; kingdom Metazoa; phylum Arthropoda; class Insecta; order Lepidoptera; family Nymphalidae; genus Heliconius; species Heliconius nattereri. Next base: position 5,495,466 of record JAAIXI010000224.1, on the reverse strand, counting down.
TATTCAATAGACATTAATTCCATACATGTTTGTCCTCTAAAAATTCTCGAACAGTGTAATAAGCTTTACTTGTCAGAATTTTTACTGATATTTTAAATTTTGGAAGTGGCAAACCTAGAATACACTGCGGAATTTTATTATATACACGTATGCTCAGACCCATAAAAGATTTATTAACTTTTTGGAGGCGAAAACTTGGAGTAACAATCTTATCTTTATTTCTCGTTCCTATCGTATGATTGTCACTATGTTTACTATGACAATGTATATTTTGTCGGACAAAGAGAATATTATAGTATATAAATTGAGAAGCAACTGTAAGAATACCTGCATCTTTGAAAACATCTCGCAGAGAATCTCGCGCTCTTAGTTTATAAATATATCTTACGGCTCTTTTTTGGAGGATAAATATAGAATTTATGTCTGAAGCACTGCCCCATAGCAGCATTCCATAAGATAAAATACTATGGAAATAGCTATAGTAGACTAGTCGGGCAGTGTCAACGTCCGTCATTTGTCTTACTTTTTTAATTGCGAACGCGGCAGAGCTGAGTTTATCCGCAAGTGCTTCCAGATGAGTGTTCCACTGGAGTTTGGAATCTATAGTTACACCTAAGAAAATAGCTGATTCCGACAAATTGAGAGTCTCTCCTTTAATTAGTAGACTAAAATTATGTTTTTTAACATTTTGTAAAGCAAACTCAATACATTTAGTTTTTTTAGCATTTAACATTAGATTATTAACATCAAACCAACGAAGAATATGCGATAATGCACTATTCACATCGTCATAGTTTATTTTGTTTCTGTCAACCTTAAATATTAAAGAGGTATCATCCGCGAAAAGTACAATATCACATAGGTTCTTCACATAAAAAGGTAGATCGTTAATATAAAGAAGAAATAAAAGGGGACCAAGAATGGATCCTTGTGGAACGCCCATCTTTAGAGGAGATCCAGATGATTTTACATTATTTATACTAACCTTCTGGATTCTTTGGTTTAAATATGAGGCAATAAGGTCAAGGGCAGTATCCTGTATACCATAATGTTTTAGTTTTAACAACAGAGTTACATGGTCTACGCAATGAAAGGCTTTGGATAAGTCACAAAACACTCCAATTGCATTTTGTGACCTCTCCCATGCGTCATAAATGTGCTTTAGGAGTGCGACACCCGCATCCGTAGTGGACTTGCCTTTGGTGAAACCATATTGCTCACTATATGATAAATAACTTTGAACTTTATCACCAATAGCTACGACTCGTTTGTATTGTATTAACCCTGAAGGGGTGAAAAAGGGGTTGAAATGTTGTATGGAGGAATCTTTAAGTCGGCTCCGATTTGATTTCTATAACATTTGAAATTCAGACTCTTAAAAATATTTATATGAACACGTGTTTCATGGTTTCTAGAATTCACCCCCCATAAACTGAAAATAATTTCATAAACACATTTAGCCCGCCATTAGCTCTGGGCAGCACATGAGTTGATGCATTCGATGGGATGCCACTCGGCACGACAACATCACAGAACAGACTCGCACATAGTCACAAGACTGATTGCAAATATACACGAAGAAAAAAATAATAAAATAAACACATTTATTAAATACTCGTATAGTTCAAGTGGGCGAAACCGCCCAGGTCGGCTAGTAATATAATTATATATTTTCAAGCACATGATTAAAAAATGTAAAATTATAGTACAAACGTTTATATAAATAAATTTATTACGCCAAACAAAGTTTACAACCTTAAACTATGACTAAAATATGTGTAAATACTATATAACATTTAAATAAAACGAAAACTTTATATTTAACAATAAAAAGAAAAAAATATACGTACCGAGTAAATAAAATAATATACTTTATAATGTATGCACATTTTACTTTAACTATACCTACTTACTGTATTGACTTTTGAGATCTTGTTCACAGCACATTTACTCAAGTCAATAGACTTACATAAGGTGAAGGTGTTATTATTATTTAAAAAAATCAGTTGCACGTTGTATCCCGTACGCAGGCAGATGGAACTTAGTGTTAAGACACTCCGTTCCACACTTTCCGCCGAGGCATTTCGTGTTGAATGGTGGAACTCAACGCCGGGCATGGGCAGCCAGAGCGAAGAAAATGATTTCCATTTTTTCATACATTTAAATATTTCATTTCTTCGAGTGGGAATCGAACCCACAAACAGTCTTGAATTAAATTAATGATAAAATATAACTAGCAATAACGAGATATTTTTAAATAAATAACTTAATATGTTGTATAAAAATAGTAATATAGTATAAAAAATGTTTTTAACTTTAACAACTATACTTAAAACTAATTTTTAATAATAATATATATAACAGTCTCATGGCACAGGTTTATTCAGCTAACTAGAAACCATATCTAAGGTATAATTATGCGTTTGTTTTAATATCAACAAAAAAATAATATCTCCTATTATTTAACTATTAACTTATATTTTATGTAGGCTGTTTATCTTTTGACTATTGCCCATGTCACTGTCACTTAAATTTTGTAATAACAACATTACAAAATTAATTTTAAGTATCAATACGCAAAAACTTATGAAATGTGTAAATTAAAGTTAATTATGAGATAAAATGTTCAAAATACTATTATCTCTACAGCGTTTTATATTAGATAGTTATAAATAATTAAAATTAATTTAAACGCGAAGTGAGTTATTTCATAAATAACGTCACATGACTAATCTATATATATAAAAGGACTTGTCCTCACTGACTGAGGTAAGACGCACGCACAGCCGTAACCGCTGTGCGTAGAAACGTGAAAACCTATTTTAACCCTAAAGGGGTAAAATAGGGAAGTTTGTATGGAAAAAATTTTAAATCGGCACCGATTTTTATAAAATTTGAAATTTAGATTTTTAAAAGTATTTAATTGAACACATGTTTCATGGTTTATTAGAATTCACCCCTAAATAAGCAAGCGAAGCTGCGCGCGTCCGCTGGTGTTATATAAATAAAAAAAAATATAACTCTTCTATAACGTAATAAGAATGAACACAATTAAATATTTAACTATGTAACAATAAACCGTGAGACGGCCGAGTAGTGCTAGTTCACGTTTATAAAAGCGTCTGGTTAACAAACTAAAAAATATCGTTTTTGAGTATAAATATATATATATAGCTTTACACTAATATCTGTATCTCGCATATGGAACCTAGAATTGAGACACTCCGTTCCCCACATAATTTCCGAGACATTGCATATTGAGCTGCGGAACTGAAGTGGAGGAAATGAAAGTATTAAATACGTTCCACAACCGTCGCGTTTACAACTGCCTCGTACACTATACTCCATTCATTTACACTATACCTTAATTAAACTATTTAAAAAGCACCATACAAGTATTAACGGAAGGCACTTCATTGCATCGTATAGTCCGCTTCTACACTTTTGAGCGCGCTCCGCAAAGACGCTGGTAATTCTGGCACTCTGTATATAGGATCCGACATGGGGGGTAAAATCAGCGAATCCACTGACTTCTCGTAATTCCTATACGATAAATACAACTGTGACACCCTGTTAATTTCATCTTCAGTCATTTTCACCGAGCGCAATTGCCGCCTCAACTCTTGGCTGGTAGTCTCTCCGCATTTTGGACAAATATCTTCTATAAAACACGGTTTACTTCCATGCCTACATCGTATGGGCTCAATATATCTGTATTTCTTTAGTTTCCTGGGCTTCAAATCTTTCGGTTTGTTTTCAAAGAGGACGACCAGCTTGTTGGTTTCACTTTTGATAGTATGAGCGATGACTTCACCACCACCCTTCATCAAGGCACTGCACAATGTTTCAGAAGGATTTTCAAAATCGTAGTAAACGCAGCGCGAGGCCGAAGAGGCCTTGTTGTTGTTCTCGATATGCAAATTGTATCTGAGACAAATTTTCTTTGGTTTGTTTGGAAATTTCAGGTACACTTGTATAGGTATATTTATGGACGCGCAGCCGGACTCTTGGATTTCATACGGCGGCTCTTGGCGCACTGCGAAAGATAAAATTGAATAAGTAAATGGATGCGAGGTGGTGAGAATGTTGATACGTTTACACACACATATCTCGGTAACCGCTATCACTCGCGATAACGATAATAAGCTACTTTTATTTGACATATTAACATTTATAGCATTTGTAAACATGGAAAATTATTTTATAGTAAGTATAATAAAAAATAAACAAAGAATTACAAAAAATTGTATCTACAGCAGACCTATTTACCGGATGAAGAAATTATCATATTTAATTCATTCAGCAAAATATATAATAAACAATCTGTAATAAGAGATTTTCTAAATATGCAAAAACACTAAAGCATTATACAGTACATTGATTAAAGTAAATATGAATAACAAATAAGAATGTGATTTTTTTCTGTTTGAAATATTTCTGGCATAAATATTTAAGTGCCACATATTATTTACTAGTGACCCGCTCGTGGCTTCGCCCGCTCGTCCTACACATTTATTTTTCTCTCATTTTTTTTTGAATTACTTTCGTGATCTATCTTAACACAACTTTTTTATTTATATACCGATTGAAATAAAAGGAATAGCAAACATTAAGGGAAGTTTGCCAAATGCGGTTTATTTATGTTAAAAATTAGTCGTTTTTTAGAAAATGTATAATAATTTTAACGGCGATTTGAATCTGACCTCTTGGAAACCTTCCAAGCGGGCTGACCACTGAACCATAGGTTATTATGAAACTACTATAAAATTGTTATAAAAACAACGAAAAAGAACGACTTTATATAACTTTTAATAGTAAATAAATAACTGTGCCCATTATTTAAATGAGAGATGTGAATATACCTAATAGCCAATTGATGACTTAATTAAGACGTCATATTCAAATATAAAGAAAATTAAATATTCGTTATTATAACAGTTCTGAATGTATATTCGAATATAGGGCATATATAGGGCAAGATATAAGGCATTTTCGAATATATTTTATTTTATTGCTGTAAAAACATTTTCAATAAAACATAAAGACAAAGACAACCATATTTATATTTATAAAATTAAAAAAAACAAAGAAATAACAATGAATGAAAATACAAAATGGTACTCTATGTGTTTATTCTCGTCATCAACAGTATATGCTCGGCTGAGTAAATTACACATTATTTATCTACATAATATATTATGTAGATAAATAATAATTCTTTTAGTTTTGTTTGCTGATGATGTGTACAATATGATATTTGTAACAATGACGTATTTACAGGCCAGTAGTGGTGCAACGGCACTAGAGTGCGATTGTAAACGCGACAGATTGTGGGTTCGATTCCCACGCAAGTAAATTAAAATATATTAGAATATAACATTTTCAGGATTGCCTGGTAACGAAAAAGAAGCGCGGCGTTGTGTTCCACCACTAAACAGGCAAATACTCCAGAATCCGGCGGTGTCTTAATATTAGGTTCCCAGTTTCTGCATACCCTGCTATGTGTGGGATGCAGCGCGATAAAAGGACGTATGTGCATTTTTGTGAAATATACCAAAAGAGACGCAAATTATGTCTCCCCATATATTGACATATTTAAATTATGTTTTTAAAGAAAATACAATAATGTATTGTTGCTCCAAATGAGCGTTAAATACAAAATAAATTAAAAAATGTAAATATAAGAAAGATGCCAGCAATCATTTACTGTATACATTCGTTGGGTGGGTGAAGTCGGGGAAAAATGTGCCGCTGGATTCCGGCACGGCAATGGATACATCTGTTCAGCGTCAAAATGGAGACAAATGACAGAACAAAAATATAATAAAAAAAGACTGAAGTGTATACGTTTATAAACTCATCTTTCACACATCTACATTATCTCATTTATACATACATTAACTTATATTATTTATATTATTATACGCAGCACGTCACTTTTGAGAGAACCCCAGAGGAGAGTGGACGCTTTGATGATGATATTAGATAAAATCCAGTGGATAAGTCGTAGCCGCCCAGGAGTTAGGCCTTCCGAATTATGTCACAAGCAGAAAATAATCAAAACTAACAAAATATCTTAACACTCATACATAATAAGCCATCAACAGCTTCAGGTTGGCTCACTCATCGATCATACTAAAAAGGACTGACTTTATAAAGACCAATACCTCGTTTAGGATAAACAAAAGCGGACGGTGGATGCAGTTTGAAGACCACCTTTTGTACAAACGAGCTGATGTCTCCCCGAGCGCCTCGGACCCACACCCGCCAGTCGAGTGCCAGCGCGCGCCCCGTCACCGACTGCCGCGGCTCACAAGCGTGGCCCACCTCCAGCCACATGCGTATACACATCTGAAATTTATATTTTTGATATAAATATACGTAGAAAATTACTATAAAAATATAAACTATTTAGAAGTGTCTTAACACTTCGGAGTGTCTTAACACTACCCTGCTGTATGCGGAATGCAGCGTAAAGCTGTTTAGAGTTCTGTTTTAGAATTTTATAATTAAAAAAGTAGTTATTGCATAAAACATATATGTGTTATATAGCGCTCGGTGTAGGACGGCCGAGCTCCACAAAATGCTGACAAGAGAGGGAGATCAGGTGAACGGCGCCGGCGGGAAAGGAATTTCGTCTTTTCCCACACTTATTATTCCGTTGTAGAGTAATTAAGTCGTAGGTTAAGTTAGATTAATTTAGGTTTAAATTGATTACTGTTTTTCTAATATTGAAAGCAGTAGTCTTAGATATAATTTAGTTTTAGATTTAATTTGTACTTCCATTTTCAAATTTTATCAATATAAGTTTATCTATAAAAATCGCATTTTTCTTAACCCTCCGACTGCAGCCCTCGTAACTTATGTATTTATTATTTAAACAAAGTGAACACAAAATCGAAACTATTGAGATATGGGGATTATCTTCTATTACTAAGAAAAAAAAACAATAAATAATGAATTGAAATATTATAAATTTAAATAATATTATTAATTCTTATTCGGCTTTAAAACATTGAATACGTACATCTCTTATAATACAAAAAGTATTGTACAAATTAGCAATAAAAAATTTCAGCACAATGTCTCGTTGACAATTACCATTTCCTATTAAATCTTCTTTCATCTAGATTCAGATACTATAGATAAATAAAAAAATCTATTAGTAAAGATGGTAAGATTTACTAAAAAGTTTTTATAGATTAGATACAAATTTATACAACATTTTCAAATGCACTAAAGTAAAAATATCCTGCCACTCACCACGCACTGTTTCGGAAGTTCGACGGAAAATGGAGAACGGAGTAATTTAACACTAGAACCAAAAAATAAAGAACAGGCTAGTAATTATTCCGCCATATCCACCGATAATAGGATTATAGTTTTATAAAATAAAATATTGTAATAATAAGTATGATAACATATCATTGTCGCATAGATCCTTTGTATTTCTGCACTAAATAAAGCAATGTAGCAAATAATAATCTTGTACTTACATAAACAGCTGTACCTACTTTATTATAAAATTTGTGTTCGTACTTCTATTAGATACTAGCCAACTTGGGCGGCTTCGCCCGCTTGAACTGTACGAATAGTTATTAAATACGTTTATGAAAATATTTTCAGTTTTCTGTTGATTTCTAAACAATGAAACACGTGTTCAATAAAATATTGTTAAGAGTCAGAGTTTTAAATTTTATATAAATTGGTGCCGATTTTTAAAAAATAATATAATACTAAATAATACAAATATACACTTAAAAATTGGCACTATTTACATGTAACGATTGTTATTCTTATTTTGCGGTTTCACGTTTTATCTCACATGTGGCAGGGTAGACGTGGAAAACTAACTTTACGCCAAAATTCGAGCTAAGATATAGTAAAGTATGTTATAGACTTAATATACTTATATATTTTTATTTTTAGCTCCATGATTCGCCGTCGCCTTGTCTCATTTCCAGAGCAAGGGAAAGAAAATATAAAATATTTCATTTCCCCGAACGGGAATCGAACCTACGACATCACCACCCAAACTTGTACCGCAGGGCCAGGCCTCGATATACATTTCGCAATTACTATTATTATTTTTCATTAATGCATATTTTAGCATCACTGACTACCAATAACAATATGTAGAATTACGTCGACAAATCATATTATTAGTAAACATAAACATTAATCTTTGGCACAGATTAAAAACATTATATTAATAAATTTATATATTTATAATGATTTACAGCAATTACAATAATTGTTGGTGACATATGTACCTGTGTAATTATCTATTATTTCTTTTCCTGTCTTTTTTTTAGCTTCATGCTGTATTCCGCACACAGTAAGGTAGACAGATCAAGCCTAGTGTTAAGCCTAGTGTTAAGATGATAAAGCCATTATATAATCATCATTTAATTATCCTATCTTTGATACTTCTTAATTGTTCCATTAGCTCAAATTTAAATTAAATTAATAATTAACATACATTAAAATTAAGGATTAATTTAATTAAATAAATAAAATTCAACTAAACACACGATCATTTAATAAGAGGCAAATTTAGATAGCCGCCAAAATAACTACAGTACTGCGTCACCGGTCGGCCTTGGCCGTGAATAGTGTTAACAGCCAATATTAGCTGTGAAATAGCTTGAATGAGTAATCTTTATGTTGTTATCTTATATATTGGGGCCAGTCGTGCCGCAGCGGAACAAGTGTGCGGCTGTAAACGCGACTGGTTGAGGGTTCGATATCTATTCGAGGAAATGAAATGTTTATTTTTATTTATATTTTCATTTCTTTGCCCTGATGCCAAAGCAAAGCAAGGCGCACTAGGTTAGGAAAACGGGAAAATGTGCTAGGTTTCAAATTGTATACATAGTGTTTTATATATTTATAATCTTTCATATCTATTATAAATATATGAAAGTAATTTTGTGTGATTATTTGTAAAGGACAAAATATAAAATATGTTATTTAGGAGTTCTACTTTCCTTAATACTATATACAAATTAGACATTTAGATAAATATAACCAATAATATTACATTCACTTATTGATATTGCACCTTACGTTAGATATTTCTTACAAATCATTTAAATTCGAATAAATTGATTGTAAACTGCTCTAGGACACAATAAACTCGTTCGGCCCCGTCACTTGTACATTCACTACCACTCACAATGCAATTTGAAGCAATTTTACCATGTGATTGTATAGAAACGTAGCTTTTATTGATTAATGATTATTTTTTACATGACGTTTATATTTCCATTTCTTCGCTCTGGTGTCAAGGCAGTCCGCGGCGTTGAGCTCTGCCAATCAACACGCAAAGCCTCCAGAATTCGGCAGAAAGTGGGGAATGGAGTGTCTAAACATTAGGTTCCTTCTGCTTACCCTGCTGTGTGCGGGATACAGCGTGAAGCTGAATTTTTTTTTTGGATGACAATAACTTAGTTTTTTAGTGGGGTGGGCAGACGAAACCTATTAATTTGTCCCCAAATTTCCAGACTGTGTATGGAATGTCGTAATTCGTCGTCGTATTCCTCCTTGCTACTAGAACGTGGAAACTTTTGATTTTTATAAAAGTGCAAATACGTCATTTTTGTACAACAATATAACACCATTATGTATTAATATATTATATATTAAACATAAAATTTTACAGAAATAACTCACTACAAAAAGCTTTCGAAGGATTATCTACATCTCATTCATACAAAATAAATAATAATTATTAATATTTGATATAATTTTGCCTCATTAATTTTTATTTCTATATTAATGTCCAATTAATTAAGTAAGAAACAATGTAGCAGATAATGTAACTAATTTATTTTCTTAAAATAATTTTCTTTTAATTCTTTATTTTCTTTAGTATTGCAAATTTAATTCGATCATAAATATCAATAATTTGGCAGTGTTTAAAAAGAATGTTCTAGCTTACATCTTAAGTATTAAAGGGACGATATATTCTTCATTCTAAAATGTATAAATTTAATAAATCTATTATATAAATTTTTATATATGTAAGTTAAGTAAGTTTTGTCAGTTCTATTTATATATCTAAAACATTCTGTTACGCGATCAATGTTAGGATGTCAGTAATAAAGTATCTTTGTATACACATGAAGTGATAAATTGGATGTGAAAGAGGGGAGTCAAGTGCTGTAACGTTCGAGTCCCCATTATTTAGTAAAAGATATTTCTCATTTCTGCCAACTAACTCTTACTGTTATGACTAAATAGAAATACTAGAAGAGTTATTTTATTTTTTTCTTAATTTTTTTTAAGCTTCTCGCTGTATCCTGCACATAGCGAAGACGGCATCGGTCTGGATAAACCTAGTGTTAAGACACTCTCGTTCTCCATTTTTTTCGGATTCCAGAACCAGGCCGCGGTTTGCCTCGTTATCAGAAGCAAAGAAACGACCATATTTAAAACTGACAGTTTTCCACATTCTATGACAACATTTCTTTTAGAAATAAGCGGATTTTAATCATTTTAATTTTGTATAAAATGTTTTTTAAGTGCAACGTATAGCGTTTACGGTTTACGGTTTCACAACTGGCTGATATAGTCCAGACAGCCTTATCTGCCGAATAAATTATAATTTCTGGTCATCTATTACATATCAGCATGTTATTTATTTAGATAAATTTAGAAAAGTCATTCTATAAATATTTGTTTTACAATTAAAATTGAAAGCACACTGAGAAAACACAATTATTTGTAGAATTTCATTTGGCCTGCAGTGAGTCTCACAAGTATAACATCGACTGGCACTACTGGCAGTCATTTTCATTAGTCATATTGAAAAATTACTACTACAGAAAGAATAAAATCAATGTTTCTCGATGCAATCGTTGCTTAGTTAATAATTACTCGTGGGGTATATAATTAGTTACATTTTTTATCATTAGAATATGGTAATATTTATGTTCATATTTTCATAGCAGCTTTTTAAATTGAGATTATTTAGGAGGGAAGCTATTTTATATTTTTTTTTTAGATAACGTTGCACTACACAAACGTGCTAATTATGTAAATAAGTGGAAGTAAAACCTTTTATTGCCTATAAATTCCTGCAATGGTAGCCCGCAACGACGCAGAACATGCGTGATGAAAATAATAACTTTAAAAAAGAATAAACTACTTCATTTACGTAAGTTAGTTTTCATCCTTGTTATTCTTATATAAAAAAAATCAGCTAACGCTTAAGCATACAGATACTTTCCGTTCGTTTCGCTCCCCCCGCCAGAATGAAGAAATGAAAATATAAATTTAAATAGGTGAATATTTCATTTCCTCGAGTGGGGATCGAACCCACAAACAGTCGAGGTTTACAGTCACAAGCGTGTGTCCCTGCTCTACGACAGCTCTGGTATTCTAATATTACAGTAAGTACTAAGAATGAAAACAGCTTTTAGTTAAACGAAGTTTAGACAGAGTCGTGTATTTATATAAAGTTATCTTGTAAAGTCTACCTACAAGGTTAAAAGAATTTCCGCATAAAATAAAATAAAAATGTTTCAAAGTAATGCAAAAAACAAACAATTATGTCGAGATTTTGTTTTGTAAGAATTTTGTATTTTCTTTAATCTCGATGTTACAAAGAAAATGGAAGGGGTTCCGATCCGATATAAAATTTAGGAAATATTTATATAAAATGTTTGCTTCAGGAGATAAAACATGAACAATAAATATAACGTGTTTTTATTTTTTGAGCGATAAGTGGGTACGTCCCAAAGAAAAACCAGTTTTAAATAAGGTCTCATTAAATCTTGTTTTGAATTCATCCTTTATTATTTCTTATAAAAGGTAAATAAATAAACATAATTATTATTTAAATAAAGCAGTAAGCGATTGTAGTTCTAACTAAAAACACAGATCATAGTATAGTATGCAAGTTTAGTTTCAGTTCTATTCAAGCCAGAACTCTTACAGAAGAGAGATAAAGAGAGAAAGAGAGAGTTCGTCGTGGCGTAGTGAGACACCGTTCGATTGTAAACTTTACGGTTATGGGTTCGATACACGCTCACGGAAATTATTAAGTCTCGAAGATTTCGCAAAAAGCGAAGAATGTCTTGACACTAAAATTTAAATTTTATTAACATTGACAGTTATATTCAATAATTGTCGTCGACGATGTTATCATTCAAGAGTTGTTATATCTGTTCTTAACTTATTTAGTTTTTTCTATAGTTCGTTTAGCTTTCAAAGGAATATGTTTACATCTATAGATATATCTATATGCACTAAATCGTTTATGTGATTCTGGTTAAATTAATTACAATGTTGGATTACATCACCAAATGGAGAAATTATGTGATTCTACGTGATGGGCAAATATGAGAAAAAAAAACGTTAATGTTCCAATGGTTTATTTTTAAAAGCAAAAGAAATTATTCAAAGCCAGCATCATCTGGGGTTTCCCCTATCTGAGCTCATATTACTACTGCAGATTGCAGCAATTTTATATCTGACTTCCAGCCAAATTGTCAATATATATCGCGATAAAATAAATGGGTTGAAATATTACCACTTAGATTGTCCGTGCCAAAAATGTACGAATTAAAAAATGTTTTATGATTACGTACTTTATCTTTGTAGAAAAATGTTATTTATAGCTTTTTACAATTTTATAATTTTTCCGTGTTAGGCACATACATAATTATAGTATAATTAATATTAGGTATACTGATTAAAAAATAATTAATTATACTTATTTGTGTTTATTTTTTTTGAGAACGTCCTTATATGGCATCATGAGTTTTTTATTCAGTATAGCCGAGACTTAGAAAAACGTTGCCTTACAAAGAGTGTTATTTCTTTCATATCAAATTAAGTTATTACTTAATTAAGCAAGCAGGGGGCGGAACGCCTTCTTACTGCTTATATTAATAAGATTGTCTTATATATATATATCTGACAAAAAAGATAATTTAACGAACAGTACATAAATATATTCTATAGCATAACAGAAAATAAAGAAACAAAGACTTAAATGGTATCTTTTTATCGTTTCAATACATTATTTATATACTCGTATATATTCGTTTTTTTAATGTATAAATCATATAATGTTAAATCGTGTATATTTTACTTAAATCTTCACGTTCACACTTTAGTCAAAAACATGTCACTTATTATACGGAAATGTAAATTGCAAACTGAATCTTTCATAGAATATACAAACAAAAAATATTTAAGTTTTTCTTGTTATTTTTTTTATATTACAATATTTAAAATTTTCAATATGAAATGCAAGAAAAAAGTGAAAAGCAATGCTACAAAAGTTATCTAAATATATGTAAAAACCCATTAAAAGCGATAAATAAGTCGCGTATTGGTAATTACATCGAGACTAGGATTCTACAGACGTACAGATAAAAAATTAGGCCTTAAATGAAATATTTAAATTTGTAGATAAGTAAATACAGTAACGTTCATTGTGTATACCTAATTGTTTAGATAAATGTATGTATATGCACATTCATACAATTATTTTACCCCTACGTCAGCGATAAGGAAAATATGTAATATATGTAGGTATGTCAATATTTTGTATTTGAATGGGCGTAGGAATAAGGGATTCGGGTGGGCCATGTCCATTCCAGAATAGTCTTGTGCCCATCTCCAAAAATATACCTTGAAAAATAAACAACGAAAAACCTTTATTCGATAAGATCTATTCAAAGCTAAGATTGCAAGCATGTCATTTTGTTTACTTTTCAATAATACTTAATACCTACATGTAACATTCTTGTGGAACACATAAAGATAATTGTTAATAATAATATAATATATACACAGTTAAATTAAATTGCATTTTTTTTATAACAATAGCTATTCTACACAATTTAATACAAATCATCCCGGAAGTTTAATTTTATAAGTGAATTCATTTTTCTAACGTATCATTTAAATGAAATAACATAAATCACCCGAACTCCATCTCCAAAAACCAGTTACATTTGGTGCGCGCCAGAGCGCTGACAATGCGCGTTTTAATATGAATATGAACTACATGTTTACCAAATGATAAAGTCCATTCCAATGTTTAACACATATATCTCCAAGGCTAATACTAATAATAGAGGAAGCTAGAATTTACGTAACAGTTAACGTCATTGATTGATAACGATAAGAAATACAAATATGTTGATCTACAATGAATAAATAATAATATTAGCAAAAACATCGGTCAGAGTTTCCGAGTGTCGCTTCACTGACATTTTTGCTCACGGTCGCCGCCGGAGCGTTCGACACTCGATAGTCGATACAACGAACACTTACCGGCTTCTCATGTTTGTGGGGGAGACCTTCAGTCATTTTCTAAGATGTGATAAAATCGCCGTTCCTCGTGCGGTGACGGCTGACATCTGTAACATACCGGCGAGGTCATTGGGCGTCAATGGTAACGAACTAGCGTCATCCGTTTGGGAACAAGCAACACTCACTTGTGTTTTGTAGATAGAGGAAGCAGACTAAGATTCATGAGGCTGTAGGATTTCCGCGGCAATTCAAGCACTCATGGCTATACGTCGGTAGAGCGCGGCTATCACTGACTGAATGAGTGTAGAGCTAGAGTGAGGGCAGTGAGTGACGTGAGTGACGTCAGCCTCGCGCCCACCGGCTCGCCTCGATCCTCGTTCCTCGCGCCTTTCCGTGTCGGTGTATGACGTGAGCACGTTCCGTTTTGCGTGTTTTGTTTTATTTGTATTATTATAATTCATAATATTGTTCTGTTATGTGGTACAATAGTATATAATGGAACGTAATTTAAGGTTAATGTAAATAAATATTCTGTGGATAGACGGTTATGTGTAGGTATACTTACATTATTGTTAATCTTTTGTTGTTTATATATTATAAAATAACAAGAAATGCGTAGTGACCCATTTTTTGTAAAAAAATGTTGGTTACAGTCGATACGTGTTATTTTCTATACTTAACTACAAATATTATGACAAAGTTAACACTTTTTACAAATCAGCTTCACGCTGTATTCCGCACAAAGCAGGGTAGACAGAGGGAACCTACTCGTTCCGTTGCGCCAAATTCTGGAGGCATTCCGTGTTGAGTAGCGGAACTCAACGCCGCTTGGCCTTAACACAGAGCCAAGAAATATAAATATAAATGTAAATAAATATTTCATTTCCTCGAGTGGAATTGAACCCAAAACCGTCGCGCTACAGTCACACCCTTGTGCCGCTGCGCCATGACGGCCTCTTTAAAAATAAAAAAGAGTATTTCAATAATAAGATACTAAATATATATTATGAATAAATATTTCTCTGATCTAAAGCATTGCCTTGTTAGTATTGGCAGGCGCTGCATTTTGCTGAAAATCAAACATCTAAGTTATAATATGATTATAATATAACAAACAAATAATATGTTTTTACTGCATTTTGTAAGAAATCTGCCGCGAAATCAAAACTATAGAGTACTTCACGTAGACTTACGATTATGAAATTTTAAAAAAATAAGGTGAGAACTTACAATACAAAGGAAGGAAAAAGTTCGAAAATAGAAAATTTAAGTGTGCATGAAATTTGCCAAGAAGTGGGAACTGATTCGCATTTCACCTTAGGGATTGAGATTTTTTAAATATTACGTAAATATAATGATGATGTAATGGTTTTGTGAGGGCAGTCATGGTGAAGGGAAACAGCGAGCTAAATACGACAGTTCGTAGATTGTAGACTCCAAAATTTGTAACATTTAATATTTTTAATTTTTTGCTCTTGTAACTGGTAATGCCTTTAAAATTCGGCGAAAAATACCTATCTTACTTAGAATGGAATGTCGTAACGCTAGGTTTCCAGGTTCCCTTGGCCTAACTATATCCTTACTATGTGCGGGATACAGAAATGTGTTTTAAATAAAAAAAATAGTGTGGCAATAGTGGCAATAGCAACCACAAACATCTTTGAGTCAACATTTGTATTTTTGTTTGGGTCAAGTATTCGTGTAATAGAGTCACTGTTTCTTATTTCTTAAGTAATCTTTTAAATAATTTTCTTAAATTTCTTATACTTCCTTCAATATTTTAGCACTCTTTCATAGAAACAAAAACAATAAGAATTATTGTATAAAAATACAAAAACCTAGATAATAAAATATAAATAAACTTTTTTTATAATTGATATAGGTTCTTTATGTACTATAGCGTATTGTATTTTGAACCCACCACGAGTGTTGGTTGAACACTTGTTACTGAAGAGACTATTTTATCATTGTCTTCATTTCTAATTTACCACATACTAGGTATTCATGTATTATCTATCTCCTGAATCCTGATGTCGCCGAAATATATCATATCAATCGCATAAATCAAGATAAAAGAAATGGATTCTTAATAATTGTTTATTTGTTGTTTGAATTATCGATAGTAAATTATAGTGTGATTTCATTTTAGTTACTTATTATTCCCTAAATACAATTTTTATTGACGTAAATAAAAAAATATATATTTCCTCATTTATAAAGAAAATAAACTCTACGTTTCTGTGGATTAGTCGTGCTGACGCGAGGATCGTCACGTTGTAAAGTTTATGCTCATGTCCTGGCTTATGTTCATTCTCGTGCATGATCTCAAGCTCATGCACATTACGAAGAGCATGAAGTTGAGAGCTCAACATATTCCATGCTAACCCCACTAAAAACAGCGACAAACATACGACACCAAACTTCTATGTGTAATATGTGTATATTTTACAACATTTTATTTTCCCAGACCTTTCATTTTCTTCTTGACAGGTCGACCCTGTGGTTAAAAAAAGTATAATCTACATAAAACAAAAAACATAACCAAAAACTACAAATAAGATAAAGTTAATTTAAAATTAAACAAAAATCTACTTCGCTAATAATCGTGAAAGTTGAGTTGTTTACCAAAAAGGGCAAACGAGCCGAAGGTAAGCGAAATCTTCATTGGCCGGCCTGGAGGGTGAAAGCGGTGATGCATCGGCACAGCGTCAGTTCGCAACAGTTGTGAGTTCTATTTCGACTCGGAGAATGATAATAATTTTCCTTGCACTGGTAACAAAATATTTGTGATTTTTCACTTTCGATACTTGACCTAGAGACCATCATCGTTTTGTTTGCGCGAGTATGCCGTTATTTTGTATAAAATATATAATTTTGTAATGAATATTTTTTGTAATATAAATTTCCATTCTCCGGACTTTTTCCTTTATTTGTCTTATAAGTTCGTGCCAAATATCATACTACCACAAAAGTAACTACTCTATAAGTTTTGATTAAGCATAAAATTTTAAACAAAATATAGTAAATATTTCTCTTTGCGAGATCTTTGGGTGAACTCTATGAGTGCGTTTCGACTCTATATAATAAATAGTATTTCGCCTTTTAATGCAGATATTAATTAAAATATTTTAAAACAATTCTACTAGGTTTGAGAAAAAATTACAGGGCTACTTCATAGGGATTTAGATTAGCTTCCACGAAAATAAAAACTAAAAATCGACGAGGTCATGTAATTGAATTCAGTGCTTATACTTAAGAACGTATAAATTCAATCACAAAATTTATTAAAAAAAAATTAATAATGAAATAATAAATATTCTTTCCTCAAATATTTTGGTCTTCAAAGAATGTTTACTTATAAAATAGGTATTTCCCCTGGCTGATAAGACAACGAGCAATTAGATTATCAACAAATTTAAAATCTTGATATTTTCTGGGTCCAAGGGGCCGTAAACTAGAACTCGAGTAAAAGTGGTTTTGTCAGACGGACAGACGAACAACAAAGTACTCTTGTAAGGGTTCCGTTTTTACGTTTTGAGATACGGAGCCCTAAAAATAGCAATTTTATTTATTTATTATAGATAAAAACTATTATTACACCTATAAAGCCCAGTTTTCAGGGCAAGCGGAGCGGATATTTTATTTACGAGTTTAAACTAAAATCCCCTAATATAATGTTCGCAGTTTAATTTTATTACGGGATTTTAATATTTATATGTTTGCTATAATAGGATTGAAAATAAAAAATAATACTTAATTTTGATACGAATAGTTCTTATAGTGTTACTTAGCAAAATTACTTTTTTAAATACTAAGAAACATGATAAAATTAATATTTAAGAGAGCTAAAATCTGTTTGTTGTATGGAAACAATCCTCCCAATCATGAAAAGATACAGACAACGCAAAACAAAAATAATAACCTAATTGCAAAGCGCGGCGTAGAGTTTCACAATTCGACACGCATGCGACATGTTTCCAGAATTCTGCGGAAAGTGGGGAAAGAAAGTGCCGTAACGGGAACAAAGCGTCCTAACACTGGGTTCCCAGATACCCTTTGCTTACCCCGATAGGTGCGTGTTACAGCGTGAAGATAAAAAAAATCTATATATCTAATTATCATGATGAACTATTTTTTCTATACCAATAATGTAATTTGTAATTTATAATGTAATTCATGGAACACATTACTAGTGCTAGTTGAATTTTCAAGTCCATAAATTTCTTTAGTGCTTTGCCATCTACGAAACTTATGCCTGCTACGTTAAGGGTCTACGATGGCTCAAGAAAGAATTCGATATAAAAATAATTATTTTTAAATTTTACTGCGGTATTTTACGTAGGTTTATGACAGGTTAGATAGCTACCTAACCTAGAGTAAAAACACTCTGTTCTCATTAACTATTGTTTGTTTTCACGTATTTTCCCGCACATAACCAGAGTAAGCAGAGGGTACCTTGTGTTAAGATTCCCTGCACCACTTTCCGCTGAATTCTGAAGGCATTGTATGTTGAGTGACGGAACTTAAAGCCGCGCCTTGCCTCGTTACCAGACCGAAGAAATAAAAAATATTAAATATTTCAATTGTTCCAGAAGGAATTAAACTTACAACCCAATGAGGAAACAGACACACCCTTGTGCCCCAGCACCACGACCGCCCTCAACTCAGCTTTATGGACATTTAATCTAAAATAATTAGTTGCGTTATTTTAATTATTCATCGAGTGATTGCAATCGAAACTGCGTTTTGTTTATATCAAATTTTATTGAATGCAATCGATAGGCGAAAAATTCCAGGAAACACCTTATCAAACGAAGAACTGACAATGATAACAAATTTCCTTAGAGTGATTAATTATGCGACATCGGTCTTTATGTTTGTGTGCCAATCTAAAAGATCTACTTGATTATTTTTGTTATCACAATTATTCATGTGGAAAAAGGGAGATTTTATCATTAAAAAATACTTTTAAAATCTACCGCTTTTTGTATGATGACGACATATTCATTATTATATTATTTTTTTAATTTCACCATTTTCAATCGCGAAATAGAAATGTTTAGGCGGAATGGATTTCTTTTTAATATAATACGTTGACATTTTCCACCAAAGAGATTTGTAATTACTTCGCTTCTCTCCGTAGAACTGACTTTCGCTCTGTTCTTTCCACCCGACTCTAAGAATTTACTCTTGCGAGTTCAAGTTCTCGTAGTCTTTAATGGTGGTTCTCCGCTCGCGGTGGACGTCGGGTTTTAACTAATGAATTTTTAATAATATTTTATCTTTAATGACATGACGATTAAAAATATTTTTTTTATTACTTCGTAAAAAAATAATCTATATTGTTATAAAATAATATAAATATTTAATCTATACATTTATATTATATTAATGTGAAAATATTTTTTCCAGAACGACAGCAAACAGATTACAGAAGAGCACTGAAAGAAAATAAGAAGAATCAGCTTAGCTTATCGAATCCGCAATAAAGGTATACACAGAATGGCAGGTACTAGCGAGAATGTTACGATGAGAATGAATAAGAACGTGCTCAGCTGGTATGGGCACCTCGAACGAATGAGTGATGAAAGAATGGAATAAAAGATTTATTATGGAAAAGTGAGTGGTAAGAGAGGTAGGGGGAGACGTCGGTTGACCTTTGAAAACACAATATCAAAGATACTGGAAGAAGGTACGTAAAAAGCATGAGGACCCCCCGAAGGACATGTACGAATAGATTGATTACAGTGGACGAGGCGAAAGAGGTATGTAGAGACCGTAGCGTTTAGCGCTCCGTTTCGTTTGCCTTAAAACGTGAAACTAAGTTAAGCTAAGTTTGTTACTACAAATTTTAAAAGATAATTTCATTAAGAACACTCATCTGGAAGCTCTTGCGGATAAACTCAGCTCTATTGCGTTCGCAATTAAAAAAGTAAGACAAATGACGGACGTTGAAACCGTCCGACTAGTCTACTATAGATATTTTGTCTAAACGAATGCTGCTACGGGGCAGTCCTGCAGATATAAATTTAGTATTGATTCTCGAAAAAATAACCATTAGATCTATATAAATAGATCTCTAATCTCCCTCGGCCTAAGAGCTCGAGATTCTCTGAGGGAGGTTTTTAAAGATGCAGGTATTATTACAGTTGCTTTACAATTCGTATATTATAATGTTTGACCGAAAACATATACAGTATCATAGTAAAAATTGTTATAGACATGATAGGAACGAGAAATAAGTAAAGATAAGATTGTTACGCCAAGTTTTCGCTTCCAAAAAGTTAATAAATCTTTTATAGGTCTGAGTATACGTGTTTATAATAAAACACCGCAGTGTATTCTTAGTTTGCTACTACTAAAATTTAAAATAACTGTAAAAAAATTCTAACAACTAAAGCTTATTTATTATACTGTTCAAGAATATTTAGAGGATAAACAGGTATGGAATTAATGTTGCCAGCTACTGTAATAAATTGTACCTTTGTCTTTGAAAAGAGCAACTGTTGCGTTTCTTGCCGGCTCTCCTCAGCAGAACTGCCTTCCGAACCGGTGGTAGCTTTTTTATCTGTATGTTCATCGACAATTCAAAAGTGCTTATATTAGTTTATTTAAATAAAGAATATTTTGAATTTGAAAGAAGACAAAAGAAATTCATATTACTAAACAAATTATTGTATAGCTTAAGCGCACAAAGCCGTGATCTGGTCGCTAGTATTAAATAATATTCAGTAGCCTTGCAGAGTGCAACCAATACAGTAAATAATAAATATACCTCCTACTTATTTTAATTTTTTTTGCTTCACGCTGTATCCCGCACATAGCAGGGTAGGCATAGGGAACCTAGTGTTAAGACACTCCGTTCCCCACTTTCCGCCGAATTCTGAAGGCATTGCGTCTTGCGGCGGAACACAACGCCGCTTTTTGCCTCGGCACCAGAGCGAAGAAGTGAAATTATAAATGTAAATAAATATTTCATTTCCTCGAGTGGGGATCGAACCCACACCCGAACGTTACGCTTGTGCCGCTGCGCCACGTCGGTCTTTTATTTAAGCTAATGTCCAATCTGCGTGTCTAATTTCAAATTCCTTAACATTTGAATTAACTCTGCTTTTTTATAGCTGTATGGCGTAAAACCTTCAAATAACTCCGTACGCCGTACTGTATATTTATTGCGGAATTCTAAAAAAAATTATCAATAAATCAATTTGTATTATTTGCTATTTATCTAATGATTACTTGCGATAACCGAAACATCATATTTTAAACTAAGAAATATCAATCACGTATTAATAAATTATGATAATAATTTATATATAAGCGTCGCCTGCACAGGTACTTTATTCATTCGCATTTGTATTAGTTTATATATATTATATGCATAGCTGCTTGTCAAGTGATCATTATAAATCATGAAAGGTAATAATTTTAAAATACTAAATAAGCAAATTAATAAGTGAAAGTATGGATTTTAGTGCGGTGATAAATGTTTGTTTTTCCGAAATCTTGATATTATTTTCCACGTGAAGAATTGAGTTTATCAATTCTCCGCTCCGGAGAGACTAAGTGCGACGTAAACTTCCTCCACTCAGCACGCAATATAACGAAATGAGATGGAACGATTAGGTGGTAGCGGAGAACGAACTCTCTTGATGTTAGGTTCTCTCTGTCTTCTCTGCTATAAGTGGAATAAGGCGTTAATAATTTTGAAATCTTGTGGCTAGTAGTGGTTTAGAGTTTGTGACCGTCTAGAGGGAAAATTTGGACAAGAATTGAATTTCCTTAACAATTTATTAAAAAAATAGTTAAAACTTTTTAACTAATTTTGAACCAATTTTTTTCATTTTTCTTATAATTGTGTATATTTTTATCATAAAAATTAATAACGTAATTTATTTGTTTACAGTCGCAACCATTTTATTGGTGTGCGCATTCGTTCACGGGCAAAATATAGAACTAAATCAAAATGGATGCCCAATAGATAATTCTATAGAAAAACTTTACGCTCATGAAGATTGCAACAAATATTACCAATGTACTCATGGCAACCTAGTAGAACGAATGTGTTTTATGGAGCTTCTATTTAACGTTGATCAACAAAAATGTGATTGGCCTCACGACGTAGATTGCGGCAACAGAATTATTCCTAATGAAAATGATAATGGAAACGGAAGCGGAAACGGACATAACAATGGAAGTGATAACGGAAACGGAAGCGGAAACGGATATAACAACGGAAATGGAAATGGCAATGGTGACGGAAGCGGAAACGGAAATGGAGACAATAATGGATCGTGCAATTGTGAATGCAATTGTCCTGGTCCAAATGAAAATAGCAATGAAAACGGTAACGAAACTGATAATGGAGGTGATGACGGAGACAGTGGTAGTGGTGGTGGTGGAGATTGCGATAACGGTAATGGAAACGGTGACAATGGTGATGGAAATGGTGACAACGGTAACGGAGAAAATGATGGTTCCTGCAATTGTAATCCCGATGAGGCACCCTCCATTTGTGGAAGACCTGGATCTGACAACGTACTCGTAGCCCACGAAGATTGTAACAAATTCTACAAATGTGCCCATGGCCTCCCCGTGCCGCAGGATTGCCCTGGTATACTTCTGTTTAATCCACATATAAATGTATGTGATTGGCCCCAAAATGTAGACTGTGGTGATAGGATTATTCCCGATTCAAATGAAAATGGCAATGGTAATGGCGACGGAGGCAATGGTGATGGAAACGGTGACAATGGTAATGGAAATGGTGACAACGGTAACGGAGGAAGTGATGGCTCCTGCAATTGTAATCCCGATGAGGCACCCTCAATTTGTGGTAGACCTGGATCTGACAACGTACTCGTAGCCCACGAAGATTGTAACAAATTCTACAAATGTGCCCATGGCCTCCCCGTGCCGCAGGATTGCCCTGGTATACTTCTGTTTAATCCACATATAAATGTATGTGATTGGCCCCAAAATGTAGACTGTGGTGATAGGATTATTCCCGATTCAAATGAAAATGGCAATGGTAATGGCGACGGAGGCAATGGTGATGGAAACGGTGACAATGGTAATGGAAATGGTGACAACGGTAACGGAGGAAGTGATGGCTCCTGCAATTGTAATCCCGATGAGGCACCCTCAATTTGTGGTAGACCTGGATCTGACAACGTACTCGTAGCCCACGAAGATTGTAACAAATTCTACAAATGTGCCCATGGCCTCCCCGTGCCGCAGGATTGCCCTGGTATACTTCTGTTTAATCCACATATAAATGTATGTGATTGGCCCCAAAATGTAGACTGTGGTGATAGGATTATTCCCGATTCAAATGAAAATGGCAATGGTAATGGCGACGGAGGCAATGGTGATGGAAACGGTGACAATGATAATGGAAATGGTGACAACGGTAACGGAGGAAGTGATGGCTCCTGCAATTGTAATCCCGATGAGGCACCCTCAATTTGTGGTAGACCTGGATCTGACAACGTACTCGTAGCCCACGAAGATTGTAACAAATTCTACAAATGTGCCCATGGCCTCCCCGTGCCGCAGGATTGCCCTGGTATACTTCTGTTTAATCCACATATAAATGTATGTGATTGGCCCCAAAATGTAGACTGTGGTGACAGAATTATTCCCGATTCAAACGAAAATGGCAATAGTAATGGTGATGGAGACAAGGATAATGGTGATGTGAGTGGAAACAATAGTAATGAAAATGGAAGCAGTGACGAAGACAGTTCCTGTGAAGATAGCAATAGTGAAGAAAAGAGTGGATGCTATTGCAACCCTCAAGAAGCAGCCCCAATTTGTCAACAAGTCGGATCTGATGGAATTCATATTGCTCACGAACACTGCACTAAATACTACAGATGTATATCTGGTATAGCTATCCCAAGACCATGCCCTAAAGGGTTACATTATAATCCTTACTTACAAGTATGTGACTGGCCTCGTGATGTTGATTGTGCAGATAGAATAATCCCTGATCCAGACGACGATGATAGTGAAGAAGATAATGACAGCGATGAAAATAAAGGTATAATTATATGCAATTGTAATCCCGAAGAAGCTCCACTTATCTGTGCACGTAATAATTCTAATAGTGTATTAGTTGCAAGTGGAAATTGTAATCAATACTACATTTGTGACAACGGAAAACCAATTATTAGGGATTGCCCTGGCAATTTACTTTATAATCCCTATAAAGAAGTATGTGACTGGCCACAAGATGTAGATTGTGGTGACAGAGTTATTCCAGATCCAAAGGAAATTGACAATGGCAATAATGGCAGTGATGAAAACCCTTCAGAAAACGAAATTAATCGTCCATGCAATTGTGATCCGGATCAAGCTGAAGCTATTTGTGCCGCAGAAAATTCTGAGAGTACTCTGATAGCCCATGAAATATGCAACAAATATTATATATGCAATTTTGGTTTACCAGTTGTTCAGAAATGTCAAAACAATCTTCTTTATAATCCTTATAAAGAATATTGTGACTGGTCGGTAAACGTAGATTGTGGTAATAGGTTAAGACCAGGAGCAAATGACACTGACGAAGGCAGCTGCAATTGTAGTCCTAACGAAGCTCCTGCAATATGCGCTAATGAAAACTCAAACGGAGTTGTCATCGCTCATGAAAATTGCCATCAATATTATAAATGTTTAAATAGAAGACCAATGGTTCTGTCATGTTTTAATTCTTATCTGTTTGACCCATTCAAACAGAAATGTGACAAACCCGAAAATGTCAACTGTGGTCATAGATTTCGTATAAATAATGACAACTAAAATGACACCATGATAACAGTACATTAAGAGATTTTTAAATGTTCTATTAAAGTATTAAGCTTTGGTAAATTATAACAAGCCAGAGTGACTACGAAAATAACAATGTTACATAATATATAGTATATTTAATTACAGAATTGATATCAAGATATTAATGTGTAGGCGTAGAAAAACACCAATTAAAAAACTAAACTCTCTTTTGTTAAGTTAGTAAACCGTGATCGGCTCTAGTCAAATTGACTTTTATAAAAATATATTTTGTACTCACTTTTTGAAATAAAAATTAAACGCTTCTAAATGTCTAGTTTTATTTTCTATTGCCCTTTTTATTATTATCGTATTTTATGATAGTCAGCAAAAAATAAACAATAGTAGAGGTAGCGACCTCTGAGAGTGCCCCACTTTTGAAGTTACTAACTTGTAAGTACACATACCGTCTTAACTACATATTAGACTGATAATTCGCAAGTTTTCAACTTTGCTAAAATGTAAATATCGATCTGAGCGCGCGAGAATATTGGGATATTTTTGTGCCCTGTTACGTCGACGTGTCACAAATGACACAGCGACTTCTTTCTGTAATAAACATATTTAACCGTTTTGTATTTAAACGGTTAAATATGTTTATTAAAATTTGTATTTAATTGCCCAAAACTTAACTACTTTCTTTATAGACCGGCTCATAATCTTGAGGAACCCCGTTGGCGTAAAAGTAATCTAACTACAACCAATATACAAGATCGTCTTGATAAATTGTAAGAAGCGGTAAAAGATGAAACTCAGAAGTTCAAGATATGAAAAGAAAAACCCAGCCGATTTCGATTACCGCTTTGACCTAATTGAATTAGCCTAATTTTATTAGTGTGATTTTTCGACAACAGCATTTGCAGAATGTGGTCGAACTTTGACTTTTTCCCTGTACAGCAATGCTGTACGTGGCAAAAAAGATGGTGGGTTTTATCCACATACGTAGGACCTCGCTGTTGCAAATTCGCGGCACCTACACGTACTAACCAATAAAAACAAGATAGATTGGCTTGATTTTTTCGTTACATCGCTCGTCAGGATTTAAGAGACGTAAACATTAACGTATTTATACGCCCAGCCGCTTCTGCAGTACCAAGTCTACAGCATCATGGGGTAGGCCACCACCATTTTTATATTAATATAAAAAAAATAAAAAAATTATTTACTTTTTTATTTTCTTACATAGGTATCAATCACTTATTACCCAAAAAACCTTTTATTTACAGCTAGTTAGAGTATGGGTCTAAATGGGTTAAAGTACAAACGCTGGCTTTTAAATATGTTTTTAAGAATAATGTAAATAATGTATATTTACTACTAGCGGACGCGCGCAGCTACGCCTGCTTATTTGCACCCTTAGAGGTGAATTCTAATAAACCATGAAATAGGTATCTTTAAGAGTCCTAATTTCAATTTTTTATTATTTGCTATTTATCTAATAATTACTTGCGATAACCGAAACATCATATTTTAAACTAAGAAATATTAATCACGTATTAATAAATTACGATTATAATTTATATATAAGCGTCGCCTGCACAGGTACTTTATCCTTTGTATTAGTTTATATATATTATATGCATAGCTGCTTGTCAAGTGATCATTGTAAATCATGAAAGGTATAGTAGATTATAATTTTAAAATACTAAATAAACAAATTTAATAAGTGAAAGTACGGGTTTTAGTGCGGTGATAAATTTTTGTGTTGTATTTTGATATTTTGAGTTTATTTTCCACCTGAAGAATTGAACTTATCATTTCAATTATCATTTCTCCGCTCCGGAGAGGCTTAGTGCGACATAAACTTCCTCCACTCAGCACGCAATGTAACGAAATGAGGTGGAACGATTAGGTGGTAGCGGAGGCGAACTATTTTGACATTAGGTTCTCTCTGTTTTCTCTGCTATAACCAATTTTTTTCATTATTGGAACGAAGTTTTGTAACGAAGTTCGTTACGGCAGGCTTGGAAGGGATAGGGATTTCGCTGCGTGACTGAACTGAAAAAAATGTGATAGTAGAACCGTAAGAAAAATGCGTGGAATAAAACCGTTAAATGAGACGTGCGCAGGCGCGACAGTCGCATACACAGACGAGTAGTGTATAATACCTTTCTCTTTCTCCCTCTTTCTTTTCGTTCTCTCATCATTTTTTTGCATGATTGTGTGTTATTGTTGTTTTTTTATTTTAAGTAATTTATTATTTCCTAAAATACTGAATTTCCTAAATACTTTCTTGTACTTAAATAAAAACTAATCAGCAAAATTTAAGAGAAAAATCAAGAAAACCTGCATAAAATTGAGCACGACTTTTTTTGCAAGTTGTGTCGATTCTACATTAGCCGAAGGAACTTCGTTTTTACCTGGTGTCCCACGACACCACATTTTTGATTTGAATTTTGTTATTTTAAATTGCTGTGTATATTTTTATCATAAAAATTAATTACTTAATTTATTTGTTTACAGTCGCAACCATTTTATTGGTGTGCGTATTCGTTCGCGGGCAAAATAGAGAACTAAATCAAAATGGATGCCCAATAGACTATTCTATAGAAAAACTTTACGCTCATGAAGATTGCAACAAATATTATCAATGTTCTCATGGCAACCTAGTAGAAAGAATTCTGTTTAACGTTGATCAACAAAATTGTGATTAGCCTCACGACGTAGATTGCGGCGACAGAATTATTTTTAATGAAAATAATAATGGAAACGGAAGCGAAAACGGAGATAACAATGGAAGTGGTAACAGAAACGGCAGCGGAAACGGAGATAAAAACGGAAATGGAAATGGCAATGGTGGCGGAAGTGGAAATAGAAATGGCAATGGTGGCGGAAGCGGAAACGGAAATGGAGGCAATAATGGATCGTGCAATTGTGAATGCAATTGTCCTGGTCCAAATGAAAATTGCAATTAAAACGGTAATAAAACTGATAATGGAGGTGATGGCGGAGACAGTGGTAGTGGTGGTGGTGGAGATTGCAATAACGGTAATGGAAACGGTGACAACGATAACGGAGAAAATGACGGTTCTTACAATTGTAATCCCGATGAGGCACCCTCAATTTGTCGTAGACCTGGATCTAACAACGTACTCGTAGCCCACGAAGATTGTAGCAAATTCTACCAATGTGCCCATGGAGTCCCCGTGCCGCAGGATTGCCCTGGTATACTTCTGTTTAATCCACATATAAATGTATGTGATTGGCCCCAAAATGTAGACTGTGGTGAGAGGATTATTCCCGATCCAAATGAAAACGGTAATGGCGACGGCGGCAATGATGATGGAAACGGTGAAAAAGGATGGATGTTATTGCAACCTTCAAGAAGCAGCCCCAATTTGTCAACAAGTTGGATCTGAAGGAATTCATATTGCTCACGAACACTGCACTAAGTACTATAGATGTATATCTGGTATAGCTATCCCAAGACCATGCCCTAAAGGATAACATTGTAATCCTTACTTACAAGTATGTGACTGGCCTCGTATATTTACTACTAGCGGACGCGCGCAGCTTCGCCTGCTTATTTGCACCCTTAGGGGTGAATTCTAATAAACCACGTCTTCAATGAAATATTTTTAAGAGTCTCAATTTCAAATTTCAAAAAAATCTGTGGCGATTTAAAGATTTTTGCATACAAACTTTCAATCCCTTATATGCATCCCTAGGGGATGAATTAAAATAACCCACGAAACATGTGTTCAATGAAATATTTTTAAGAATCTAAGTTTCAAATTTTATAAAAATCGGTGGCGATTAAAGATTTTTCCATACAAACTTTCAACCCCTTATTTGCACCCTTAGAGGAAGAATTCTAGAAAATCGTGAAACATGTGTTCAATTAAATACTTTTAAGAGTCTGAATTTCAAATTTTATAAAAATTGATGCCGATTTAGAAAAAAAAACTATACAAACTTTCAACCCCTTATTATACAAACTTCCAACCCCTTAGGGGGAGAATGCTAGAAAACGATGAAACACGTGTTCAATTTAAAACTTTTAAAAATCTCAATTTCAAATTTTATAAATATCGGTGCCGATTTAAAAAAAAATCCATACAAAATTTCAACCCCTATTTCACCCCTTTATGGTTAAAATTTTTGAAAATCCCTTCTTAGTGGATGTCCAGATTACGAAAGTAAACATCTTTCCAAATTTCATGTTTCTACCATCAGTATCATCATTACCTCAGTCAGTGAGGACAAACAGGAAGTCCTTTTATATATATAGACTAGACCCTTTACGAGGGCCTTTACTCCTGCCAGATGTTCTTAAGGTTGTTTAAAATTGGGGCAAATGACGTTAAACTATCAAGCTTTAATTTTAAATATACCTATTATTTACGGACTATTTTAAGACCCGTCATAAGCATCCAGATCAAGCCGTAGCGATGGCTCATTCATCTTTCCAGATAGAGATATACCGTTATTTGGCGCTACCTCTGAAAGGTTAGGTTAGTGAGTAGGCATACTGTCTTATCTATATATTAGACTAATATCGAAAAATAAAAAGAAAATTACTGAAGCAATGATAGTATTATTAACTGGAAAGAAAATCTACCCCGAGTGTAAGTAACTAGCATAAAGTAACCGTAGGCATTGCTGAGTCTGTGATCAAGATTAACTTAAAATATTATCTATCTAATTTTCTCTGTATGACAATATAAAATTTCTAGCTAAAAGTCAAAAACAAACAAATCAAAAAGAAAAATTGTTGTTGTTGTTGTTGTTCTTTAATTATTTCTTTGTCTTACTTAAAAAAATGTTGCCAAGTGTTATGAAATACTTCGACTGACGTCAGGAGACAAAGACGTATAAAATTAAATATTTGTATCAACGCGTATCAACGGTGTACTCGGAATTTGTTATACGATAACCACTTGTACAATACGATTAAAATATAATTAGATTTTCAATATCCCTTTTTTGTATGTATCATCTTTCAATAAATTTCTATTATCTTCAGGTTTTATTTGTACATATTGTTAATAAAATAAAATCAAATCATTCATAATATTTTCTTAGATTTTATCAACAATACTTACAGAAACAAATAAAAGAAAAAAGAGTGTTTGAAGATGAAAAAAAAGAAAAATATTATAAGAAGAAATTTATTTTTATATTTCTGTATTTTTCTTGTAAGAAACTAAGAAAGGTACAAAATTGGCCTTCAAGAGATTCTAAGCAATTTGCAAATACTGAAGCAATGAAATTTCAGTCATTAATTTTCCTTATAAACTTTATTATATGTTGTATGTATATATATTTATGTATCAAGTTAAAATAATTTCAGAAAAATATACAACTATATATGTAATTCAAAGTTAAAAATATGGTATCAATAGGCATAAGTTGATTAAGGATTTCCATAAAATATTGTTCATAATATGTTCGCTAAAATATCTCGTCTACTGTCTAAATGCTTGTTGAAAGAGTTGAGGCAACCAGCTCTATAGGGGAAGTCACATACCTGAAAAAGTAAATATTATTATCATTATTTTCGCCATCATCATCCACCGTTCAACACGGAATGCCAGAATTCGGCGGAAAATGGGGAACGGATCTTAACACTAGGTTCTCTCTGCCTAACCTGCTGTGTGCGGAATACACCGTGAAGCTGGTTTGATTTTAATTTTATTTAATCATCATCATCATCATAATGTGGAAGGCAGGAAAACTGACTGGCCACATTGTAAATATTACAATTAAACCGTTTAAAAGAAAATATACGCATATTTCCATATTATAAATAAATTAAGCATATTATTAACTAACCTGAAGAACTCTGTTGAAATGTGTAGTAGGTGGGCACTCTCTTAATACTCTTTCACCCCAAACACAATAGTAGAAGAGATTACACTCCTCTTCATGTGGAATTAGCCAATGGATGTGAGGGTCCACAGGGCAGCCATCTGAATTTAAATCAGGTGATGATCCGTCATCTGGGTTTAATGTTGGCGCTTGAGTTGTGGTAGTAGAGCTGGAGGTCGTAGTGGGTGCTGGAGTTGTTGTTGTTGACGTGGTTGTTGTGGGTGCGGGAGTAGTAGTGGTTGTTGTTGTTGTTGACGTGGTTGTTGTGGGTGCGGGAGTAGTAGTGGTTGTTGTTGTTGTTGTAGGTGCCGGGGTTGTTGTTGTAGTTGTAGTAGTAGTGGGTACCGGGGTTGTAGTAGTAGTAGTGGTAGTAGTGGGCGCAGGGGTTGTAGTAGTAGTGGTGGTTGTCGTTGGAGCTGGAGTTGTAGTTGTTGTCGTAGTGGTTGTCGGTGCTTGGGTTGTGGGCGGCGATGTTACAGGTGAAACGGTTGACGGTAAAAATTCCTCAGGAACGATCCTATCAGTACAATCCACGTTGTGTTGCCAATCACACTGCCACGTTGCCAAATTGAAGAATAGGTCATGAGGGCATGTCATTGGTATGGGAACTCCAAATGTACATTTGTAGAATTTATTGCAAACTTCATGTCGCAGTAGTTTTTCTATGGTCCAATCATGTGCCTGTTCTGATGGACATTGGTCGTCGTCGGCAGCAACCAATGTCGCTATTAAAATCAATATCGTCGTAACACCTGAAAATTTAAAACATTTTTTTTTAATTATCCTTATAAGTTTTTATTTATATTTACATAATTTGACAAAAACGCAATTTTTATCAAAATATAAAAATCCGATACACTAAGAAACGTACCATTCATATTAAACATTTTACAATAAACATGGTAAGCAAGCTTCGTAATAACATTATATATAGTTTTAGTTAATCAAATCTATTATCATGTAAATCTAAATTATTCCTGTTAATTACGTATGTATCAATGTTATCATTTTCTTTATCAGCTATATTGAAATGAAAGGAAAAACAATATGTTAGTCAGCTGTGTATTTAATTTTTTCATATATACATATAATTATACATATCAACAGTCTCAACAGTAGGTAAAGAATCGAAAGCGAAGTGAAATTTCTTTTGTTGCTATTTAATTACTAATAAGAGTAGTTTTCGATTATATAACGATTTATTTCGAAATTTTGAATAAAACCTCATTAACCCTTCTTAGTAGTACAAAAGAACAATAAAAACATTTGTGATTTTTCACATTCGATTCTTTACTTAGCATCGATAGGTATATTCTTTCAAAAATGGCAGTCAAAATATGCATATTTATAAAAAGAACTATACAATATATTCAGGAAAAGATTAGAATAATGACATTATATTTATGACTTACGGACGCCCTTGGATTTAATATACGAAAATTCGTCATTATAAATATACGAAAAGTCTGGAGTTTTAGTCTATCAACATAAAAGTTCTTTAATATTATTAAAAACCAAAAGGGATATAATTATTTTATACTTGTAGGTTTTTTTATTGTGCATTAAGTCAATTTCGATACTAAAGTTCCAAAAATATTTTAAAGTAATCTTAAAAAAAAAGAATGCACTCGCAAGTTAGCATTTTTTAGGGTTTTGTAACTGAGACGGAACCCCACCTGCAGCAGCTGTAGTAATTAAATTTATTTAGAAGTGAGAACTAACAATACAAATAAAGAAAATAATGTGAATAGTTACATTTTACACAAAATTCATGTTATGCAAACGTAAGTTTCTCAACTTTTATAAATTGTACTTCCCGTTCACTTATAATCCTAAATTGGTACGGAGCCCTAGGTGCGAATCTTAGTCGCACTTAACCGATTTTTTTAATTTATCTTTTTAATTGTTTCCTTATATTATGTTTTATCTTATTTATCAAATTCTACGTATCAATCCGATGATAAGAAAAATTGACATAATTTAACTTTTAAACATTTTTTTTTACATAAGTGTACTTAACAATTCCAATTTCATATATATATAAAAAATATACACACATATTTATTAATTATAAAATTTTCGTGTCTAAACAAAAAAAAAATATATAGGTCAAAAACAGATGAGATTCGAATTGGCAAGGGGAGAATGGCGCCGCCACGGCGGGAGCTTCTATAACCTAGTCGTCGCGGAGTCTGCATACAGTTTTCATCATCGCCGCCCGCCTTCCGTTACATACCAACATACCGTTCAATATGACCTTCCATTACAATAATAATAATTAAATATTTATATAAAAATGAAATTATTTACAAAATTTAAATTGGCCATGTTATTTTTCATATTTTTTACGTTACACGTTTACACGCTTGCGTCTACAAAAACCAAATCGGTGGACAATATAAAAAAATCGTTGGAGGAACACCAAGGACATTTATTCGTGAACAAAAGTAAAACAAAGAATGTGCAATTCAAAATTGAGAATGTTACTAAAGTTACTTATGTACCTGTCGTACCTAAAAAGAAGAGGCTGGAAAAATTAATAACGCCAATCCAGTGAGTATTGGATAACTTTAATTAATGTTTCTTTTTACTTTTATCATTAATACACTCAAGTTGTTTGTGTTACGGTACTATCTATTTCTTTTGATCAAAGAAATATTTTTTTTTATTAATTCATTTCCCCGAGTAGGAATAGAACTTACTACGGTTACGTTACAGCCACACGTTTATAGTAAAAACACATATGTAAAACATATGTGGAAACTACAACTATACAATATAATTTCATAGAGTGCAACAATGGGCACAAGAATTGTCAGAAAAATTATACAAAACAGAAACACAGTTCGTCCGGCGAGACGTATTGTTGAAGGGATTTTCCGATGCGAAGGTCGATGTTCGAAATGGTCCAGCAATTGTAGAGAAGACATCAAGAGCTTTGCAGGAACTCCTCGAGCGTCGAGGACAAGCCGCTGAGATGATCATGCGGAAAGCTGAAGAATTAGCTGCGAACAGATTTCCTCCACCTAGCAATTATCTCTTTACAAAAAGTGAGGTAAGTATTGTTTTATTTTATTCATTGTATAAAATGAAATGAGATTTTTTTTCTTTTGTTTAAATAGATTTTCTCCTTTATAATAAAACTAGTGGACCCGAACGCGGCTACGCCCGCTTGAACTATACGAATATTTATTAAATATATTTATGAAATTATTTTCAGTTTTCAATAGAGACATGAGTTAAGCAAGTTCATTATGGGTGACGTTTTCTAACAACAAACTTTGCAAATCGTTGCTTAGCAACGCTCGCGTAGTGACGGTTGTTATAAACATGGCGGAATAAATTGCATGTCAAATTAATAAGTATTTTAATATATATACGTCTATATCGATAATATTACAAATATGAGAAAAAAAAGTATCCTATGTTCATCCCGAGACCCTTAAATATCTCTATATGAGTATTTTATCACAATTAAATTAGCGGTTTGGGCCTGATTGCGTAAAAGACAGACAGACAGACAGAGTTACTTTCGAATTTATAATATAGGTATGGATTATACATTCAAGCCTGTAGTAACAAACAAGTAATTTTTATTTGTATACGAGTGCCTAAGTAAACAAAGAAATTTAATACAAAAAATCTTTCAAAAGGGAATAGAACCTACACTTTAACGGGAAATTGCCAAATACGTCACGATGACGTCTTAAAGATTAAAAGTGGGAGAAAGTTGCACATGTAAATACATGACAAAACTTTCGCCGCTCTAAAAACAACTATTTAGAGAGCCTTGCTTATTAAAAGCTTGCGTTTTAGGGTGTAGATGATCCAGAGGCGCCGGAGACACCTGAGAGCGATCTGGAGCTTCCTTTGAATTGCAGCAAATTGAACAAAGTGAAGCTGACGAACAGCGTCCACTTTGATGCAAACGTTTCTTTAGATTACAGCAGCGTGCATGTAGCCGCGGAGGTGTTTCAATGCGGTGAGAACAATCATTTTAGCGTATACTTATAGAGATATGATATAAACTATTACATTTTTAGAGTTCTGTATACCAAAAGGAAAAACGGAAGCCTTATGGGATCAGTTGTTTAAGTTTCCAAAATATATTTATTAATTTTCAATTGATATACGTTTACCTCTTTCACTATTTTTGTATATGATATATATATATATATATATATATATATAAATGTTCGAGCTTGCGTTTTAATTTTATTGCAGATCCCCATGTATTAGAACACATCCACTGGACAGAGGGGCTGATTTCTGTGTTTCGAGAAAATTACGCTCAAGATTCATCTATTGACTTACAATACCTATGTAGCGCTAAAGGCTTTCTACGTCATTATCCTGGTACGTACTTGCATTACTTAATCCTATCCTATCCTATCCTATCCTATATCTTATAAAACAAAGTCGCTTTTCGTGTCTGTCTGAACTTTCTAACTCTTCTTCTTCTAAACCACCCAACGGATTTTGATGCGGTTTTCACCATTAGGTTGAGTATTTCTCAAAGAAGGTTTATATATAGTTTATTATTTGTACATTCTTATGTAAGTTAACATAAATAAGAGAAATGTGTAGAAAGTCCTACCCTTTGATGCACTTTCACTTTTCGGCATATTCGTATCTTTTAAGGATAACATGTAGTGATAATTTTTCTGTCTAAAAATAGTAATTACAATATATTTTTATTGTGAGGGATATTTTTTCTTAATGGTATTAATCCTTATCCTTTAAAATACTTTAATAATTTTCTACGTTAAACGAAGATAAAATTTGTTTTTTACACAATTTCGAAATTGCGAATAGTTTTAAAGAAAAACGCAATTACTTGTTGACACATCACGCCGTTGACACCTCAGCTGTATCGAGTCAAGTTTCACTTATCCCTTACTCTCAGCATATAAATAATTATATTAGTTACGTTGGCCATATAATGTAGATCAAAACTGTCTTTTACTGTTTTTCATTTTAATAAGTACTTTAGAAGTTGTTACAATTTCAAAAAATCCTTGCTGCGAAACGGCTCGCCCCTCGCCATGCGTCCCTCCGCGCACCGCGACGTTTTGCGTCGGCCGCGCCTCGTCTACCTTACACGCATCGGTGGTTCAGTGGTAAAATACTCGCCTGCCATGCGGGCGGCCCGGGTTCGATTCCCGGCCGATGCATTCTATTTAATTTTCCTCACAGGCAGCCACATAGTGCTTGCTTTTCATCAGGGACAGAGTACCGTCTTCCCTACCCTAGCCGTGTCGCTGTAAAAGCCAATAGGGCTAACAGCATTAACCGTCAGAGAACCAAGGCCCTGATATCGTTCGGAGCTACTACGGAGATGGCAGAGAGAATGCTTCAATTCTGCGCCTGGCAAAGTAAATTTAGAAGTGATTGCACGCACTTTGGAGTTATCCAATAATTATAATGTATTTCCATGCGACATAGTTGGTTACATCTTTCGTTTAAGTATTTTTGGGTAAGAGAATAGTAGGTAGTCTGTTGTTTATAATTTCTTTCGTTTAAGTTTTCTGTTGTTTGTGTTATTTATTTGTGTTTATTTTAAAGCAATTGGAAAATCCTTATTGGAACTACGAAAATGTGGGTTGCATTAGGGCTTAATTAATTTTCACATTATCTTAAGTGCTTTGCAAACATATATTATATGAATAATTTAGTAGTTAAAACGGGCGAAGCCGCGATGGGGTCGCTAGTTTTAATATAAATTTAAATAAAGTGGCCGTGCGAATCTTACTCTACAAAATATCTAAATATAGAATATATGCCAAGTAAGATTTTTGTTTAAAAGAAAATGAAACACGTTCACTGTGGCTTAAGGTTGAAAGCGTTATATTATTTATTTACAAAATATGAGGCCGAAAAAACCTCAACTGCACCAGCTGCAAGTTCTCAAAAATAGATCCCACAGTGAGCTTGTTAAAAGTATATATTAAGAAACTCTTTCTCTACTATTGAGTTAATCATTGACCACGAATTAAAGTAACGCTTGATTAAAACTATTTCATAGATTGCTTATTAAAATTTTAGTACTAATATGATTTATATGTATGGCTTAATAACAGTACGGCTTGTATAAGATGATATGATATGAAAAAGCAAGCAATTACTAATGCCCTTAAAAATGTTTTTCTTGTAATTTTACTGATATATTTGGTGATAATATTCACATTTGTTGTCTATTATTAATATACATGTTATTTAAATTTATTTCAGTTAATTTCTAAGAATTATGTCTTTTAATCTATATAAGTATATGCTATTACGTTGCGTTTCACTTTATTATTCAATAATAATAGGATACCTATCTATATATTAATAACTGAAACAAAAACTTTGTATCTCTTTTTTATGAAACTGTGCGAGCGGAGAAATCATATTTTTTTAAATAATGCATAAGAAATACATTAAATTATTAAATAAACCTAAATTTCGGCGTTGAGTGCCTATTGCTGGCTAATACTTGATCTTACGACAATGTTTACATGTTCATATTTAGTGTTCATATTCTCCTTTTATTATTTTTATGCCAGTCTAAAACAACCTGTAACCATTCTGTCTAGACATTTTTATCATCATATTTAATGATAAATGTATTATAAAAAATTATAATAAATAAAACTAAGTATATTTATAACATTGTAGCTGCACTATGGCACAGTATGTACAAATTAAAAACAGAAGGCGAGGATTTATACGACTGTAGGCTTCGGCCGTGGTACGTCAGCGCAAGTGGTGCCCCTCGTGATGTCCTCATACTGTATGATTTTTCTGGATCCATGAACTCCTCGAACAGAGCCATCGCTGAACACTTCACTCAAGCCCTCCTTAATGCTTTGACTGACGATGACCAAGTAAATGTGCTGCGTTACAACGTGGTTGTAGAATCACCTATACCTTGTTTCAACAAGAAATTGGTTCCGGTTGGTATTTTTGACAATGTAGTTCATGATTCATAAGTAAATTATCTAAGCAAATTGTTTTCTAATATCAAGCAGTATTCCACACATAGCAGGGTAGGCAGAGGAAACCTGGGAACCTAGAAACTTCCGTTCTCAATTTCCAGCGAATTCTTATTTCACAGGCCAATCATGTTAACTCAGCGGCTATGATGGCCTCTCTAAAGGATAAAAATCCAACAAATGAAACTAAAATGGAAAAAGTATTGACAGAATCAGTTAAAATACTGAACAAACAACTCAAAGCTAAGGACACGCCGAACGCTTGCCAACAGGCAATTGTTTTACTAACGGACAATCTTTATGATAATTATACTGAACTGATGCACCGCCTAGATCCTAGTGACCATATAAGGTAAACTAAATGTCTAATTGCTTGCTTTCTTTTTAACTTATATTTTTACTGCCAGCATTTTGCCTACCAGCTTCAGCATCGTAGGCAGAGGCAACATAGGAATCTAGTAGTTCCCCATTTTTGGCAGCATTCGAATTCTGACGATATTGCGTGTCGGACTCAACACCGCGCTTTGCCTCGTTATCAGAGAAGAGAAAATAAAAATATTAAATATTTCAGTTAATCGAGTGAGAACTGAACCCATATCCTGTTTTACAGGTTTACTGTCGCTCATATGTGCTCTTGAATTACGACTGGTCTTTAATTAATATGATATTAAAAATATTGTCTTCACTCGTTTATTAGACATGTCATTGTTACCTTTTTGGTCGTTGGCATTAAACTTAGCAGACTCTTAATAGTTGGTACTAATTGTCAGAAAAATACTGATAAACGGAAATATCTAACGGAAATACCTTTTAATATATTAAAGATAAACAATTACAGATTATTTGTACTATGGCTCCACGATCCCTTTGGTTTGCGCGACTCTACGAGATTTTATGCGAATTGGATAACCTGTGAGCGCGACGGCTATTTCGCGGAGCTGGTGACCGACTCTGACGTCACCGAACAAGTGATGAACATTCTGCGTGTCTTAGAACGCCCTTTAGTGTCTCAAAGGAAACATAGACTAAGAGTGTATAGCGATGTCTATGCTAATGTTGAGGTATTTAGTTATTCATTAATTTTAATAATTTATAGTTTTCTTTACGCCTTATCAAGCTGAATATAGAACTGTATTAATTATTATAAATTTAAAAGTTTAATTTAATGTATAATTTGGATTATATTATGATCAATTCTGCTTTCTAATATTAACAAAATTCATATGTAACTTTTGTAGGATCCTCGAAGAGGTGAATATTATTGGCAACAAAAAGAAAATGCAGAGCAAACATATCGTTATGGAGAATTACGTCGGAATAAAGATCAATTCCTCACCACAAAGAAACAATATGGCGACTACATTCACATGCATCAACTAGTTAGTGTATATAATTAAAAAATAACAATATATATATATTTCAAATACCCAGGCCAGAAGCCTTATTTCCATTATGTCGTTCTGGTGTAGAGGCAAAGCCTGGCGTTGAGTTCCGTCACTCAACACGCAATGCCTCTAAAATTCGGCGGAAACTGGTGAACGGAGTGTCTTATCACTAAGTTCCCTCTGCGTAACCAGCAGGGTGCGGGATTCAACGTGAAGCTATATTTAAAATAATCTTATGAATTTTATGAATTGATTGATTTCAGGAAGACTTTGGTCAATATTATGAGGGTGAAGACATAAACTACAGATTTCAAATAAGTGTTGCAGTACCCGTCTTCGATAATACTACTTGGGAGGTAAGCGTATATTCATTTAACCCAAGAACATGGAGTATTTACAACATATTCCAAAGCTGGCGTTGAATTCTGCCACTCAACAAGCGTTACATATCAACTGTGTCTTAATTGCGACCGGAGTGTCTTAATTAATACAAGGCTCTCAGGTTCCCTCTGTCGCGATGATCTCCTTAAATTTTTGTCAATAATATTTTACGGAAAAAACAATACCACTATGTTATTACAATACTAATTAAAAATGTTATTTTAATAAATAACAATTTAAATATTACAATTTAATATTGTTTCAGAATATCACAATTACTTTGGATGAGGTAAACTTCCTAACATTTTATAAGTTTTTTTATATATAAAAACATATACGACTGTAAACGTAACAGGTTATGGGTTCGATTCCCACTGAAAGAAACATGTGAAAGTGCTAGAATGGGAAGGGATTGTCTTAACACTGGTTTCCCAGGTTCCCTCTGGCTACCCTGGTATGGGCGTGGATACAACGTGAAGCTAAAAGAATTTAAGGTGCCATTATATCCATCGAATCTGCCCCTGCCGCTGCCACCTCTCACCGCGCGAATCTACCACCTGCACGTGGCCGAAATGTTTTTCCACTTTTTGACAGAAAAATTAGGATGTTTTCTACTCCTATATAGAAGTGTTATTTCTACATTGTCCCTATCTTAATATTTTTTACTTAATAAATGAACATGGTAATTTCAGGAAAAGCAAAGGAACTCGACCAGAACGGTATTGTACAATTTTACTCAACTTATTTACATTAAATGATTATTATGAGCAGCACAAGGGTGTGACTGTAACGCGACGATTGTGGGTTCGATCCTAACTCGAGGAAGTGAAACTTTTATTTACGATTATATTTCCATTTCTTCGCTCTGGTGATGTGGCAAAGTGTGGCGTTGAGTTCTGCCACTCAAAACGCAATGCCACCAGAATTCGGCAGAAAGTGGGGAACGGAGTGTCTCAACACTAGGTTCCCTCTGCTGTATGCGGGATATAGCGTGAAGCTGAAAAAAAAATGATTGTTATAAAAAATATATACAACCCAAAAAAATATAAGGGCCTGTATCATTTTTTTATTGACTTAATTATTTATTAATTCATTTAATTATATAATACCTAGTATTGTAGATATGTATTAATATTTTAATAGGATTTAGTTTTGTATCTAATCCGCCATTGACATTCGGCCATAATTCGGAGATGTAATTTATAACAATTTAATTAAAGACGATTTCAGGCCATGGCTCTGGGCTACAAGGGTGTGACTGTAACACGATGGTTTTGGGTTCGGTCCTCACTCGAGGGAATGTCAGACGTAGAGTTCAATTCAACACGCAATGTTTATAAAAAAATTTGACGGAAATTGGGGAAGGGAGTGTCTCCTTCTGTGTGGAGGATACAGCGTGAAGCGTAATAAACTTAGTGATTAGTGATTTTTCATTCATTTTCTACCTAATTGGCGTAGGGTCAAATCATTCTTTAAACATAATAAAACTGTCAAAGCAAATAAGTAGGCACCTATTTCTGACATTAATTTTTATTCGATTTTACAGTATCCTGTCAATCGCCTGTTGGGTGTCGCTGGCGTTGACATCCCCATTGATCATCTGAAATTGGTGCTGCCATTTTATTTAGTAAGTACTTTAAAATTATTATTTAATATAAAAAAAAAAGATACGTAATAAATATGTAAGATAAGTATAATATTCACATGATGATATTGTAAAGTTAGTAAAGAGAGAAAAGAAAAAGCGGGAAACGAAGTGTCTTAATATTAGGCTACCAGGTTCCCTCTGCCAGGTTTCCTTCTACGTGCGGGATAGAGCGTGAAGTTGTAAAATCTCTAAATGCGAATCGAATCTACAATCATCGTTTGCAATCAAACATGACTCACTTGTGCCAGTTGAGCAATTGAAATATAAATATTTTAAATACTTAATATATTTAAGGAAAATGCTTATGTCATTTGTAGGGACTTTCCTGTATACCGAGTTTCCATGTGGATTAATGATAACTGAAGAGGCAATATATCTGAAGTAGTACGCGTGAAATGCATGACAATTACGTTTTCTATAAGTGACTAATGTACGTCTAATATTATAAAATTGAAGAGTTGCTTTACTTGAATGTGATATCGCATAAACTTCTGTTCCATTTTTTTATATTAGATAACCCTTTAATAAAGGATGGCTTTACTGTGTATATATATATGTATATGTATTTATCACACTGTACATAGTAAGAGAGACAGAAGGAACCTGGCAACCTAGTGTTAAGACACTCCATCCCTATTAAGACATTTCCGTAACCCACTCTCCGCTGAATTCTGTAAATATTGCGTGTTGAGTGGCCGAATTAAACGCCGCGTTTTGCTTCGTCACCAGAACGAGGACATGAAAATTGTTAATTGTTATAAATGTATCTATGATTAAAATAAACGTACTATATTATTGGTGTGAGAATCAAAAACTAACGGTAGCCAGAGTACTAAACAGATACTTGTAAAACCAACTCGGATTTAACTATCCGCTCTAGACCTTCATAAAGATAAATGTAGAAAACCACACGTCATAGGTGGCTCGTTTATAGAATTTGTTACAGTATAATGAGCACGAGGTCTCACA
This sequence comes from Heliconius nattereri, assembly GCA_013403645.1. Lineage (NCBI taxonomy): Eukaryota > Metazoa > Arthropoda > Insecta > Lepidoptera > Nymphalidae > Heliconius > Heliconius nattereri. Next base: position 5,453,194 of record JAAIXI010000224.1, on the reverse strand, counting down.
AACCTCATTTGGAAAACTTGACACGATTTCCAACATTTCTCAAGTACTTGAATTTATATACCAGCCTCCATATGTATGTAGTTGGGGTATGCATGTGATAATTAAATTTGTTTGAAGTCGATGACACTCTCGTTTTTTAATAGTAACAGAAATGTTTCTATCTGAATTGTTTTTTTTTACAAAATTATGGTTGCTAGCCTTTTTTGATATAAAAACAGTTTCGATGTTTTGTTTCTTAATAACAAAACAAACTAGGTGTGTGTATATTTAGATACACATTACATATGTGTCCTTTTAATCATACAATAAAGTCTTATATTTGTTTTCGTTTTGATCGACGGCTGCCGGGTCCAGCCCGCAGGGTCCAGGTCGTCCGCTGTCCACTTCCACATGTTCTTTCTTCTTTTTCAGAGACAGACCTACCTTCCCTCTTCCCTATCATGCCGGTGTCGCTGTAACCACCAATAGGGTTAACAACATTAATCACATGATCAAAAAAAATGCAAAAGATAATCCTCAATAATGTCTGAATATGAAAAGTCTTAGTAGAATCCTAAAACTGTGAACTAAATAAAATTGTATCTTAAAAAAATCTAAAAAACTTAATTAAATACATTTTAACATGTATTTAAGTAATGGGAGGGAACCTAGTAAGTAAGGCAGAGGGAACCAGAGGGAGAGGGAGGATAAATTCTAGAGGCATTGCGTGTTGAGTGGCGGAACTCAACGCTGCTGGAAAGAAAGATTTAAATAAATATTTTATTTTCAGGTAGGAGCTGGAGGTTCTTTGTCTATAGTGGATCATCGTGGCAATATTGTTTTGCACGAAAATGCAAAACCAGTGGTAAGAGCTGCAACTGAAATTTTTTTTTGTAATTTATTAAAAAAAATAAACCTAAATTAGCCTAAGATCTAGCCTTAATCTAATAATGGTATATAAATGATTACGAAGAAAGTAGAAATTTTACTTATACTTGAATATTATGTACTTAATATTACTATAAATATTATATGCATGCATGAGGGCATGCCCGGAGGAGGTTTACATGAAGATGTGGATGACAGTGGACAAGGTGAAAGATATATGCTGAGACCGTAGCGTTTCTCCAAGGATACAGCGTGAAGCTAGTAGTAGCGGCAGTAGTAATAAATATTATATATAGATACTATATGTATATTTACTTAAAATCAAGAGTTTGCGTACTTATCGTAAATTTCAATTGTATCGCCAAGCATTGTTATCTGTAGAATTATATGGCTATTCAACATGATTAAAAAAAAACAAAACCATATCAGCTTTAGAATCCTCATCGATCTTTGAGTACCTTTTTGATAAGGTTCACTCTCAGTACATAGGAACTAACATTTTCAAATAGATTATCTAACAATCGCGGAAAACAACTTTCATTCTTTTAATGTATGCCGACGGAAAATCAAATAAAGATTTTATCATTAGGTCATAATAATCAATTTTAAATATATTACTATCTGCATATTATAGACTTTGATTAAGTACTTTTTTAAAATTATTTCTATTAGCTATTAATAATACTTTTTTGTATACTTTAAAAAATAAATTCATTTTAGTTCGATGGAGATATATTAAAACCTGGCTATCGAACTGTTGACTTTCTTGACGTGGAACAAGCTGCTGAAGATCATTTACCCAGAGAATATCCTGAACACTGGAAAAAGGTATTTTTCACATATTTTAAGCTATACCGTATAATACTTATATAATTATCATAATATCGACTACCATGATACGAAGAAAATCGGGCAATAGATTCAGGATTCAGGGTCAGGCATTTTATGTGTGTGATGATAGTAAAGTTGTATAATATAATAAAATCACTATTGAGAGGAAGAGTACTCCATTTCTTACATTCCGCCATTTTATAAATATAGTATGTTAGGTAATGGGAAACAAGGAAGTACCTTAGTAAAACGTACGTAACAAACGAACAAATGGAAATATACATGTAGATAAACATTTTATTTCCCCGAGTGGGGATCGAACTAACAACCGTCGCTTTATAGTCACACCCTTGTGCCGCTGCGGCGATCTCAAAAATGTAAATTAAGCCGACTATAATTTTGTTTCAGCTGAATTTATACTTTAAACTTTTGAACATTAATTATTTCAGGAATATTATTTACTAACATAGCGTTTTCAGTCAATTAATAAGAAGTTTCTGGAAATAATAGCTACGATGAATAATTTAATAAATTAAATTAAATAATTTAAATAATTTCCTTATCTCAATATTACTAATTTTGTATATCATTTAGATAATTTTGATTTTATCAAAGGTTCAATATCAAGTTTATCTAAAGATTCTTTACTAGAACTTAAGGTCTATGAAAAATTATAATCACCTCACCTCACTCACCTCTTGTATTATTCATGTATTAGACAGTAAGATCAAAATATTAAATTAAATAGATTAAGTTCAGGCAAAACGCGGCGTGGAAATCTGCCACTCAACACGAATTCGACAGAGAGTGAGGAACGGAGTATCTTAACACTAGGCAGAGGGAATGTTTACCCTGCTGTGTGCGGGATACAGCGTGAAGCTAATTATTATTATTTTTTTCAATTAGATTAATATTGTCTTTATTTTGACTGAATGGTAAAAATGGGCAAGTAATGTTTTGAATGCAATAATATTTAATTTTACAAGAGATGATTGAAGCTGCAACCATCAGTGAAGTCTTTTCAAATTAATTTGAACGATTATACAGAATTTTGACTCAATGATGTATTGGTTATTATCCTTTATTTCACAATATTAATAAGTTTTAGTTGAAAAAGTATTTTTCAAACCGAACTAATTATATTATTATTTTATTAAGTTTCGAAAGGATTTAATTGTCCGTTATCCCATTGGACATGAAGATATAGAGGCAAAAACTGTATACGAAAACGGTATGCGGGCGATTATAGGGAGAAAAGATTTCTATTGGAAAAGAGTTATGGATCACTATACAATTGTGGTCGCTCTACCAAAGTTTAACCTAAGACATGCAGTTTTGAAAGCCAATTTCACGCAAAAACTCGCGCAAGAAGCGTTTGACGTGCTACAGGATTCTGAATTTGCTGTGCATCCCGAATGGTGAGTAACACGGATTTTAATTTAATTAAAAATGTTAATTGTAAATATTTGTTTGAGTTTCACGCTATCCCGCACATAGCGGGATCAGTCCGTTCTCTCTTTTCCGCTCTTCATCGAAAAATGTCTTAAATTCAACATAAATATGTTGAAATAAAATATAATCCAATAAAAATGTATATCCAAAAGGATTTTTTCGATTATGATAACGTATAATCATCAATTTTATCAGACTCAGACCAGATTGTCTCTCAAAATTTTTTTTTTCTACCGACTCATGCTTAGTAATAGATTTTTAAACTTGTTCTAGGCTATATTGTGAACATGCTGATCCTTTGAAATTTCCATCTAAGGACTTTGAGACTCGTGAGGATTTAGTGAAGCACTTCCTCGATAGACGACGCAAGGAATCAAATTTCGTTGGAAAAAAATTAAAGCATCTTTTTTCACCCATTCCACCCTCACTGAGGAACAAAACGTACCAATGTAAATATATATAAACTACTATCTACTGTAAAACTGAACTTACTGATCTAACTGATCTTATACGAAAATAACAACTAGAAACTGCATTTATAATATCTGCTTAAATTTCAAATAAAAAAAGTACTAATTAAGATAGCGTTATAAATTTAAAAAGTAGTTTTTTAAAATAGGTAATGAAGATTTAATGGCTCGATTATGTAAAGAGATAATAGCGACGGGACCGTGGATGGAAAGGATAGACGAAGAAGAATTTCCTCTTGGCTCTGTCACAGCCTTCTATGCTTCAGGTAAAATAAAATTTACTTACTCTAGCAATATAGACTACAAAATTGTTAACTTTATAATTGTGTATAAAAATTTGTTCAATTTTATTCGTTTTTTTATCACCACTTTACTAATAAATAAAAACTATGCAAAAAATATTATAAGTAAACAACTTAAATTTTATATTTCATTCAAGCTGAAGATCAAGTTTATTAATTAATTTATATTTTTATAACGATTTATTTATTTATATCGAACCAAAGTTACAATAAATAAAAGTATATGATATTTTTTGTGGACGTGACGACTATTTTACTAAGGAAAAATAAAGAACCAGGGCCAGCTTCGCTTTTTCTATCCCGCTTATGCAGCTTCACGCTGTATCCCGTGTGTAGTAGCCCGAGGGAGCTTAGTGTTAAGACCGCTCTGCCGCTATTCTGGAGACATTACGTGTTGAGTGGCGGACTCAACACCGCACTTTGCCTCGACATCAGGGCGACGAAATAAAAAATATTAAATATTTGCCCGAGTGGGTAATCGAACCCACACTTAAACTCACAAACCTTATCGCGTTTTAACGTCCCTTAATTCTTTTTACTTGCCCAATTTTTCTTCTTCTAAATAGTTTTCTTTTGCCAAGCAGCCCAGCCATTATTTTCATATGATTATTCCCAGAAAGTGGCCTCACGCGATGGGTAGCATACAGAGCAACCAGTTCCCACGCGGACCCTCCAGATGGTAACCTGTGGTCAGCGGGCCCCAACGAGCCTTGGTTCCGTCGCGCCGTCGCTACGAGAGACACTCTTGTGATACACGCTCCGGTGTCCCCTATACGTGTGCTACGTAATAGCTATCTACAACCAACGACTGTAAGGAAACTGATGCACTTTAAATTTTATGTATCTATTAATTAAATCAGATGAACATTGTGTCCCGCACACAGCAAGGTAGACAGAGGCAACCTGGTGTTAAGTCACTCTGCTGCCCATTTTCCGCCGAATTCGACACCAGAGCGAAGAAAATTGAAATATTAAATATTTAATTGCTTTAAGTAGGAATCGAACTGAAACTGTCGTGGTCACAGTCACTCTTTGTGCCCCTGTACCAAGACTGGCCCCAGTAAAATATTTACTATTATTTATTTTATGTATTAAAAACATTACAAGACATCGTCTAGTATTTTATATGTTTTTTATCGTGTTGCTATCTTGTTACAAGATTTTTAACATTCCAATAAGAAATATTTCTTATCAAAAGTAATATTAATGTTTATTAATTAGATTTTAGAAAAAATCAAACAATCATAACAACGAATAAATAAGATAACTAAGTATTTAAGCCGGAAATTAAGCCCAATTAAACGGTTATTTTTATGAATTTACATATTTTGATATGATTTCATTGCAAGAATTGTCGATCATATAATCGTTACAATCATTTAATAAAATTGAGACCGTCGTGGCGCAGCAGCACTAAGGTGTGACTGTAACACGACGGTTATGGGTTCGATCCCCACTCGAGGAAGTGAAATATTTATTTACGTTTATATTTCCATTTCATCGCTCTGGTGTCGAGGCCAAACGCGGCGTTGAGTTCTGCCACTCAAAACGCAATGCCTCCAGAATTCGGTAGAAAGTGGGGAACGGAGTGTCTTAACACTAGGTTCCTTCTGACTACCCTGCTGTGTGCAAGATACAGCGTGAAGATGAAAAAAAACTTGATAAAATCTTTTATATATAAAAACAGTATTTGAGTTTATCCTCAAAATATTAAGCGACAAAAATATATACTTCTTTGCAGCTTAGCGAAAAGTATGAATGGCTTACAGCAGCCCGAACTCTGGGACGCACTGATCATGTGATCGGTGTCGCTGGTTACCACTTCCACCCCCAACACTTAGAAGACCTTCTGGTCTCCATAACAAATCCTGATTTTGATGTAAGTAGTCTTATTATTTCTTGTCTTTATTAACCCTATTTTTAGTCATGCATAGCGGCCTTAAGAAATTGTTGCCATTACAAAAAAAAAATAAGAGAAAATGGATGTACTATACTTTAATATATATTTACTTTTAAATTTTAAATAGATCAATAGTAAAACACTTTTTTTAAAATTAAAAGTGCGAAGAAGACTGTGAACCACGGTGTGATGAAGAAATTTGGAGTTGTGTTCTTATTGATGAAGAAGGTTGGGTCGTTACTTATGTTAAGAAAGAAAATGAAGAGACAGACGAGCCTAAGCCGCTGAGAGAACATCTTGCAAATTTACACCCAGCGGCCATGAGAGCATTACTTGACGCCCAAATATTTACCTTACATTGGATTCACGACTACCAAGGTGTTTGTTTTCCGAATTACAAATCCAGAGCACCTGTACGTCATTTGTTTTAGCATTTATTAAAATCAATAAATATAATTATATTTGTATTTTACTTAAAAAAATGACTAAAGATTATATTCACAAATTATTATACAAACCTTTGCAAGAGATTTATTATGAAATATTTTTATTAAATAAAAAAAAACTATTTTAGATGTTGCCATCGTTGGTAAAGTCTCTATGTTCTACGATACAAATGGTGATACGGCTGAGCCATGAAGTTTTGACCATCCTAACAGTTCTTGGCTCTAGTAAGTAAATTTGGTTCAATACAATCTATGTAAATGAATAAATAAGCTATATGAATAATTAACAAAAAAAATACCGATGCCCCGTTTCGAGTAGTTTTATTCATATTAACATTTTCAAAGTAGAGTTTGAGAATTAATAAAATATAAAAATGTATATCTTCATACACATCATAAATATAAGCAAAAAAAAATATAATTTTAGGTGGTCTTGTATACAGCGAGACAGCAAAGGAGAAAGAGAAACGTCGCAAACGGTTACGCCGTGATTATGAACGGGAAAAGTACGAGCGGCTCTACGACAAGCGGGTTATTGTTAACAGAACGCGCTTCGCCGCTTGCGACCGCTCACGGCCTATATATCAGCTGAATGTAATTATTTCCTTTGTTTTTCTTTTAAAAGCATTATTAATCAATGTATTTTTTTCAGACTTTCCATATAGGTTTTATTATTAATAGATATTCGTCTAGGAAAAATGTTGACTTAAAATATATAAAAATCGCATTTTATGACACTTAAAATATTATTACTCAATATACAACTATTTTATTTATCTTTTTCTTTAGCGTACTAGAGAAAAAATGGAAGCATTAAGGAGACCACCAGCTCCATGCAAGTGGCCGCTCGTTGGAACGGAGGTTCCTAACACTAATCTTTTACTACTCGCTATAAAGAATAATTGTGAAAATATTGGGAAACCTCTTAATAATCCTCTTAGAAATGCTCCGGTAAGTACATATACCTATATAATTAAAATATAAACACAGTTTTTCAGTGACAATCGGGCATAAATCGGGCATAATTGTGTTATTGTGATCGACTTAAATTAATTTAATTATTCTCGAGATTCTTTAGCCAAAAACAGGACATAGAAAAAATATAAATAAACTGTAGTTTTAAATACTTATCCATTTATTATATATCTCATAGAAAGCAATATCAAATGCTTTTTGAAGGAAAAATAGCGACTACATTTAAAATAATAATTAGATTATTTACGCTGTTACAACTCTAAGGCGGTTAAGTCTTCAGTGTGTATTTACAACAGTGCTTGCGTAATATTCTTGAATTTACACTACTGTATAAATTATAAAAAATCTCACTATTTATAAGAAACTATGATTTAAATTGTCGTTTCTCAAAACAGGTTAAAGAAAGTAGGTACTAGGTAGAGTCCTACATCGACCACATATTGTTAATTTTATCTAATTATTGGAAATTAGTAAATATTCAAGAAAATGTCGCAATTTAAAAAAATGCGATTCAAATTAATTAAACAATTTGTAGGTATTATCAGAATTAACGGAGAGTGAAATGGGGGAGGGGGTACGTATGTCTGCTGCCGCTAAGCTGGCGTGTCTCCGCAACCGCGTACCGATGCCAGCACGAACGCCGCACACGCGCTGTTTCCCCCACAACTATTCTATAGTAAGTTATAATTTGCAATTTGCAAAAAATTGTTACTTATAAATATTATTTCTATGAAAAAAGATGATTATTATTTTCGATATAGGTGCAGCGAGCTTATTAGAAGATATTTCTTTCTATTTCATATTTAGTAACTGTCCAACCAAAATGGATAGGTTGAACTTTTGATCCATATTTACAACAGTCATTTTCAGAGAATAATAATAATGAACCCGCAGGGCAGCTAGTGGTGAGTTGATGGGGAGTGGCGACCCCACAGACCTGAGTCCTCCGGAAGGGAGTTGTAATCTATCCCCCGCCTCTGGCTTTCCTTTATTGGCCGGCAGAGTGGACCGCAAGAGCTATATGCTCGAAAGGGTGCAAGTGCTTAAACGTAATGCATAATAACGGGGTATCCCACTCACGAGCTCCTCGTGGTGGTGAGCTCTGCTGCTGCTTCTCTCTACACCCTTAGCCGGCCATCCCGATGTTGCGCCCGAGGCATTACACCGCTTTGTGAGGGCCCCTCTAGTGGGAGGCGAGTCACCGTCCACCAACCATTCAATTTGAGACTATTGTAAAGGCGGACGTCCGGTAGTCTCATCCAATAGCCAGTCCATCCAAATTCCATTCCATAGTCCTAGTTTAGATTTCCATATTTTCCATAGTTCCTACGCATTAACGGCGACCATCTCTGGGCAATTACCTGTGGTTGCCCAGCGATGGATCCCGGCTGATGCGTCACAGTAAAACATTTGTATATTCTCTTTGGGGGCTCTACGTGTTGGAACTGTGTCCCCACGCAAGCCTTCCAAAGGACCGGGTTCTTTTGAACCCGTGAATCTTAAGAGAGAAACATAACAATAATAATAATAATATTTATTAAATTAATATTTCATACATAACAATAGCAACTTTAATCGGTAGTAACTGCAGTAGTATTAACTGTGTTGCAGTTATTAGCTTCCGCCTCGCAGCCGGTGATGATTCAGAAGCTAATATGTAAATCATCAGCTGGTGATGATGATCAATGTTTTTTTATACAGGGTGAAAGAGGCAGCGTTCCTTTTACTGAAACTGCATATAGGGTAAAATATTTCAAACCCAAGATTAAAAAAAATAATCAAGGTACCTCAACAGTTTGGATGTAGGATGTTTTTTTCATTTCACCATGTTTATCCATACCTGTATTTCGTGTGAAGCACACATACGTATGCGACGTTGCCGCTTTGACAGGTAAGTGTGTGCGTGCCTACATTATACTTTACAAATGGCGTTTTATTTTAAAACGATCAATTTTTGTCGAAAACCTTCAAAACGATAGATAATAATAGCATCTTCTTTAGCTCTACTTGTCTCACGTCTTCATTTTTTCTTCTCTTCATTGCTTTAGTGCACCCCAGATCTATTTGAATAGGGCAATGTGGCTAGACCTATATGTAGGTAGCTAAGCTAAGATTTCGTTATTTAAGCTAATAACCTACACCACTTGACACTTGTAAAATGCTATATGCTTAGTATAATCTGAAACATTAGTCTACATTTAATTTTTCAAGTAATATACAACAATATATTGATTTTATTTTAGTCATTATAAAATAGCAAAAAAAGCTGTGAGTTTAGTTTTACAAGCGCAAGCATAAGCAAATAAACAAAAAAATGATTTTGACATTACAACATATATTTATATTATTAATAGTCTTTTACGTGGACATACATCTTTCCTGTGAACACCTAGAGTAACAGAAAATATGTCTACATAAAAGATTTTCCAATTGAAAATCAGCGATGCTCTTTAGTTTTCAAGGATAGAGAAATGGCGTTAGAGATTTCAAAGATACTCCTTTAAAGCCATTGTGCCTATATAATTACAAATATGAGTAGCACATACTTACCAAAACACACTAAAAATAGGAAAGATTCATTGATCTTTTACAGAATGAATAAAATACACGATTCTTTTTATTGGAATATAAAAATATACATCCGTCTTGCGTAATGGGTGTAAGCAAATTATAGCTGTCTAATATTACCAAATTAAATGATCTTACATTTATGGTATCTTTTGAAGAAATTTTTTTAATGCCGATTTTTTGGATCACAGAAAAGAGTCATATACGTGTAACGGCTTGTTTATTAGAAATTATAGTAAAAAGGCTGAAGCACATTTTGGAAATTATCAATAAAAAATTAACTCAAGTATATTCTACGCTGAAAATATGTGTGATTTCGTTGACAAGGGCGTAATAAAATAAATTACATATTTTTGAAACTATGAACTACGAATCTGAACATTCCACAGAAGGGGACAAATGTTGCAATTTGATTTTTTTTTTTTGAATTTTTTTAAAATCTTGATGTGTAGACTATCCACTTATCATAAAGGGGTAGGCATAGTCAAATTTAGAATGAAAAATCGTTCTATTTTCTTTTATTTATTATTGCTATTGTAACATAACACTCATATGAGTCATACCATATAGATTATAAATGTAGATAATTCAAATTCACATAAGAAAATTAAATGAAAAGCTGCAAACAAGTAAGAATTCAGTATTTTTAATAAAAAGCATAGACTTCCTTCTTGGTCCTACTAAGATAATATTTACGATTGCTTATTTTTCAGGAAGAGGGGTACAGACAGTGTGGTCCATGGCTTCCAGATCCAGACTCCGGTAGTAATATATATCTTTCAAAATATCTAATATTACTCTTTACAACCATTTTTTTTCTGACATAAATCGGAAATAAATATATATATAAATTAACTTATTATTAAATTATATAATAAATGATGTTAAAAATAAAAAATCTATTAACTTGACAAATTTCCAATAGACCCTATTGTGTTCAATTCTTTTCTTTATATAGTAACAAGATCTCATCCTTTTAGTTTTAAAGATGACTTCTGAAATTAGGAATCTTTAAGAACAAAACAGTAACATAGGTATTTAATTTCTTGTAATTTATTTGTAACATAAAACTAAAATGTTAAAAAAATGTTAAATAATTATTAAATATTAAATTTTAAAAAAATATTTATCATTCAATATTTATCATTCAATGCTTCTATACATAGAAGCATTGAATAATTTAACATAAATATTTTAATTAAGCTAAACTTACTATCTAAAACTTGTTTTTTAAAAATATGTTATCTCCTTCTGCGATGTAAATGCTTTTAAAAACCAATATATTTATTGTTAAAGGTGAAATAAAAGTCACAATTACAATCTCTCATTTGTTTTATTACAAATATTATTTGATTTAAAAATATATTTCATGTTTTTTGGTGAGCATTTAAAAAACCTCTGCACTGTACCGAACCCATTCTTTATTACTTGTATAATTAATGGTAGTTAGGAAAAAGTATTAATAAATTAATAACTTTGGCATTAGAAACTTAATGGCTTTGGAAATTAAAAATGGCTCAACCTCCACTTCGTTCTCATACACTCCCTTACCTCCCGAGGTGGAAAAGTACGACTCTTGTAAAGGTAGTGGACTAGTGGGGATCGAACCCAGAACCGTCACGTTGCAGTCACACCCATGTGTAATGTGTAATGCAATATATATGTAATGTACTATAATTATGTATGTTAAATAAGTTATAAATGTTAATAATATAATTAAAAAAAAAAAAAAAAAAAAAAAGTCGGTAGGGGTCTCATCCAACCCCTCTAGTATAAGCTCTAAATATTAGTACAGTTTAAATTGTCCCAAAATTAAGTACGCCACATTAATAAAAAAAAAAAAAACTTTCATAAAATAAAAAAAGGCACGGGCAACTATGCGCCCGTGGATGTAGCTGTTAAAATTAAAAAAAAAAAAAAGTCACACCCATGTCGACGCCACGACGGCAGTGAGGTCGTCAAGAAGATTGGGTGACGATTAGAATGTGATTCATTAATTTATATGAAAACACAAAACTTACCATCAATAACTGCGTTGGCCAGCTCACTCCATTACGAGATACGAGTAGCTCGCATGTTAACTACCACCTGTAGCTCCTCTGGTGTTGCACGTGGTCGTGGGCGGTGGCGATCACTTACCACCAGGTGACCCGTATGCTCGGTTGCCTTGTCTTTTTCCATAAAAACAGAAGGTGCCAATGCCAATCTGTCCCCGAAATAATCGATTTCTTTTTGACATTTCACACGGCTCGTTCACTCAACCCGAATGAATTTGTCTTATAATACCAATCCATTGAAAATTGATCAAATTATTTAGATATATATATGTAGGTGCAGGATCATTATCTGTTACGAACACAATAGATTTTCCATATCGATTATGTTTATAGACAGAAAAACTTTAAAAATAAATAATTAACTAATATCAAAAAGTGGTTTCGATAGCAAAAAATATCTGAACCGATTTTTCTGCCAACCAAAGGTTTTTGACCAACTTTTAACATCAAATAAAGTATGTGCGCCCCGCTCTGGGTTCCCCGCTGAGCTACATACGTCAGGGTCTGATTACCATTCGATAATTACAATTTTTTTCTTAAGCATATTTATAAAAGTCTATAATATAAGAAAATGTATCAGTTATTGCGCAGAAACTACATAGAGTACTACTTTAATCTTTAAAGTGAAAATGTTGAGAACCAGTGTTATGTGTCTTAAAAGAATTACTTTTTTTAATACTTTAAGGTAATATTTTAGTTGAGTACATATATTTTTAAAATTTATTTACATTTAAAAAAGAAAGGATTATATTTTTAAATTGTTTTCTTATAGGATTGCTTTTTTTACGTTTTCTACTTACATTTTTATTTTTTTAAATTTATCGATAGTTATGGTATCTCTGCTAATATTTGTGGAGTAGTTTGTTTTTCAAAAATGTATGAATAATAAAGAAACGAGTTATTTTAAAATATACAGTTCACGCTTTTTCCCAAATTGGTAAAAGCAAGCTAGTATTAAGATACTCCAAAATAATTTAAATATACTCATATTTCCGAGTGAGGATCGAATCCAAAACCAGTGCGTTTCCAAACATGCTCTCCTACTATGCCATGACAGTTTCAATGACGCTATTATACCACATTACAGTACAGTACCCCGCTCGTAGCAGTGTAAGCAGATGGAACCTGGGGACCTAATGATAAGACACTCCGTACCCATTAAAACACTTTCCTTTCCCATTTTCCGCCGAATTCTCGAGGCACTGCGTGTTGAGTGTATATACTTTTATATATATTTATGACACGAGAGTGACTGTAGGTAAAAGTGCTAATTTGATTCGTGCCTGTTTTCTGACACATTTTGACTGACGCGTGAGAGAAAACATTCGATTACATATGTACCAGTAATTATATTCATAATCTATGTTGAAATCTAAAGTGATTTTAAATTATATATAATATACGTCGACGTCAATTATATCGCAATGAGTCTACGTGTTTTTTGGGGTCAATTACCACTCTTAATTTAAATATTTAATTAAACAATTAGTTAAAATATTACCAAGCGCGTTTGGGCATTCTCATTACTGTACACTTAACTGAGACGTTTTCAAAGCGTGGCGTTGAGTTCTGGCATTCAAAACATAATGTCTTAGAAAATGAGGAATTAAGTGCAGTATGCAAGTGCATATGCAGAATACAGCGTGCAAAAAACATTCAATTTGCGCGACTCATTAGGCAGAACAACGTAATTTTAAAACATTCTATGAATTTTGAATTCACTAAAGAATATAAACCTAAGTATAGAATTTAAAACGTAAATTAATTCAAATTTAAATGCTGTTTTTACATACATAAGTAAAAATTGTATTTATAAGCTAAGAAGTAATAAATAATTACGTTGTGTCACTTGTTTTCTTTACTTATATGGTAAGTATGTTAATAATGTGATATTGCAACACGCAAATTTCAGATTATCTCGAGGACTTCAAACGGAACACTTGAGCTATTTAAAGAACCCAGGAAGCGAACCATTGTCTTATGCAACATTAGGAAATGTCATAGAAGCAACTGCACACAAATATCCTAGTAGAATAGCCATCAAATCCTTACATGACGATGTAACTTTATCCTATGAAGAACTACTAAATAAGGTAAAATTTTTAACGGATTCTTTTAAATCAATTTTCGTGTCTTTACATATTCAAATAAAAATCTCAATAATTTCTTGTAAGTTATTTTATTATTACCATTACAAATTATCACTTAGCTTTTACTTAATGTGTTTTTATAGTGTAATGCTGCATTCTGCACATAACTGGGTAAACATCCTCTGTTTACTCTGTCACTGAGGACTTTGTGATATATGACACCCCCTTCTCCTTTAAACACTTTTGTAGCTCACTTTCCACCCAATTCTTGTGGCATTGCGTATTTCATTTCCTCGAATGGGAATCAAATCCATATCCTGCCGAGTTTACAGTCGCACGCTCCTGCCTCTACGCCACGACGCGACGCTCTTAAATACTAAATGACTGTTTTATTTAATAGTCAAAAACTCAAAACAAAGCAAAGTAGAAATTGACTTAACTAAAAGTAAATTTGCATTCTTATCATCGAACAGTCGACTTATTAATTGATCATAAATTATTCCAGCATCACTGAAAAACTGCTCAATTAGTGACCAGCCTTTTTGATAATTTATCAATTTATATTTGTTTTTTTCGGTTGATATTTCTATATTTAATTCAATTTTAAGAATATATCAAGGTCACTTGCAAAATCGATTAACACTAGCTGTAATTTGTAAATATTTATTTAATTTTTGTCTTAATTTTCCTGCTTCTAATATTTTTCTGTATTTTTATATAAGTAAAAAAAATACTTAATATTAGTTCGGGGCAAAAGTATTTTCGTATTTTGAATTAGTAATCAAACCTCTTTCGCTGTACTGAATGAAACTGGCTGCTTTTAATACAATTAAATGTGACATTCTGAAGATGCAATAAATAAAAAAAAACTAGTTCCCGCCATTTTTCTATTGTTCTTCAAGCAAGCAAAATGAACGTATGTAACGAAGACACGCTACTGCGTTTCTTCGTCACATACGTTTCTTCGCGTTCTTCGTCACGTACCTACTGGTACATTTTAAAGTTTTATTACAAAAGTAAAAATAAGACAGGTAAAAATATGACATTTGAGAAAGTGGAGCAAGATCGACATATTATTAGCTACGACATTGCTGAAGAACTGGTTGTAGATCATAAAATAATTTTACGTCAATGGTTGTGGGTTCAATCACTACTCGGAAAAATTAAATATTTAAAATTTTGATTTCGCTATGATATCGAGGGAAAATGCGGCGTTTATTTCCGCAACTCAATACGTAATGTCTCCAGGATTGGGCGGAAAATTTGGAACGGAGTGTCTTAACACTAGGTTCCCTCTGCAGAGGATACTTGGTGAACTTGTAACATTATTTTGTGGTTATTAAATTTTAATTATGCTTTTTTAGGCTGATTCCTTAGGATGCGCTCTGAGGGCAAACGGATTTGAAAAAGGTGATAGGATAGGAATTTGGTCGCATAATTGTTCAGAATGGGTGATCTCTCTACTTGCCGCTGCCAGAGCTGGACTAATATCGGTATGATAAAATACATTTTAAAGACAAAATATAAAGTGTAGTGCACTTACGATTTATATTTTAAAGAATATTGTAATATTGCCAAATCCTTGTTTCTCAAATAAGGGTTAAAACGTCAAAGGGCACGTCTTAATAAAAGACTGAGATGTCCCAAAATTTGTTAACATTTTTTCTTGACATCTTCAAGAAGAATCTTGTGTATTTACTATAATATACCTACTCGTGTATACAATTTTATTCTTTCACAATAGTAAACAAGGAACCATTAGATCCTTCGGTTGCCTACCTCGTACAAAATTGCTAGGTCCAGTACAATGTCTAAATTCAAAATATTGTACCGTCAAATCTCTCTTTTGAATATTTCCTTAAAATAAAATAAGTTATATCAGAATAAAAACGATTCGTTATTACACCAAACAGTTTTGGCAACGGACATTAAAATAAGCATTGGAATAGAACTAATGCATTTGTGTGAATATGTCCACACGTCGCGTCGGCATGATTGTGGTCTTACGTTACCTTTATTAACCCTATTCGTCTATTCCAGGTTTTTCTTAATCCAATGTATGGTAAAGATGAATTGACCTTTTGCATCAACAAAATTCAATTAAAGGGATTGGTATTTGGTAGCAATATAAAAAATGTTGATTACTATAAGTTGTTAAATGAGGTGATTCCGGAATTGCAAACTTCTACGGCAGGTGAACTATATTCGAAAAACTGTCCATCTCTTAGATCCATTATTGGTATGGGACAAGAAAAATTTGAGTAAGTTAACTGTACTCAAGAAAGTTTTTTTTTCAGCTTCATACTGTATCCTGTATGTAGTAGTAGGATAGGCAATACGCATCTACTGTTAAGACTCTCCGATCCTCACTTTCTGTGAATTGCTGTGAATTTGGAAGGCATTGTGTATTGAGTCGCGGAATTCTACGCCGCGTCTTGCCTCAAGTAAAAATCACACCTACAACCTATTGCGGTGAGAGTCACACGCTTATGGCCTTACGCCAGAACTGGTCCCAAAAAAGTTGTGTACGATATAGGTAGATTTAAATATAAAAAAATAATTTCATTGACTTCATTTATAAAAGCAAATACCTCGTTTGCTTACTGGTTCTCTATAAAACTGTATGAAAATTTTCGGATTGTTTAGTATTTTATATAAAAAAATAATAGTCAACCACACGTTTCAAAATTTTGTTAAAAAAAATAACATTTAAGAATTCCGCTTCACGGGATACACCCGTACATTGTAGGATAGTCAGGGAGAATCTAGAGTTAAGACTCTCTGTTCACCACAACAAAAGTTTTAACATTTAATATATAAAATAATTCAATTTAAGTGGAGTTACAACCATGAAGTCATTACTGAAAAATTATCAAAACAATAGCGATATAACAAAATATTGCAACGAAATAAAATCTCAAGATGAAGTATTTATATTGATGACATCTGGAACTACTGGTAATTGTCTATTCTTTTAATTAAGTTTCTTATAATATTTGGAGTTTTAATTAATTTCAAATTGACTAATTGATGGAATATCGTTGTATTTTGCAAGAAAAATAACATAAATAAATATCATATTTTTTAATTGTCACACTTAGGTACTCCTAAAGGTGTCCTGGATTCCCACCACGGGATAGTGAATAATACTTATTTTAATGGCAAGAGATTACACTTTCACGATGGAGCGCAAGTAGTTTGTTTACAGGTCGGTTGCAATTATCAAATTCATAAAAACATACATTTGTATATGACTACTGGTCAGAGCTACCTACTATAAAAGGAAAATAAGAAAAAAACATCTTATTTCGTAGGTATTGGTCCAGATAATTGTGTCCAAGTCTGTACAGATGCTCTGCACTTAGTGGTAATGCTAAAACGGATCTACTCATGGAGCATATGCTTCGGCTCACCACAATACCCTCTCATAGAACCTTCTGCTTAATTCATATCCGAAACCGTAGCAGCGAGTATCATTTAATACTGGGCTTTGGACCCCTTTGGAGTCTTCATACTACTGTCTGGTACGGAGTGTTGTACTCTATGGGCCAGTTTTTTTGTTAGCTCTTAGTGCCAAATCAGTGTCAAGTCACAGCCTTGATCGATACGTCTTGCAAACTAGTTGTTATTAGCAAACATGAGGGATATCAAACCTGGGCCGTGGCACTAGTCTCTATGTATCAGAAAATGAAAGCCTTAAAAAATAAGTGCAACGGAGTGTCTGAGTACTTTAAATTATTTATGGGCCCTCTCAAAGGCTCAAGCTTCAGCCTTCCGCACAGAGTATTTCTAGCCATATTTCTATATTTTTTGTTTTTACCCAGGCACCTTTGTTCCACGGCTTGGGCTCCGTGATAACACTACTAGGAGCTCTACGGCACGGCTCTACGACGGTGTTGGCATCACCAATGTACAACACTACCAACACCATAAAAGCATTGGTTTCAGAAAAGTTAGTATATCTATATATTCATAATACACATAATATCATTCGACAGTTACATAAACGCATATATTATGTGAATGAGTGATGTATAAATATTCTGTGATGACAGATAATTGCAAAACTAATGCTACAAGAATGTTTATTTTCTTCGTATTCCATGAAAATAAAGATAAAATATGTGTTATTTCATTCTATTAATATCGATATTTTGGTAATAACACATCAAATTAATATTTAGCTTCACGCTGTTAAAACACTCCGGTCTCCATTTTCCGCCAAATTCTGGAGGCATTGCGTGTTGAGTGGCAGAACGCAACTCCGCGAAAATGGGGTACAGAGTGTCTTAACACTGGGTATGTATCTAACCCTCTGCCTACCCTAAATCCAAAATTCACAGATGTACAATCGTTTCGGGTACACCAACAATGTACGTGGATCTGATGTCTCAGATGAACAGCATTATGCCGCTGCACTTACGCACGGTGTTCACAGCAGGAGCCGCGTGCAGCACGAGTCTCAAACAACAGATATACCATAGACTGAAAGTCAAGGTAGTTGAGGTAATTACACTTTGAAGAACCAACTGTGTGAGTACATCGTTTTAATTGTAATATGTTTCGTTCGTGTCGTGGGTACGTTAGCTTTATAATATCACATTACATACTTACTTGTAATTAACATAAAAAAATATGAACGCTGTCACATTAACTACATTGTGTTGTTAATTGATTTGTCTGCTTTTATCGTTTTGAAGAGTGGTGTACGTGTAATATCAGTCAATAATAAATACAATGAAGAATATAATAATTATTAAAATAAAATCAATAATTTATTTTTCTACATAGCCTCCTAACTAGTCTGTATTCAATCGATCTCTTTCCTAAATTTAGTGTTCAAATCTACTGTCTTAATTTTTTTTGTTTATGTTCTATGTGTCTAGTAGGAGACATTTTTTGGATCACCCCGAGTATATATGGGGGAGTTACACATATATCTATATACATTATATTTTAAGTTGAAATTACAATAACCTTTGTAACATAATTATTTTTACAACATTATTAGGGCTACGGTCTCACCGAAGTAGCAGGATGTGTTTTTCAGTCATTTCTAGATGACAGCATAGAGGTGGTTTCTGATACGGTCGGCTACATATGTGATCATGTTGAAGCAAAGGTAATTAATTAATTATGTACAAAAATTGTGATGTAGAGAACATCATATACCCTTAATATATAAAACCTTTTGCTTGACATTTCACAATTTTTAAAGCATTTTATCTCTAAACTTGAGTACTTATACTTTTTCTCTGGCCAAAACCTTTGGCATTTTAAATATTGGTTATAACATATATTCCTATGAAAAGAAACAGATATAGGTAGGTATCATAAGGACCTACAGATAAAGATAAAATTGTGCCATACTATCAGTTGCTTTCAAATTGCATTGATTGGTCTATGTATTTCGCAATTTACCTTTTGTGAAAGCAAAAAAAAAACCTTACCTTTACGCTCCCTAAAATTAATAGTGATATTTTTTGAAAATTATTAATTTTTGAAATTTTCGAAATTTCAATTCTAAAGAGAATACTTAGTAAGTAATATGTGATGTATTTTTTAGTTTCTTGTAGTCAAATAGTCTAATATTCTTATATAATATTTTATAATTTTGAGGTAGTAGATGATAATGGTAACACGTTACCATTTGGATCGGTAGGCGAGCTGATGATTCGTACATACAGCAATATGCTGCGTTATTGGGACGAACCGGAAAGAACGAAGAAAATTTTACAAGACGATGGCTGGTTTTGCACTGGGTAAGATGAAATTCATACATTCATATAAGATATTAAGATCAATTCTTTTGCCTCGTCCACTGTCATCAACATCTTTATACATGTCCTCCGGGGGGTCCTCATGCTTTTTATGTGTCCTTCCTCCAGTATCTTTAATATTGTGTTTACGAAGTTCAACCAAAGCCTTCCTATAAAGAAGCTTAATTTATTTAAAAAATGCATTTTCTATTTCAGTGACCAGTTTAAAATATTTTCCAATGGATATGGATCCCTTGTAGGCCGAATAAAAGATATCATCATTCGCGGAGGAGAAAACATCGCGCCGGTGGAAGTTGAAAATGTATTAAACTCACATCCAGATATAATTGAATGTCAGGTATATTCAAAAATATAAATATAAAGATATTATTTCTTTATGTATACATATAAATAGATTTGAAGTGTCTGATTATAAAATAATCGAATTTTTTCAAGCGTATATAGTTATTTAAACTATATTGATACACAGACAAATAATTTCGAAATATTGTCCGAAAAATCTGAACTGATTTTAATATCTTATAACGATCTGAATGAATTAAACTTTACATAAAATACTATTAAGAAAATCTTATATTTTAGTTGAAAACATATATATATATATTTTTGTATTTTAGGTAATTGGTGTATCCGATGATAGGCTTGGAGAAGAACTTTGTGCAGTCATTAGAGCACGAGAGAATTCGTCAATTAATCTTGAAAGTATGAAAAATTTTTGCAGCGAAAAACTCGCCAAATTTAAAATACCCAGAATGTTGAAAATTGTGGACAATCTCCCTTACACGAGTACTGGTAAAATAAAAAAAAATGTACTGAAACAACTCGTTGAATCTGGAAAATTATGAGCTATATTTCTAAAAATACTCAAACTATATATATATATATATATATATATATATATATTTAAATTGAATAATTTATAAGACTAAATTTCCCTTTCTTAAATAATAATTTACCTTGTATATATAGTTACGTTTATTAACAATCTGGTCGTTATAAGAATAATATAAGATCAGTTTAAGAAAATTAATTATTGTGGTTTTATTATAAAGTTATATTTTCTTTTTTCTCTTCCTTCCAAAGTTATAACTATTCAGATAATGTTTTTTTTTATATTACATGAAAGAAACATGTTTGTTTAAGGAAATTATTATTATTTTTGTTGTATACAAAAAGCAGCATTTTTAAAATACCCGGGCATTATGTGCAATAACATAGCTACGTCGGACCAACCGATTGTCAATTGTTGAACATTGCTAAGTAAAATTAAAAAAATAATTTAAAGGGTAGCCAGGGGGAACCTAGACACTCCGTTCCCCACTCTGCGCCAAATTCTGGAGGCATTGCGTGTTGATTGGCGGAACTAAACGCCGATGATGCTAAGTGACTATTCTATATCATTTTTAAAATTGTATGAGTACATCAAGGAAGAATATCAACAGGTCCCACAGGTTGCTGTAACCATTTTGTATTGTAAATGTAGATTTAGATTCTCAGGCGTTTTAAGCTTTAAAAAAAAGCAACATATTATATTAAATGTATAGTTTAAAGAAAAAGTAAAAGTCATAATCACATTCTCTTAATTCGTTTTATTACAATTATTATTTGGTTCGGAAATGTTAGTTTATTGTGAGCAGTTAACAAATCACTGAACTGTAGACATTTCCTTATTATAATAATTAATGATATTAAGAAAAATATTAAATAATTTATAATTATGGCTTTGGAATGCTACAAACTTCGTATTTGGTGGGTATTTAACAAAAAATATACAATATTTAACTTAAACATTGTTTTAAAATTAGTATATTGCTTATCATAAGGAACATAGTGCATTTTAAAAACAAAATTACACATACAAGTGAAAAATACAAGTGTCATAAAGATTCCCTAAGGAAAACCAAAATTATATTGTATCATGTACTTTGAATAACAACAAATTGTAGAATCCATTTATAAACCTTAGGAAGAACATTCAAGAACAACACGACACTTATTACTAGATTTTGAACGCATTCAACTGTTTAATATTAAAAATATTTTCTATGTGAAAAGTATCAGAAACACTCTAAATTGTAATAAAAAAATATACACGAATTGATTAAAAAGAAGTTCAGAATATTTTGAATCATTAACATTTACATTACTGCGTATATTAAATAATATAAGTTCAACAGATTAATAAGATATAAGAAATTCAAATTTGGAATTATAAAGAAAAGTTTCTAAACGATTTATTTTTAATCTTAATCCTAACGTTCCTTACTTAATTTTAATCAAAAATAGATTAGAATTTTGTATCTGTTAAAGTTAACGTCCGAGTGGTTTCAAAATTGTGTTTTGTTAATCCATTAGTATTATTATTTTTAAGAGCCTCAATATTTTTTATTATAGCTTTTAAAAAATGTTAACTAGCAAACGTATTTGATAGGATGCTTAAACACTAGCCAAGATCTATCAAGTCGTACAGTTCAAAATATTTTATTAAATGTATAAATAAATTAAATACTATAACATAAGTAGTAATTATTATAGATTAAGTAGAAATAAATATTAAAAAATCTACTTATATAAAATTTACAACATTGAATGTCATGTCATAAAACAAAAGCAACGTACATAATCCTAAAATAAGAATAAAATAAAAAATAATTAAGTACACAGTTTCTTCTTCTTCTTCTTAGTTTTGTTTCCTTAACAAGTAATAAAATTATCGTAATAAGTGAAAGATTCAGGACAAAAAGTCGGACTTTAACACTAACTTATATATTCAAACGGTACATGTAATTATCGAAGTCTAAATATTAAAATATCATCTTTGAGCTCCTACAATGGCGACTTGCCTATCTTGTCCCATTAAAAATATTATTTTTATTTATATCATTTTTCTTAACTTGCCTCGGCTCTATCCTTGTATAAAGAAGATAAGAATTGAGCGATTGTGAATTTAGTATCGAACGATTTAAATAGCCGACATCTCGAATTTTATCGTATATTGTTATCATTGAATCAATAACTTTCGTAATTATTTAGGGGCCATCCATAAATACGTTAAACGAAGGTCATGATTTTTTGACCTTTACCCACTCTTGTCACAGCCTACACGTAACACCTTAACGTAACAATTTTGCAATTTCACAAGATTACTAGAAATTATTAATTTAAAGCCCCTATCTAAAAATCATACGATTTGGGATAGCGTTTTAATAATCGATGAATGAAAACGGAATTTCAAGATCGATCCCAGAAACATATGTTATAAGGTGTTTTACGTTCTAAGGTGTTTTACCCTTAAACAGCAGTTCGCAAGGTGATAAGTAAGATTGTGATATCCCCCATTACGTTCAACATTATTTATTGAAGACCCCTTACAGACTTTATTAAAATATTTTATTATGCATATTAACAATAGTGATTTTCGCTTTCCCTTAGAATACATTAAATTCTCGAATTTTTACCTAGCTAATTGTAAAAACATGAACCGTATCAACGTCGTCATTGTTTCCTTGTAATAATTTCACATATTCGTTTTGGCACCATTTATAACTAAGTTAACATCTAAGGACATCTACTTATTAAATTCATTAAAATTCAGAGTATGTATGTGATATTTTTGAATTATTCGTTTATTTTATTATTAATAATTAAAAGTAGAAGAGATTGAAAATTGAAGGGGCATCCAACAAGTTTGTAAATTAAAAAAAAAATCAGAATTAATTCTAAGAAGTGAATGTGAAAGAAAGATTAAATGACATAATTATTTCGATATATAAAATAGTAGCTCAAAGTTATTTTAAATAAAATTTTATCCATCGGGTACTGTTATAATTATGAAATTTTTAGAAACTCGACGTTTCGAGCACTTTGCAGTTAATCGCAAAAATCAAAGATCTTATTATAGTTGAAAGTAATGTTCTGTTGCTAAAACCATTTGAAAGTTAAGATATGTGTATTGTGTATTTGAGCACAACTAAGAAGTACTCATATTATTAAAAATAATGTTTTTTTCTTATATTCCAATTTGAACACATAACAGGGAGTTAGGTGTCCAATTTGGAATATAGATGGAATATAATAGTAATGATAGATCCACAAAAGTGATGGTATACCCCTTAAATATTTAACAAACAATACAAGATTCTGAAATTTGTTAATGAGAAAATTTATATAATTTAAATAAACTTAACTTAATAACTAACTGCATTTAAACCACAAAAATAAATACTGAATAAAATTGCCATTAGTATTTTTACATTTATTGCTTAGTCTTTGTAAATGTATGATCAAATGACAGTTAGTCTTACAACACTAATAACACAACAGCAACAGCTGTTAGAAAGCCATATTTTAAACCTAGAACTAGATTAGGAAAACAATATACAAATCATTAAAACATTTTCATATTCTTTGGTTAAATAATATAACAGATATATCAAAAATATATGGGATATGTAACGAAAAGCGTAATAATAAAGTAAAGTAAAAGAATAGTTATAACAAACAGAAAATAGTAGCCGCGTTTGGCTTAAAACTAATTGTTTAAAAAGAAACAGAAACGTTGTACTTGCAAAGTAACGTAACTTAAATTACTACGAGTCTGAGACTCAACGAATAAAGACATATTTATCAATATAAATATTCGAAAAAAAAATATTTCTTTGGTAAATAACATTAATAAACTCAAAAGAGCAAAATAAATCAAAATACACTTCGTGCAAATATAAATCATAAGCTAATTGTGATGTATAAATAAACTTTGTAATTAATGGTAATGTCATGGAATGTCGTCTTATAATCTTAATTATATAAAATCAATTGTCAGAAAATATGTTTGCGAGAGTTCTTTTTTTAATAAAAGAATAGAAACAAAAATGTAGAATTCATTATCGCAAAAAAATATTTTGTTTTAATGTAATTATTATTCTACAAGAATTAAACAATTTGAAAAAATATTCGTAAACATATTTTCATACTAAAATTAATATGAACAACGCTATAAATTCAATTTGAGAGAAGAAAACATTTAAAATATTTTTTAAATTTAATCAAATGATTGCATTTGCAAATTGAGTCGATAATAAATCGAATTTAATTGAAGAACACTTTATAACATAGTTCGAAAAATTGGTAACGGATAATCGCGACGATCGATGTTTAATCGAATAAAGTGTTAAAGTTCGTTTCATTCTTCTTCAGATTCTGTGTCCGAATCGGGTATCGTATTAAACCAGTTCTCCCAGTTCGAAGGGTTTCCCATAGCGTTTCGACTAAAAATTAAAACAAATTCAATAAAATTGCAATGTCATAAAAAGTATATATTTAAATAAAATGTACTTTAATTAAAATTAATATTTTTGGTTTAATGCTTGCCTTCCGAGTCGGTGGTAGCTATTTTTTGTATGTTCATTCGACATTTTGTCTGTTTGTATAATATATATTTTGAATTTGAATGAGATATATTATATATAGTAAACTCGTTTTTGAGAAGTGTTTTAATTCAATCCTAAGGTAAAAAATAAGTATAAAAAAATAATAATAAGTAAATTTAAGTTTTACATTTTCAAATTTAGCGTGAACTTATTAGAAACGTCAAAACGGACGCCATATTGTTTTTTGCTGTTGAATATTATTATTCTATTGGTTGAAGCAAGAAAACTAAGCTTCGATGAAATGTTCGTTTTTTCCTACATATGCGTGTTGAAATGTGAGTTACGACCAGATTTGTTACAGTTACAACAATCTGGATCTGGATACTGGTAAAGAGTTAGGTAAGAATATAGAAGGAATGCTATATCGCTTTCAGTTCTGGTTACGGATGTAAAATTATTTCGGATTATCTGCCAATTTTGAATTGACAGTTATAGATGTAAGACTGATGAGATTTATGGTAACTAAAATTCTTAATACTTATCATTACTTTGCATAAAGCGCCTCAAATCAAAAACCTACATATTAAGACGCAGTCCATATTCCAAATAACTATTATATTTAACAGTGACAAACACAGATAGTGTGTACGCACCCGGTGTGTCGCGTGACGGGCTGCGGCAGCGTGGCGGTGGCGGGCGGCGGCACGAGCGGCGGCGGCGCGCGGCGCTGCAGAGTCTGCGTGCCCCACTCGCCGCCCTCTTCCCACCTGCACGGTGTAAATCTCAATATCATTGCGTATCGCACGGACCTTACAAACGTGTCACTGTAAACGTGACGTAAAACGATTGTGGGTACAATTCCCATGCGTGGGAACAAAATATAAAATAATAATTACTTCGCTCTGATAATTGAAACCCCAACTGAGTCACCGGAATCTTCCCACTAGGTTCCACCTGCCTATCCTGCTATATGCGGGATGAAGTGTGATAAAAAAACTTTAAATGTAAATATAATGGTCACAGGTGTGAGAAAGTCACGTCGCCGGGAATGACAACACGCATGGGCAGACTTGATCGGATCATTACCATCCCCGGCGTTAAATAGTGGCTTTATGCGTTTTGCATTAGGTAAAGCCTAAGGTAAGCTTGGGCACCCAGCCTCCACCCCTCCTTGGAATATGATAGCGGCACTGAGAGACGACGTGCCTATTAAGCGCGTCAGTTGCAAACACCCGCAACTCGTCGCGTTTGGCACTACAAGTCAGCAGNTCAGAGAGCCAATATTCCACGTTGCAAAGCGGAGTTTCCGTCTGGGTACTAACATCTTTAGCCGTGCCCGTACATAGCACGGTAGCCCTTGCCCACTTGTCTCAGGTGTAGGGCGATGTGCCTGCGCGTCGTTTTGCGGCGACGCCCTAGCCGTACCCAGTCTTTTATAATGTCGGTCCATTTAAGTGGCGGTTGGCGGTTTTAAATGGAGCGACTGCCGTCTGACCTTCAAAACACGTTGTGGGGAAAAACCGAGGGGAGGGAAAATAGAAGGAAGGATAGGTAAAAGAAGGAGGGAGCTAAGGAAAAGAGGAGAGGGGGGGAGGACACCATTCTTACGGACTGGATGAGGATATAAGAGTGGCGGCTCGAGGATCCGGGGTCGCGTACCCGTATGCCCACAAACAAATATCGGACAGATATTAGTCAGGACATCCTCTGGATGTGCCATAGGCTGATTATCAAAATTTATTTTAAAATTAATAGATTAAACGTACCCAGAGTTACTATCGGCGGAGTGACAGTTCTCGCACTCGCTGCGGTAGTCGTCCGCTTCGGCATCCCGTGTACCTTCATAGCTGCATACGCATGACGGCTGTATGGAAAAATATATAATAACGTTAGGAATATATAAATAATAAATATATCGCAGTATGTAATCCCGCCATACAACACTCAATCATTATTCATCACCATCTCGAAATTTTCCAGTGGGTGTAAACCGAAAAACAGCGTGCAAGACAAGCCGTTTTAAGCTTATGTCAAGACAAGCTTAAAAAATCTACACACCTTTTACTACATTTTGTAAGTGTGTATGTTACCATAGTCTGAACAACTAGTCCGATTTAAGTACACATTGGACATAATATTATAACAATAGGGATAAAGCCGTGATACTATGAATAAGTTTAAAAAATAATTTTAAAAAATCCAAACAAAATTGATTTTGAAAAGAAAATTAAAAACTACGAAAATAAGATTAAATAACATTGAACTGAATTGAATTTTTGAAGAAAAAAAAATCTTAATATGATTGTTAAATTATTTTGTAATCTTTTATATAAACAAAATATAACCTTATCTACGGTGAGTGGCAGTGTGGGTGCCTCAGGCTGTTTAGGTTTGTCGGCTTCATCGCTGAGCGCGCGCGGTCGTCCGGCACGTACACCCTGGTTCCTGTAGACATATAGTAAAATAAACTATAATAGTAGGTTAGTTAGTTATAAAATACAAACAAAATATAACTGAAGTACAGTATGGTCGACGAGTCGTAGCCGGTCTGTAGATAGCTGCGCGAATTTCATTTTTAGGATTTTCCTTAGTTTTTATTATTTTATTAGGGAATAAACAATGTGCAAAAGTTCAGAAAGTCTAACTTTAGGACGGCCATAACTCTCGACCGTATTGGTCGTGTATCGGTATTTGTTTCATTTATCGGTTTTAGGTCATGTCACGCTGTATTTCTGCATATAGTAAGATAGGCAGAAGATACCTACCTAGTTTTAAGACATTCCTTTTCCCACCTTTCGTAAAATTTTCGATACATTCGATACTGTACTGTGTAAAATTAATAGAATAATTTTACATAATTTAACAACATACTCTAAAAACAAGCGCTTACTTATCATCCACAATTTCATTTGGTCGTTGAGTCACCACCGACGCGCTAGACACGACGGGCGCTGTAACCGGAGCATGTTGGAGATTCGGGGGGTGCTGGGTTAGATTTGGGGGGTGTTGGGGGAGATTGGCGTGGTGCTGAGGGGTGTTATCGGTAACGATGTTCAGGTTCCGTGGTATACTTCGTCCGTTGCGGTCGGCCCTAGCTGCGTCCGGCCTGTGGAAGGAGCGCCGGACTTCGCCCTGTAGGGACCGGTCGGCGCGAGTGAAGCCCATGGCTTCTAAGGTAGAAGTGTCCACTGCAGTTGATATACGAGGGATTGTTCTGTGCCTGCGGGTAATTTCCAAAAAAATTTAGAGAGTAACGGCGCGAAAGACCGTACGATACGGTACGAAGAAATCAACAACCGAAAGAAGGTGGTTCAAATAAAATATTTTCTGTTATACTTAATGTGTATTTTCTAAGTGATTTTTCAGTGTTTCAGAGTTACGTAAATAGCTGAAAATATTAATTACGCCACCCGACACGTATTGCCACAAAAATTCGACAGAAAGTGAGAAACGGAGAATCTTAATACCACGTTCTCTTTGTCTACCCTGCTAGAAACGTGAAGCTGAATCGAATAGTTGATTGAGTTGATGAATAGTTCATTCCATACAAAATTAGTGCACTTGTGCATTGACAAACTTAAGTTTGTCAACTTTTATAAGTTGTACGGAAGTATAACGGGTCAACGTTCCCCTACAATCCTGAAATTAGTATGGGACACTCGGAGAGCGAGTTCAACTAACACTTGACCGGTGTTTATGTGGGAATATGCCAATTTCACAGTACTATACTTATGTAATAAATAAATAAACAATCTCACAGAGCAGTATGCGTGGTGTAGAAGCCGGGCACGTTGTGGGGCCGCTCGTGGTCGTCGCGCGGCACGCTGAGGCGCGCGCTGATGGCGCCCAGCGACCCCGTCAGCCGAGCGCCGGTCACTATGTTGCCTGACACTGGAATGTATGGGACATAAGATATTGGATATTTTTTACATTCTTAAAGTGTTATTCAACACCTAGGAAAGAAAAATACTTTTTAGAAAACATATAAAAATTTTGAACATAGCAGGGTTTAAAGACTCGCCTCTTAGAAACCTTCCTAGCGCTCTGACCAAGTCGAACGTATGACTAGCAAATATTAAGATATTGGATTTGACATTTTTGGCAACCCAACGTTATGAACACTTTGCAATAGCCTATAGCCACGGGTGGACTGCGGAAATGTGTTTCCAAAAATATATGCAATTAATCATCCTAACGAGTTTAATTTTAAATTAATAGAATGAGACTATAATTCATATACATTTTCATTGTATGTCTCAAATATAAGTATAAACTTTTTTGTTAGCTTCACGCCATCCTATAGTATCCTGCGTTCAGTGGGGTAGGCGGAAACCGGATGTTGAAGCAATTCTCGAGGCATTACGTATTGAGTCGCGGTACTCAACGCCGTGCCTTGCCCTGTTACCAGAGCGAGGAAATAAAAATATTCAATATTTCATTACCACAAATTGGAATCAAGCCCACAACGGTCATGATTAGTCACACACATGGGTGGCCACAACGCCATCGATATAAGCTTACACATTTACGTAATGATTATTAATTTTACGCAATAAACGAATTGGAGCGGAAAGCGGAGATAGCCTCTTAAAAGATTCTATGAAAAAACTACTCTCTCTAAAAAATAAGTAAAATACTAACTATTCTGTGCCAAAGGATGTGGCATAACGGTCGCTTCAGCATGAACTGGCTGTAGAAGTGGTGCATTGTAACAGTTCTGCGTGTTAGCGATCTGGAACAGAAACATAAAATTTAAACTTACTTTACACCATTAGAAGTAAATGGCCAAACACTTAATTGGTAATAGTATATATCCAGAAAATAAACTATTTATTTTAACATTTCAATAATAAAAGAGAAAACCGCTATATACGACAATAATTCATTGGAATACCTGAGGGGGAAACCACCTAAATCTTACAGATACAGAAGCATACACATTCAACGAAGTTTATAATGGAATCAACTCAATTGCGTCATGGGTGCTTCCATCCCAATAGAAACCTGCAACAATCTGTGCCTGGTCCAAGCACAAGTAGAAAAAGTGGACCTTACCATAAAACGATACATGTAATTGACATTGATTAGGGGACGCAACACTATTTAGAGAACTTTACTGATAGGTTGACAGTCTAAACTCTTGGCGTATCTTAAATATTTCTTTTAGGTATGGGTTTGAAACATTTTTCCCTATATGCTACTCCCGTAAAAGGAGCGCAGACGCTTCCACCTTGTATAAACAAATTTAAGTTTATATTAATAAAGTTACCTGAGCTTACCTGAGCAATCGGCCGTGGTATGTTAACATATGCATGCGACGCGCACATGTCGTCACGCGCGTCCACTGTTGGATATGAACGGTGGAACGACGTCTCGTTTGTTACCCTGGAATAATATTTTTCATCTTTAGCATTTAGAGTTATTCCACACTTAGGAAATATTTTTTTTTTTGAAAGCATACAGAAAATTTAACGTAGCTAGACTTGATCCTGCGCCACTGGGAAACGGTCCAAACGGTAAGCCATACATTGTCAACGCATCAAGCTACGTCGAAATTCTTATAAGCTTGTTACTATTTATTTATGTTGGTAGCATCTCTGTGGGGACATTTTTACAAATTACCTTTTATGAACAAGACGAGAAAATTACTATACTAGCTACTATTTTATACTAGCTTTAGAAATCTTTTCAATTAGTGTTGTTCCACACTTAGGAAAGTAGAATACTTTTTTAGATACTTTTTTTTATTTTATCTTTATTATTATTGAAAACTAATAGATAGCAAAACCTAGGATAGTTTTTTAAGGCCTTTGCTCACGCGTCTCTCACATTTTCCAAGGTAAAAAAAAACCAGAATTAAAATATAAAAAACAACAAAATAATTAAAATAATCTCAAATAATTACCGCATAGGTTCAGAGCGGCACTGCGCCATAGCCTCCTCATAAGGGGGTGGTGCTTCGCCCCTCGGTAAATAGTTACTTGGTGGCTTCCAAGCCCCCATTGGCGCTGTTTCACAGCTCCCGCCCATGTAGCCCATACTTCCGCTTATGTAACTAAAAAATGAGTTTTATGTTTATCATGGCGGTTGTGGGTTCAATTCCCACTCGAGAATAAATTATTTATTATTTTCATTTCCGTGCTATGGTAGCAAGCCAAAGAGCGGCAAAATTTTTGTTTTTATTTTGTTTTTCATAATTATTAATTTTGTAATACAAAAAGTAGGTAGTGAATTATAAAACGAATTAGCAAATAGCAAATTGATGAACAAAATGTGGCCTTAAATTTTGAGTAAAACCTAATTGACTTGATAACATATTATCATAACACTTGAACATGTATTCAATGACAAATCACTTATATTAATATTGAAATATATTTAACAGCATTTTAAATTAGAAAAATTTAATCAATTAAATTCATAAATAAACAACTAATTCTACTTCCAATCATTCTACTTTACAAAAACTACTATTAAAGCTGTTGTGGTACAATGAGACAGTGTCCAACTGTATGCGATGGTAGTAGGTACAATGTCCATTCGAGGAAATTGTTATGTTTATTCTTTTTTTTTATTTCCCCATACTAGGCAGAGCGCGACGCGGACAGCCCGCAATGTCTTACCACTAAGTAGGCCCTACCATGCGCCAAAAAGAGAAGATGAAAAAAATACCCAATGCTTGTCAAACTTCGTTGATCCTCCGTATGTGGTGGTCTACGTCGTTTTTGTTTCCTAACTCTGTATACAACGAGCGCTACGGTCAATAGTACAACCGCAGCAGCACCGCCCGCAGCGACACGTACATTAGCCTCAGCTCCCTCTGCAGGCTTCACTACGTCATCGAGACAGATGAAATCGCAACATGTGTTACCTACACGAAATGATCTGCAATCCTGTAATTTTTGTAAGAAAAAAATATAAATAATTTTATATTACTTTTTATAGACACTCGGATTCAAATAATGCTACATTATACTAAAAAACATTTTCTATAAAGTTTTTTGCTTGATTTGACAAGTTGTGGTTCAGTAAGTCAGTGTTACAAGAAAAAACAATTGAAAAACAAGAAATACGAAATTACTATTAAGAGGTAGCTCTATACTTGTCTACTACCCATACTTGACACACGGCTGTCAAACTTGGGCCCTAACCCAAAAATTGCAAAACCAACTAAGAACTGCTCAGAGAAGCATGGAAAGAAGCATCCTCAGATACAAAAGGAGAGATAAGATACATGTGTGATGTTACCATGGAATGCAAGCTGCTAAAGTCGAGATGTCTCACCGAATGGACACCCCATTATAACACAAAAAGGAAAAGAGGTAGACACTTCAAAAGATGGGATGATGACTTGTACAGAACAGCAGGTATTCTCTGGATAAGAACAGCCAGAAACAGAGAAGAATAGAAGAAGTTAGAGGAGGCCAATGTGTCAGCCGGACACACTGATGACTGATGTGCAAAAAATATATGGCAAATTATGTAAATTGTAAATTGCAAACTATAAATCAGTAATAAAGACTTTATTATTATTATAAGTCAGAGAGATTGAGAGTTTAATTATAACTTAGATGAAAGGAGAAATTATAAAAATATTTTTATGTTCTCTATGCCTATCCTGCCATGCAACGCAGCACATTTAGCTGGAATAAACTATAAGTTTAATCTCCTTACAGACTATTTGATATTAATTTATGCTTAATATATTTATGAAATTTTATAAAACATTTTCATTGATTACATATTTATCTTAAATGCCTGTAGTATTTCTTTGGATAAAATAATTGAAATAAAAACCTGCCTAGCCATCTGCAACAATTGTTATATTAAGCCTTACCTAACTCACATGGGAGTCATGCATTCATTGTGTGACAATGCATATAAAATGTGATGTGATGCATGCATAATAAACACTTAGCTTTAAATGTGTATTATTATGCTAAGTGATTACTGATTAACTTAATTATATTGTCATAATCATTACTTCTATTCCACTGTTATAACTATATTTTATTTATATAAATATTTTAGCTTGATTATGTGGCATAAATAATTATAAGTAAAATTTCTATAAGTTATTTGAAATAATATTAAGTACTAATTCTAATAAGAGTAAATGATAGTTTGGCAAAAAATAATTATAATTTATTTTTAAAACATTAAAGTATTTATAAAAAATAACTTACCTGGGGTGGAGAACATAACACCGCCTTGCATACTTTAGGCATACCATTGTCACAAATGCATAACGTGCAAGTATCTGGCCCTGGTACATAATGCAGTCCACTTGAAATTATTGTACCTCGTAAATCTGTGCACTCACCCTGTGCCGCTACACCTATAACACAGAGGCAAACAAATTTATCACAACTGTGATAAATTCAGTCAGGCATTTAGATAATTCTAAATGCCTGACACATTACTGTATTAAAAGTACCAGGATAATTTAAACTTACTATAAAAGTGTAAGGTCGACAAGCACAACACGGCTTTATTGAACATTTTATTTGTATATTTTCACAAATTGAACTTAAACCTAAGTCCACATTTTTAAGCTATAGGACTTTTGTCCTATATATTTTAAATCGATAGTCGTTCGCTGACCGTGAGAAATCTTTATAAAAGATAGGGACAGACAGAAAATTGATCATGCGTCTTAAGCTTACAGCGGTATAAATATGTACTAAGCCTACAAAGTAGCTACTATATTTTCTTCTCAACACTAGAGGGAGCTGAACATAAAATT